>JBBPBT010000520.1:298050-311853 GCA_037974875.1 Cicer bijugum
AGATGAGAAAAGTAATTCAATAAACTCATTCGTATAACTAGAAATCAAATCAGAAAAATCAGGGTTTCATCTAATTAGACTCATCCCTAACAAATAGGGTTTAGTTACTCATGACAGAGATACAAAAAGTAAGGATTAAAGAAGAATTACAAGAATGATTCTTAATAAAATTGCTCCAATGATGTTAGAAACGGACGTCTTTGAGTTTCTATGCTAGGGCTTAAGTCTCCCAACTTCCCAAGAGTCAAAAAGATCCCTAAACAATGAAAATTTGCATTTTTATGAATGCTGATGTGTGTCGCACGCCCCAAGCGCAGGAAACGCGCTGTAACGCCCCAAATTTTTGATCCAAAAAAATTACTTAAAAATATTTATTTTCTTGTATAACCAACTATAATTTTTTTTTTCTTATGAATAATTGATCATGTAAAAATTTGAAGATGCATTAGAAAATGACTTGATATTTTTTTTTTTTGTAAAAGAACATAATGCAATTTGCTAAAATATTATTCATTCATTTATTTGCAAAATTAATATTCCAATTATTAGATCAATATTTATTTATGCTCCAAAATACAATAAATTCTCTTTAAGTGAAATTCAAAAGAAACAATGTTGACTGAGTTTAAGGACATTCAATTGGAATAAAATCTCACTTTCCACATTTTTATTAAAAGTTAATGGTAACGAGTAAATAACTTTACAATGTACCACAAGAATTTTAGTAATATAAAACATTATTTTTAAATAAAAGTCCCATTTTCCCACGCGCGTGCACCAACCAAACATCATTCATGCAACTCAACTCTATGAGATCATTAGTACCTAAATGTTGGTGTAAGGGGTCACTTCATCCCACAACAAAATTAAACCAAATAATAAAATAACAGCCATAAAATATGAATATAAAATCCTTTTGTAATAAAAGATTTAAAGAAATTAATTATTTAATAGTTCTCAAAGATATATCAAAAGTCATAAAATGTATCTAAATAAGTAACAACCGTAGAGCAAATAGTTAGATCAAAATAAAAATAACAATAAAATGTATATAAGTTATGCATGCTCCTAAACATGTATGATTCGGATATAACCAGCCACACAGGCGTCCACACAGAAGTCACCTATACCAATGGGGAAAATTAAACCAGCCACACAGGCATCCACAAAGATGCATATGATATGTCATGAAATGATAATGATGCTCAAAATGTACAAGTCACCACTCACTTAAATAATCACACACATCATCAGTCACTTAGGCAATCCACAAAGATAACAATAATTAAAACACAAATCACCAGCCACTTAGGCAACCACAAAGATAACAAATATTTAAAACACAATTCACCAGCCACTTAGGCAACCACAAAGACAGCAAATATTTAAAACACAAATCACCAGCCACCTAGGCAACAACAAAGATAATTACATTTAAAACACAAATCACCAGCCACATAGGCAACCACAAAGACAAGGTATTTTAGATTAAATTTTTTTTAATCACTTAAGACATTAAATTTATATTCTCATGGATATTCATAGTTATAACTCAATAACTTCAACACATCAAATATGCACGTGAACAAATATCTCAAAATCACCACTTTCATTTTAATAATTCTTAAGATTTGATTTGACTACATGTTATTGATAACCATTAAAACTCATATCACCAAGAATACAATAGCAACATAAATTTTGTTCCTTTCACTATAAAGTTTTCAGCATTCTAAAAATAGATTGTTCATTAATGCATACAATAATCAATTTTCTCATATTATTAAATTTAAAGAAATATAAAATTCTCATCAATTTTCTCAAGACACATATATTGTTCATAGAAGTCAAATTTTAAATTTAAAATACTCAAAGGTCAACAAATAAAATCAATTACATCGTAATAAACATATTACTAATTACATCATTATAAAAATTATAACTTCATAATTAAATACTACAAAACACGTAAAACACTAAACATTTTCACTACAAACATATTTATCAAGGGATAATAATAAAATATAACTCTATAATTAAGTTCATCAAGATAGATGTATTACTCAAAAGAGACAATCAAAAACATTATAGTTAATTTCTTTACGATAAAAATAAAATCAACCTTTTTCTTTTAAGACATCCAGACATCATATCAATATCCTACGAACTGCTAATTTAATATCTAGCCTTACTCTGCATGGGGAAAAGCCCTTACCTTAGGCGCTTTCTTTCTTAACATATCTAAATTTGCACGAGAAATAGCTCATGAGGCAATGATGAATTCAACACCGATAGATATTGGGATTTATGACTTAGAAAATTATTTTTGGAGTGTAGAAATGACAAATAGGTGTGACCGCAAAAGGCCTAATGGGAATGTAGCTATTTACGTTGCAATATTACGATTGATTTCTAGTCTAAAATTGAAGTGCACTTAATTCCAAAATTATGCTACCAATAATTACTATTTATTTAATTTTATTAGGTTGTTACAAAGTCAATTGAAATCATGTGTATGAGTTAATTAAGATTTACTAATAAAATTCACCATATATTGTAGGGTGTCACACTATTCATTTTAATTAAATAAATAAATTAGAAGGTGCCACATCACTCTTTTCATTTTTTTATCTAATAGTTACGAAACCGAAAATAACATAAAATTATTTTTATAGACAATTAAAATAAAATTATAATTTTAGTTTAAAAGAGATGAATTCATGAGATATAAAAAGGAGAATAATCATCTCTTAATTGCACAAAAACTCATAATTAAATTTATAATCATCATTTAAAAAATAAATTAAAGGTGTTAAGAATGAGTTAATGCACATTATGTCACACAATGAATCGTCATAAAATCTTGTCATAAAGGAGAGTAAAAGGATTTCACTAACTCTATAATATCTCTAAAATGAGTACTTATTTGGTCATAAATAAAATTAACAAACAATATAAATTTTATAAATTTCAATTTAATTTAATAATTTAACTAATATTTTATCAACTAAATTAAATCAAGCAAGACAAAAATATCACTCACACATAGCAAAATAAAACAAACATATGTAACACATCAATTTCGTGACTATCGGAACTAATCAAATAAGCAAAATACACAACTGTCCATGTAGAAATTAATTATACCATAAACTGTTCTAATGTAACCGTCAAACCAAAATAACTAAGCAAAAAGAAAGGTTATAATTATTCAAGTAAAATAGGGAGTGGTAAATTTTAATTTAATTTATTTACATGTAAAATAAATTATTAATTAAATAATAAATTACAAAAATTACTAAAAGACGCATATATAATATATATAAAATATTGGGGTGTTATACGCGCTCCAGGCTCACCTGGATAGTGCTGAATGGTTGCAAATATGCTCAGGCGTGGACGGCGAATTTCAGGCGCACAACATCTGTTGTTTAACGTATTTTGCATTTTACTCCTCTTTCGAGTCTGAATTTGGTTCTGGCGTCTTCATGAAAGTTGTAGTTATGGATCTTAGCTTTCATTTGGATTTCGTTTGACTCCAATTGGACATCTAAAACTCCACATATGGCTGAAATACTCTACAAATGTCATGTTGATTTCTCACCAAAATTCAGCACCGCACTAAAACAAAACGCAATGTAAAATTACGAAAAAAATCATAGTTAATCAATGAAATAAAAACACAAAAAATTTTACTAACTCAGAGAAAAAAAATCAACAAAATATATGAAATAAATTCTTAATTTAACTAATGATTGAAGATAAATAAGACTAAAATAGTGCGAAGATGTGTTCATCAGGAAATTGGTCTTGAATCGGTCTAATGTTCTCATTCTCCTCAATTTTCTCCAATCGAGATAGGTGGTCAGCTACAGTGTTCTCTGATCCCTTCTTATCCCAGATCTCAATGTCGAATTCTTGTAGTAATAGAATCCATATAAGTAACCTTGGTTTCGATTCCTGCTTAGTAAAAAAATACCTCAAGGCAGCATGATCACTGTAAACAATAACTTTCAAACCTAATAAATAAGATCGAAACTTATCAAAAGCATTAACTACAACTAATAATTCTTTTTTATTTGTGGCATAATCGTGTTGTGCCTGATTTAAAACATGACTAGTGTAATAGATTACATGCAACATCTGGTCTTTTCTTTGTCCCAAGACCGCCGTAATAGCATTGTCACTTGCATCACACATGATTTCAAAAGGTAGTGACCAGTCAAGTGTAATGATAATGCGAGCAATTATCAACTTATTTTTCAACTTGTTAAAAGCATGCAAGCAATCCTCATTGAATTTGAAAGGAGTGTCATTCACAAGTAATTTGTAAGCGGTTTCGCAATTTTAGAAATATCTTTTATAAATCTCCTATAAAATCCAGGATGGCCTAAAAAGCTTCTAATGCCTTTTTCGTTGGTAGGAGGGGGAATTTTTTCAATAACTTCAACTTTGGCCTTGTCTACCTCGATGCCCTTGTGGGAGATTAGGTGGCCTAACACAATTCCCTCTCTTACCATAAAATGACATTTTTCCCAATTTAGGATAAAGTTGGATTTTTCACACCTTTCTAATACAAGAGATAGATTAATCAAACAATTATCGAAAAATAAACTAAAGACTGAAAAGTCGTCCATAAATATTGCGATATGTTTCTCAATCATATCAGAGAATATGGACATCATGCACCTTTGAAATGTGGCAATTGCATTACACAGCCCAAACGACATTCGCCGATAAGCAAACACACCAACAAACATGTAAATGCAGTTTTTTCTTGATCCTCGAGTGCCATAGCTATTTGATCGTGTCCCAAATAGCCATCTTGGAAGCAGTAATACTCATGTATGGCTAGCCGCTCAAGCATCTGATCAATGAAAGGGTGCGGGAAATAATCCTTCCTCGTAGCACTGTTCAATCTTCTATAGTCAATACACACTCTGCATCATGTAGTCGTTCCTGTAGGAATTAGCTTGTTCTTTTCATTTGTGATGACGGTCGTTCCACCCTTTTTTGGTACAACTTGGACGGGACTCACCCAAGAGCTATTTGAAATGCGGTAAATGAGACCGACTTCTAGGAGCTTTAACACTTATTTCCTAATAATTTCTTTCATTGTTGGATTCAATCTCCTTTGGGGTTGTACAACTGGTTTGTGATTTTACTCCATTAGGATTTTGTGCATACAAAAAGTCGGACTTATTCCCTTCAAGTCCTCAATGGACCAACCCATGGCACCCTTATGCTTCCGCAGAATTCTCAGTGGATTCTTATATTTTTCACCCAAGAATACATATTTCCAATGAGGAGGCAACTATTTTAGTTCAATCAATGGTGTCTTTTCTCCGAGGGCTTGTCTTCGTTCCCTTTCAACTCCTCCCATCTTGTAGGAAAATGGGGAGAGTAGGATGGTGATGCTTCCAACATGGCCAAAACCTCTTTCATCCTTGGATCTTTTCTTTCTTTAACAACATCTTGGGGTAGGCATAACACTCTTTCTAACGGCAAACTGGGTGTTTGATGCTTTATTTCTTCGTTGACTATCTCATCTAAGATCTCAATTCGATTGCACCATTCTCTTTATTTTGAATGTTCCATGGCTTTTAAAATGTTAAAAGTTTCGGTTTCTTCATTTACTTTTAAGGTTAAGGTGCCATCTGCCACATCAATCATAGCTCGCCCTGTTGCTAAGAATGGTCTCCCCAAAATCAAAGGAATTTCATTGTCCTCATCAATGTCTAGTACCACGAAATCCACTGGAAAATGAACTTATCCACTTTAAGCAACACTTCATTCACCACTCTATAGGGGTGTTTCCTTGAGCGATCCGCAAACTATAATATCAGTTGTGTGTCTTTGACTTTTCCAATGCCCAACTTTTTGTATATTAAAAGGGGCATAAGACTTACACTATCCCCAAGATCACACAAAGCCTTCCCAAAATTTCTATTTCCAATAACGCACGAGATTGAGAAGCTTCCATAATCCTTGAGCTTCGGTGGCAGCTTCCTCTGTAGTATGGCACTACCAAAGTGTTTTTTAGTTTCTTCCTTTCTTAATCTTTGAGGGAATGGAAGTCAAATTTCTGGTTTTGGTAGTGGTTCCCTTTTTGTACCACAGGTTCTTCCTCGTTTTCAAGAGCGATGTGCTCCTCAACTGATGTCGGTGTGACCATTTCCTCCGAGTGTGTTGAAGTCGGAGTACTTCCACTTTGTTTGGCTTTATGTGGTACTTGTTCACTTACCTTGCCACTCCTCGTTGTCACTGCATTAACATTATTTCGTGAATTCAGAACTGTGTCACTAGGCAGATTTCCAAGCTTTCTTTGTGCCATTTGTTGAGCAAGTTGTCCCATTTGAGTCTCCAGATTCTTTGTTGATGCATAGTGATTTTTTTTGGATGGCTCTTGACTCTTCAATGAAAGAATTTGTGCTTGTAACTAATTTCTCCATAGCACTCTCCCAAGCAGCCTTTCAAGTTGGGAATTGGTTTGTTTGGGCTCTTTGTTGACTCTGAGATCCACCTTGTTGATCTCTCCAAGAAAAATTTGGTTGATTTCTCCAACCAGGGTTGTAGGTGCTATAGTAGGGATTATTCGGCTTCCCGTTATTACTTACAAAATTCACCTCTTCTAGTTCTTCTATGTCATTGTCATCCAATGCTTCACAAGCTCCATTTTTGTGTGCTTCCCCACAAAAGTTACAACTAGTATGCTTTAATAATTTGACAGGGACGACTTGGGGTTATTGATGACTTTTCATCATATGCATAATTTGTATTGATTTTAGTCTTATTTATCTTTAATCATTAGTTAATTTAATGAGTTATTTAATATATTTTGTTGATTTTAGTTATTTTATTTAATGAAATATTTTTGTTCTTATTTGCTTAATTAAGTAGAGATTTTTCGTAGTTTTGCGTTGTTATTTTGTTTTAGTGCAGTGCTGAATTTTGGTGAGAAATCAACATGACATATATGGAGTATTTTAGCAATTTTTGGAGTTCTAGATGTCCAATCGGAGTCAATCCAAATGCTAATGAAAGCTAAGCTCCATATCTACAACTTTCATGAAGACACCGGGACCTAATTCAGAATCGAAAGATTAGAAAAATGCAAAATACGTCAGACAGCAGATGCTGTGCGCCTGGAGCCCGCCCTGCGCGCCTGAAGCGCATTTCTCGTGTTTCAGTTCTGTCAACGCGCGCCTGGAGCGCACTCGGCGCGCCTGGGGCGCGTGACGCGCATCAACAATCATAAAAACGCATTTTTTCACTGTTTAGGGATCTTTTTTTGACTCTTGGGAACTTGGGAGACTTGTGCCATAGCAAAGAAAATCAAAGACGGCCGTTTCTAACGCCATTGAAGCAGTTTTATCAAGAATCATCCATGAATCGTTCTTGTAATTCTTCTTTAATCCTTATCTTTTTTATCTCTATCATGAGTAACTAAACCCTATTTGTTAGGGATGAGTGTAACCAGATGAAACCCTTATTTTTCTGATTTGATTTCTAGTTATATGAATGAGTTTATTGAATTGTTTTTCTCATCTCTGTGCTTAATGCTTTTTATTGTTTGATCAACATTAAAATGTTCTACGATTTGTATTTTGAAACGGAAGTGGACTTTACGAATGCTTGAAATGAGACCAATTAATAAAGAGAATTAGTTGCAATTAAATTAGTTGCAAAACAATAATTTACATGACAATTTCTATACGGTAATGCTTAATTCTAATCTTAAATCCACTAAGGAATTAGGGGTTACTTTGGAATTAAAGGTTCTGTCACTAAGAC
This sequence comes from Cicer bijugum, assembly GCA_037974875.1. Classification (NCBI taxonomy): domain Eukaryota; kingdom Viridiplantae; phylum Streptophyta; class Magnoliopsida; order Fabales; family Fabaceae; genus Cicer; species Cicer bijugum. The sequence goes on from JBBPBT010000520.1 coordinate 305,845, forward strand.
ATTAGGGCAAGAATAATAAAGAGAATTCGGTAATAATTCAATAAAGGAATTCAGTAACTAGGATCAAATTAGACACCAAGGTTGGATTCGAAGTGAAACTCATCCCTGACATTTTTCTCATTATAAAAGATCAATTTTATAATTGTTGTTACTTTCAAACATTATTTCAATCAACTTGGGAACCTTTTTGTTCAATTTTAGTAATCAAATATAATTCAATAGTAAAACGCAATCCTTGAGTTCGACACTCGGTACTACCGTTTTATTATTACTTGCAACGATTCAGTACACTTTCTGAAACACAATCAGTTATATATTTAGAGCTGCCATCCCCTTCTTTATCTCAGTGGCGATAACCTCTTCTATTTGTTTTGAGAGCAACCTGCCTGGAGCCAATCCATCAATAACGTTCAATTCCAATATACCACTTGTTGACCCACCACCTTTGTCATACAACATCAATTGTTCATTTGATGTCATGATCTCAATAATATTTTGTGCTTCTGTTGCGGTCTTGTAATTCAATGAACCACTTGTTGTGGCATCCAACTTAATTCTAGTGCTACGCCTCAAACCATTACAGAATATTTGCATCAGGGTTGTGTCGCCATAAGCATGATTGGGACATCATGCTAGTAAACTCTTGAATCTCCTATAAGTGTTACCAAGAGATTCTCGCTCTTTCTATTTGTAACTGGAAATCTATTGGCTTTTTCTAATGAACATAGCTAGGGGAAAGTTTTGTTCCAAGAACTTATCTTCAAGGTCATCCCACGTGGTGATGCTACTGACAGGAAAGGTATGAAGCCACTCCTTAGCATCATCTTTCAATGAAAATGGAAATAGTTTCAACATCTTGCCTTCTTTAGATCAACCATCCACCTTCGCTATTTCACATAATTCAAAGAAATTTGTGAGATGTCTATTGGCATCTTCGTTATGTTTACCGACAAAATGAATCTCCTTCAGCTCTTAGTATAGAGAGGTATTTATTTCAAAATTGTTGACTGTAACTGGTTGGTTATGGATGGGAAATCGAGCATGATTTCTATTTTGATTCCCATACTCGTCGAGAGTACGTTCTGGTGGTGGTGGTAGATCGGCCATCTCAGTAAACATGACAAAATCACCCAAAACCACTTCTTCCACTACTAACTGTCTTTCCATTTGTCTCCTTTCTCAAGCCGTCTTTGATGTGCTTTCGCAATTTTTTCGATTTCTGGATCAAAGATAAGTTCAGCTGAGGACTGGCCTCACATACAAGGTTAGACAAATTGTGAGTAATGAAGAGTTTTAAAATAAAGAAAAATAAATAATGAAAATAAAAACATATTTTTTTGTAGAGCAAAAAGTTTTAATTAAGTAAATAAATTAAATTCAATAGTGATATTATGATAGTCCCCGACTACGGCGCCAAAAACTTGATAGCATTTCAACAAATGTACTGAATGGTTGCAAATTATAATAAAATGGTAGTACCGAGTGTCGATCTCAAGGATTGTATTTTACTATTGAATTATATCTAATTGCTAAAATTGAACAAAGGTTCCCAAATTGATTGAAATAATATTTAAAATTAACAACTGTAATAAAATTGATCATTTATAATGTGAAAAATGTCAGGGGTGAGTTTCACTTCAAATCCAACCTTCGTGTCTAATTTGATCTTAGTTATTGAATTCCTTTTTTAAATTAATATCGAATTCTCTTTATTATTATGGCCCTAATGTCTTATTGACATAACCTTTAATTCTAAAGTAATCTCGAATTACTTAGTGGATTTAAGATTATAATTAAGCCTTACCATACAAGAATTTTCTTGTTATATTATTGCCTTAGCAACTAATTTAATTGATTTCATGACCTGCATCTATCTCTAGACTACAAATTAATGAATTTCTCATCTCCAGCATTCGTAAAGTCCACTCCCGTTTTAAAATACGAATCGTAGAATATTTTAATGTTTATCAAGCAATAAAAAGCATTAAGCATAGAGATGAGAAAAATAATTCAATAAACTCATTCATATAATTAGAAATCAAATTAGAAAAATAAGGGTTTCATCTTGTTACACTCATCCCTAACAAATATGGTTTAGTTACTCATTGTTGGTATTTATGGCCTCTATCCTTAGGATGTTTTATACAATGTTACTAACAATGTTATCTAATTTTTTCCTAAGTGATGAACTTAATATTAAAACCAACTTGTTTAATATTAATTCCAATTCAATAGTGATAAATTTAAAAATTTATCAAGACAAATATTCGCGTACACATGTATTATCAATATAAGAGTACATATACAATGCTTATTCAAAAGATTAATCAAGACAGAAATTCACCAACACAAACATTCATGAATAAGCATTCATGCAATATCAATATAAAGAGAAGAGATAAAGAAAATCGTGCATCAGGAATTTTATACTGGTTCGGCTATCAGTATGACAGCCTACATCCAGTCCTGAAATCAACAATGATTTCAACCTTTTTCACTAGAATTGACTTTAGTACGTTTTACAGACTTTCCCGCTTAATCACAACCTATCCATCCAACTCAACTCCAACTTCTATTACAATACCAACTTATCCCTAAGAGCTACTCGCCAAACCCTCACGAGATCAAGTTGAGACTTCTTCTTAATGAACACAAGCACCAAAACAGATAGCCACCAATTTACACCACTGAATTTTCCAGAACTTCTTTTTATATAGTTATTTTTACAAATGTAATAAAAGAGAAATGGGAAGATTCGACTCAATCACAAATGAAAGATCTCACACACTATTTGCCAATGTATTCAAAAGTTATTGTTCAACTGTTGTGTGTTATTTAAAGTGTATTCAAAGGTTATTTCAATTGATTTCAATGTTTTCAAAGTTCTCAAAAAGTTAATGAAAAATTGTGATTGAATCAGTTTATATATTTTCAAAAAAACATCAGATAAATCAATTTCCCAATCGATTTTATAAAAGTGTAATTTCAGCTTAATCGATTTCCCAATCGATTATCGCATTTCTTGTTTTTCTTGAATCTTGAAAATATAGGAACTAATCGATTTGCCAATCGATTCTTTTAATGCATAAATCAGAAACTGATACTAAGTGTATATCAGAATCGATTGACTAATCGATTATAAGTGTTTTGTGCAAACAACGAGATCAAAACAATCGATTACTCAGTCGACTCATTTTTATTAACATAATCGATTTGGCAATTGGCTGAATTCTCCTTGTAACACAAACCTTTACTCTAATCGATTTGCCAATCGATTGGACTGATCACAGTGACTCAAATGTTTTGCTCCAATCAATTTGTCAATCGATTTGACTAATCACAATGACTCAGATGTTTTACTTCAATCGATTTGGCTTGTTACAGTAGCTTATCCATTTTGTTGAAATCAATGTGCCAATCGATTAGGAAATAGGTTTCTGATAAATGATTAACCAGTTCATTCTTTCAATCGATTACCTAATCGATTAGTGCAAATCTTGCACCTTAAGAAACTTAGTTCAATTGATTGTCCAATCGATTTCGTTGATCACAGAGGCCAAGTCAGATGAAAAAATGTTTTCGTAATCGATTTGCCAATCGATTTCCTCAGTACTAGCTTGGTTCTGTGAATTACCAAATCGATTGCTCAATTGATGTGCAATTCGATTGCCCAATTGATTTGTCAAAACCCAGAACACAGGTTTTAATGAAAACCTTTAAGTAATCGATTTTCCAATCGATTTACTTAGTGAAACCTTTATTTTCTGGTTTAGACAATCGATTGCCCAATTGATTATTCACTTGACTTATTACTTGATTGATTTCTTGATTGATTAAAACATGTTTTATGATTCCATTGACAAATATTATATGAGAACTCATTATGATTAAGTCTACCTAATGGACACTACCAATACTAGACACATTTATACATCATTCTTCAAGCTGGTAGTATATCCTCCATTTTAGCTTGATTGCTTGAGTTCCAAGTTTTGTCCAAGTGTATAATGTTTGATCTTGTTCCTGAAATATTTCTCAATTTAAACCATTAGATCAATCAAATAATGCATGTATATTGTATGTTTGGAATTTATATCAAAATCATGTTCAAGGAGGCATATATCTAGCATTCTCCCCCTATATCAAAGTCATGATCAGGGAGTCATATGTCTTACAATTTAGTTACTCATGGCACAGATGGAAAAGATAGATATTAGAGAAGAATTACAAGAAAGATTCATAAATGACTCTTGATAAAACTGCTCCAATGGTAGTAGAAACGGTCGTCTTTGAGTTTCTATACTACGCTCAAATTAATAAATAATTTAAAAAAAAAAACATTATTCTCATTTCACGTTGGCATATTTGAAATTTCAATATTCTCTTAAATTTCGATGTTCACAATTCATTATATCTAAACTTTTATATTTATATTTTATCTATTTTTATAATAAAAATTGATTATATATTTATAATACAAAAATGACATGTACACATAAAAATATACCAACACATATGTATTGCGCAACGCGCGTAGGTCACAATCTAATTTATTATAAATATATAGCTTTAATTCTCTCTTAAGAACTTCGATATTCCAATTTGAACCAAACCAATCAAGAATTACCTAAATTACTCCAAAAGGAATTACGAAAAACAACACAATAATGAAATAGCATGCAAATACATATCCATTGTGAGTCACGAACACTATTCAATCCCTGCCACCTACTTCAACGATGGCAGTAACACATATTACATTTTATTTGTAAATAAGCCAATCGGAAGATGAAAGTTTAATATTAGGATTTTAATAACTTTTGCATAATCTCAAAGTTTTAATAAATCAAATTCAAGATATATGATTTTTTTAAACAGCTAATATTAGTAATAAACAATTAACGCATATATATATATAAAGTCCAATATAAGGACACACAAACTAAAGTAACACCATAGTATCTTCCCATAATTATAATTATTGTCTATGTCAATTGTATTTATTCATTAATTGCATTTGAATTTCAATAATGTTGTATTTGTAACATGTTATTTAACTAATTTTTTTAAAAGTAAATATAATGATCAACGAGATAATTAATATACTAATTAGTTTGACATTCTGATCATGGTTCAACCACATAATTAATATATTAACATCAAAGTAATCAACTACATAATTAATATATTAACATCAAAGTAAATATAATGTTACACTTATGCAAGTCTTAATTTTTTTTTATGCTTTGTTGTGGATATATGTTTAATTCAATTTGATGAATTATTTATAACTTAGTTAGTGTGACAAAATCTTTTTACTTTATTTTTTTTATTCTGTGACAGTTCTATAATAGTCGGTATGTTTTACGATTGTCTTGTTAGTTTAATCTTCGTATTTGTTGATATTAAATAGTAATTATAATAAATTTCAATGTATTGTCTTAAGTGTACGAACGACCTAAAATGAGGAGGATGTTTGGCTTGGTGAATTGATTGAAAATTTGGAATATGTCGAGAGGGTAGTATTGATTAAAATCATTAGAGGAGAATAGGAAATATAAAAATTAGAAAGTGTGTCAGAGGCACTGTTTATATAAGTTAGAGTCCCACGCAGAGGGGGACATAACCATGAATGGCCATTTATTGCAGGCGGATTTAGCGAGATGCCGCTTTAAGACCGTAATGGCTAGGTTTAGTTGCTCAGGTACAAAATCCTAATTATCCGTGATGAACTAGTATTTTGGGTTGGGTCGCCGTGAGAATACGAACTAAGCTTGGGCCAATATTGGTAGTGCTCTAAGAATTTTTTATCCGCAGAAAAATGGGACCCTTTGTTGTCGCTTATGATACGTATTTGACATGTCTGATGGTATCCAATGAGCTTAAAATGTATCATATTTATTGTACTCTGTTGAGGGAATTTTGAGAGGTTGACAAAGTATTCACCCTATGGAGAGTAGGCACTTGAGTACCTACTATTGCCTCGTGTTGGAACCAACTTGGTTTTAT
>JBBPBT010000524.1:0-11440 GCA_037974875.1 Cicer bijugum
AAAAAAAATCAAATCAAATATTGGACATAAAAAAATCATGATTAATATTCGATGAAATTTTTATACATATTTTTAATAGTCAATGTTAGTTATTACTACTTCATTAATTAGATGTTAATTTTGTTAGAGGGAGAGAAATTGAATCTACGACATCCTTCTCACTTCAACTCCCTTGAACTACCTTATGATTTTCATAAAAATTTTATATGTAACATCAAATTATTTGTTAAATCTAGTAACTACTAAATAAATTGAAACGGATTTTTTAAATTGTTACAGTGTATACATAATCAAATTTTTTAATCATGTGCTTTTTTTTATTAAAAAAATTATAAATTGTAAAATTATTACACCATAACATTAATATACTAAGTTGCTAGAAAAATCTTCTAAATTTATTTTATTAATCTGATTACATCTAAATAAGTGTACTCTATAAATTAATTCATGTGCAGTTGTTTTTAACTCGAATTAAATCTTGGATACGAAAAAAAATACTACCATCCAAAATATATATAAGTGAAGTACATTGCTTTGTTTAAAACTTTACTGGTTTTACAAAAATAATGAAATAATATTAAATTTTTACGGTCAAGTTAAATAAAAATAAAAAAGTTAAGCGTGAGAGATAGGGAGAAAGAAATAGTTTTCTAAATGAGTCTCATCAATAATTCTATATAATTATATTTTAATAAAACTCATTTATTGTTATAAAATTTGATTAATGGGAAACCTAAAAAGATGAAGAGAGGGTGAGTGCCAATAAATTCACAATCTCTATAAGAACTGAGTTTTTACACCACAAGAACATTGCTTATAAAGGATGTCGATCATAAGGGGAATGACTCCTCATTGTGGATGACCTTAGAGGAACGAGGAACAAGCCATGAACAATGTTTGGTTTGGTTTATACATGATTTGGGCCAATGAAACAATTGTTAACAATAAGAGAGATAGTGGTGGAACAATTGATTCACAAGGTACAGTGCTACTGTAATACTGCCATGATGATAACAAGGTCAAGAAAAATCCAGTGACAGGGTTGCATGTGTAGAATAACAAGGTTGTGCAACAACATAGGGAGATTGAAGATTTGTTGGAAAAAAATTTAAACTCATTCATTTCTAATTTAGTCGGTAGTGGCTCCTCAAAGGTTTGAAGGTTCAAACTATAACATTCTTAATTTTAAACTTTAATTTATGCAATTTAAGGATATTTTGTGTTAAATTACTTAGACATATAGCCCGATTTTTAATATGTTTAATATATGTATATATTATATATTATATATGTATATATTATATATATATATATATATATATTTTGAGACTCGATTAAAATTATTTGTTGAAGAATAATTTAGCTATGTTACGAACAATTTTAATAACAAATATATTTTAAAAAATATTATTTGTTGCTAAAAAATTTATTTGTCAATTGAATTGCGATGAGAGTAGATATTTTTATCAAAATAGGTTGAGATGTGAGTGAGGTGATGGGTTTAAGAGTTTTTAGATATTTGTTGGATTGATTTTAATTATAATCACTACAAGAAAAACTGGATATACCTACGACTTATTTTATCTTTACCCACGACATGTCCGTAGGTAACTAAAAAATACGTACGAATTACCTACGGACACGGGTTCGTAACTAAATCGCTCGTAGGAATATATTTACCCATGAAAAAGCAACATAATAGACTTACTTAAAGATTGTTCGTAGGTATTATAACTTACGGAGACTCCGTAGGTAACGTACGTATAGATGTTCTATGGATAATGTCGTAGGTAATTACCTACGAACATGTCGGAGTTAACATTACCGACGGAGATTCTGTGACAAATTATATTGTTTTAGATTTGATATTTATAATTTTATCCGTGACATGTCCGTGGGTAATGAAAAAATTATTTAAATATATTTTTTGATATTTTACACTTTGCTGTATTTTTTTAATATATGTCTAAATTAAATTGTAAGCATATGAAAACATCATTGTCAAAACAAAGTGAAATTTTATATAAACAGTGTTTTTAAAATACACATCCTGACTGCCACAAGTTTCAGAAGAAGGACAACTTACAGTATCAGAATTCTCAAAGTAAGCACATTGTCACTAGCAAAAGTTTCAAAATACACATAACAACATTATCGTAAGAATATATAGATAATGCCTATACAAGTCTAAGAAAAATATGTAGTCATAACTACTATATGAAAATCACACCAAAACCAGTACTACTCATCGCCGTCATCATCGTTAGACTCATCTTCGTCATAATATTGATGACGACGACGACGGGATGACTCGGCCTGTATGGAAGCAACACTTTTTGCCAATGTTGCTAGCTGTATCTGGATCTCTTTAGTGCGCTGCTCATCCTCTTGTCGACGTTGCTCTGCTTTCTTTAGTTCCTCTCGTGCCTCTCGTGCCTCGTGTTTTGCCATTTTTGCTCGATCCTCAAATGATGATATCTGTGCAGCTATCTCATTAGAGTGTTGAGACAAGAAATTTGCGCAACCTCTAGATGGACAAAAATCTGGGACTAGACTTGGGACACCTAGTCTATAAAGCGAGGATCTGTCTCCAGCACCATAGATCCTCCCTTTATTCTTCCCCTCTACAGATTCGACCCATTTGTCTAAGCGATCTTCCGTATTAACCACTTAGCTACAACTACTAGATGCTTCCCCATTTTTGGAAGCTTCTTGCAACTTACCTTGAAATGTTTCCTACAATATAAATAGAAAATAATTTACCATAATCAAGTTATTTTTACAAGAAATACAAATGAAATAATGAATGATTTAATATTTCTTACATATGTTTTTTTTTCTCTTTCATCAACCCAAGAGTTGTCCTGCTTCTTATGTGAGTTTTTAAAAAGACCTCATCCAATGTGGGGTCTCTACCTAACTCTTCAGCCTTACAAAAAATAAAAACAACATAATCGTGAATAAAATGAGAGGCACATTTCAACATCAAAGGAAAACAACAAAATATTTCAGCAAAATAGCTCCATGCATTTTGAAACAACAACACAACAAAACAATAAAAATAGCAAATAAATATCATGTGCTTATCATGCAAATAATTCACATACAAGAAACACATCAATGTCAAAGTCTAATAAGTAATAACAACATCTCTTTCTACATGATGAAAGCAATAAATATCATGTCTTTATCATGCATATAATTCACATATAAGAAACACATCAATGGCAAAGTCTAATAAGTAATAACATCATTTATTCTCAATTTTTCACAATCCCAAATTTAAAATTCATGCCCAGTGTCTAGAAATCCACAGAATCAAGCAGTCAATTGCTAAGTTGCTAATAAAAGGTAGGGTTGTCCACAAAAGATAAGCAATGGATCAAATATCTCCATGGAATCTCCATGGCATTAGTTTATATCACAAAAATGTTATTTCATCAAGGATGTAGAAAGTGTACCATCCGAATGGTATGTTCAGCAATGGATATAGATCCACCAGTACGGAGAGCTCCTCCTTTAGAAGAAGCACGATTTTTCTTAGCTCGATTTGATATCTCCTTAAATGACGGATCCATCCATATCTTCTCAAGATCATTCCAAATAGTTTCTCCCATCCAAGTTTGACACTTACGCTTCTTTGTCGCTTGCATCAACATATCAGAAAGACGCATTGATCCTTTGGTATTGAAGATATTCCTAATCTGAAAATTGTGCTTAGGCAACCAAGCAACTTTCTCCTGCAACATTACATTACAAATAAGTTGTAATGTTGCAATTAGTATCCACATAGTAGTTCAACTCATTAACAAGATATATAATTTAATCTTACACCAAATTTGTCAAACCAGCGTTCCAAAGTTAATTCTGGGATTGCTCCCCAGGTAGGATACGGATCAACATACTGTCATGTAATGACTAAGGTGAGAGCCCTTGAGGCCACCCTACACGGTAACCACCTGTAAACAATTTTTATTTAAAAATAAATTCAAACAAACGATAATGCTCATGTAGTAATGAAAATTAAATCAGGACTAGTTACATACCCTCGACCATCCGGCCATATCATTGTTCTTCCATCAGGCGCAACCCCATGACTAAAATTGCCGCATCTTGACCCTTGAGTCTTATTACCAATAGCAACAGGGCTTGAAGGTAATGGATTAGCGAAAATTGAAGTATGTCGTTAAGCAACAGATGTTAATGGTTGTGACAGTGAATGATCAATAGTCGGGGAAATGTCTTTTGGGACAAAACATGGTGTGGGCATCATCACTATAATTGGTTCAGATTGGTGCACCTTATTAGGTGGGAGTGGAAGCACTGCAGCTTGTTGGGTAGGAGGCTTAAAATGTTGTTGTGTGGGATGTCGCACATATTGTGAGGTTGGTGTGGTGGCATTGCCATCTATGGGTGCTTGATCAATTATTGCTTGTACCTGCTGAGCTGCTTGAATTACCTTATGCGGTAAAATCATGCAATTATTCTTCAAAGGAAGCTTGAGTCTAATCTTTTTTTTTTGGAGTCATCTATAAAAAATAACATGAATAAAAGCAATTAGCACACACAATAGTAAACACAATTCAAGACGTATTCAAGATTATCAACTTTACAATATTAAAGAACTTGAATATAAAACTAATATATAAAAAGGTAGAATATGAAGATTTATACAAACAATCAACTACTATTTATACTTACTTAAATTTCAAAGGTCAATTGAAGAATCATCCCCATCTTCATCATCCATATCACTATCATTATCAATTGTAATATTTGGAACACACGTTACATTGACTTCTTCATCGCTATGTGTTTCATTGTGCAAGCCAACCATTTCTTCAATTTCAGTTAATTGTTCAACATAAACTCCATTGAAATCATCTTCCCCTCCTCCAGTAACCCCTTTCACATAAACTCCACTACTTATGGTTTTCTTACCCTGAGACCAAACTTTTGTGTGAAATTTGTACCCATTAATATAATACTTGTGCCAAGTTTTGACCATTGAGTTAGGACCCCAAGCTAATGATAACAAGTTAGGGTCAATCACACCAATTGCCTTATCACTGGCCTATACAAACATGATATTCACAATAGTTAGGTGAGAAGTTCTAATTTATTTGCTACAAACTTCAATAAAGCACTTACATACGCACGGAACCATTCTGGGAATTCTCCATGTATACGAGTTTGAGATATAGGATCTTCTTCAATAATGGAATTAGAGTGCAAAAAGGCGTTGTCAATAATGACAGAATTGTTATTACATGTATTTGGTAATTATGTGGGATGTGTGCTTACAAATTACTTACTCAATATATGGCTTGACCTTGTTGCAATTGATGAGGAATTGTACATGAGCAGACCTTCTTTCAGCATCACTTAACCAATGTGTTTGGGCCTTCCCACTTGGACGTCCTAATTGATTGTTAATTGATAGTGTTGTTGTTACAACATCATTTAATTTTGCACCTTCATTACGTAGGCTTCTATTAAACAAAGAGATTGTTTTGAAATAGTGGGAACAAAAATATGTTGTCTCTCGATGCAAGTATGACATACATATTGAACCTTCCACTCTAGCCTTGTTATTCACTGTGCGCTTAAAATCACCCATCATTCTAGAAAAGTGAGAGAAATAACTTAATAAATGTGGAAATATGTAGGGAAAAAAAAAGAAATCCTTAATGGTGAATATAAATTACCTCTCAAATGGATACATCCATTGATATTGAACTGGACCACCATGTTTTGCCTCATACGGGAGGTGAATTGGAAGATGCTCCATTGAATCGAAAAATCTTGGTGGAAAGATTCTTTCAAGTTTGCATATGATGAATGGAATATTTTCACCCAATTTGATCAATTCATCAGGTCTTAAGCTATTGCTGCACAAGCCCTTAAATAATTGACTTAATTCTGTTAATGGTTTCCACACATGGTCAGACAATGAACTAAATGCAAATGGAAGCAAACAATCCATAAATACATGACAATCATGGCTTTTCATCCCATTCATTTGTCCTCTATTAACATCTGCACATCTTGCCAAGTTAGAAGCATACCCATCCGACATCTTAAGCTCTTTTATCCATTTACAAACTTGCTTTGCCTCACTAGATGTAAGGCAATAATTTGCCTTAGGTTTTGTCATTTTTCCATTGTCATGTGGAACCAACTCCAAGTCGCTACGTTGGCAAATGATGGCCAAGTCCATTCGTGCTTTTTCATTGTCTTTAGTCTTGTTCTTGAAATTCATGACAGTGTTAAACACATTATCAAAGAAGTTCTTTTCTACGTGCATGACATCTAAATTATGCCTTAAAAAATTATCTTTCTAGTATGGAAGATCCCAAAGTTTGCTTCGTTTAGTCCAATTATGGCTAACTCCATATCTAAACAATTTAGTATGTGCACTATCTATCACTCGTGGAAAGTTGTGAACTCAACCCCAAACTTCTTCACCAGTCAATATTGGAGGAGGTTCATCCTTCACAACCCTATTTTTAGTGAACCTTTTTTTACTTCTTCTAAATGAATGGTTATGAGGTAAGAAACGACAGTGACAATCAAACCATGAATTTTTGCCACCGTATTTTAAAGTAAAAGCCTTATTTCAATCCATACACACCGGACAAGCCAACTTACCTTGGGTATTCCATCCAGATAACATGCCATGAGCAGGAAAATCGTTAATTGTCCACATTAAGGTTTCCCGCATTACAAAGTTTTGTTTCATGGAAATATCATAAGTCAAAGCCCCTTCACTCCACCATTGTTGAAGCTCGTCTATTAACGGTTGTAAATACACATCAATGTTTGCTTTTGGGTTAGATGGTCTAGGTATGAGACAAGTCAAAAACATGAATGGTTTAGTCATGCACATTCCCGGCGGGAGATTATACGGGGTCACAACAACAGGCCAACAAGAATATGGGGATGAAGATGCTTGAATGTATGGCGTGAAGCCATCAGAACATAGACCAAGCCTTACATTTCTTGGTTCATTTGCGAAGTTTGGATACCTTGCATCAAAATGCTTCCAAGCTTCCCCATCAGACGGATGACGTAAAATGCCTGAACTCGATCTATTATGTTGATGCCATCTCTTTTGGGCAACAGTTTCCGTTGATGCATAAAATCTTTTTAACCTAGGAGTGATTGGCATATAGAACATCCTTTTAACTGGAATGTCTTTGTGGTTACCTATCCCAGGCTTACGAGGAACATATCGGGGTTCATGACAAAACCTACACTCAATATCTGCACTACTCTCTTTGTAGTACAATATGCACCCTTTAACACAACAATCAATTTTCTCAGACTTCAATCCTAGCATTGTCACCAATTTTTTCGCTTGGTAAAAATTTTTTGTAAGTAAATCCTTAAAAGGACACACATCTATAAGCATGGTTGCAAAGAAATCAAGACATTTTTGCGGAACATTCCAATTTGATTTGCAAGCTAAAAGTTTCACGCATATTGAATGTTTTGAATCAGAAGCCCCCTCATATAACGGGTTGTTTGCATCAGTTAAAAAATCATAAAAGTCTTGAGCATCCTCATTTGGGGGCTCTTCATTAATCTCTTTCTCGTTGCCCTCATCACCCATATTTTGGAAGTCGTAAGTTGGACCAAATGCATCATCGACCATATGTTGCATTAACATAAATGGATCTTCATTATTAATATATCCACTACTACTTGGAACATTTTCTAGGTCAATATGTGGGGCTTCTTCACTATGCTCAGTCCAATACCAATAATTTGGTTGAAACCCAAACCTATACAAGTGAAGTTTGACTTCCCTTGCACACAATACACCACTACACATACAATTGTGACAAGGACATCTGATGCCACCATCTTTTACAAATTGATTTCGACTTATTGCCTTTGTTATAAACTCTTCAACACCTTTTGCGAAGGCTGGTTTCAACCCCCCTCGTTGAACATAAAGTCTATCATATACCCAACTACGATCTGGGTGGTAGCCATCCATACTTTGAAGGACAAACAAAGAATTGAGGAGCGATGGAACTGTTAACATAATGTATTTTTACATATCAAATAGGATATCTATACAAACCTCAAATAGATAATTCACAGAAAATAGATAATTCACATTTAATTGGTTAATTTCAAATTTTACATGAAGAGTCACACTAATTAATTCATATGTTGACAATTTTGTTTTGGGATTCTTTTGATATGAATTATTGTGTTTATACCATCATATATATGAATTATTGACTACTAACAAAAGCAGAAAACAGAAGCATAAAACAGATGCAGAAAATAGAAGCAGAAAACAAAAGCAAAAAACAGAAGCATTTTAAATGAAAAACAGAAGCATCAATAAGAAGCAGAAAACAAAAGCATTTTAAATGAAAAACAGAAGCAGCAAACAGAAGCAGAAAACAGAAGCATTTTAAACGAAAAATAGAAGAAGAAAATAGAAGTAGAAAACAGAAGCACTTTAAATGAAAAACAGAACGTTATTAATAATGTAAATGGCACAACATTATTAGTAATGTAAATGTTGATTCATAATAAGATTTAATTCACGAATTCAACCACAATTTGTATCTCCAAGTGGTGCTCATAAGTTTTATGGAATGTCCATGGTAGATTTCTGAATTATATTAATTGTTTAGCGGTACTGTTTTGTTTTCCGAAAAATTGTCCCATTAGTTTTATGCCACAAGAGGAACCCATATTATGGTTCCTTTCTTTTTATTCATTATTGCCTTCTAATTAATTTTCAATTATTAAAAGAGTCCATGTATGTACCTGGCATGATGAATATCTGCTATTGAAACAGGACAAAGTTGGTCACTATCCGAAAGGGAATTGCATTTGTTGTGAATCAATGGATATATTGTCCACTCACCAACAGTTTGGCAACTTAAATTATCCAGAGAGCCAATTGATAGACAAAAAGAAAGAGAAAACCCCCAAAAAAATCAGAAGCGTTATATTTGCTTTGTGACTTATCATTAGGTCATTTGTAACAATAAAAAGATCAACATGGAAAAGACAATCATTCTTACTTGTTAAGAATAAAACTTTAGCATATCATCATGTAGTATGAAAATTTATTTCCCTGATAGATAAATCCTGCACCATAATAAGATGCATTAGTTAGGAATATGGAAAGAGCACATCTAAATGTAATTCGTATGTAAGCATGGTTATAGACACACACCTAAACTTGAAATATCCAAAGCCAGACAGTCCAACACCAAGAACTAAACAAGCAGGTGGACTCTTTGAGAAATGTATGGTTTTAGCAAAAAACATACAATTTATGCAAACAATCTTCACATCCCAAATAAGCACTTTCCAATGCTATTAAGAGCATTACAGGCTACCTTTCTTTACTGTGATCAGGAAATAAGATATTAAGCTCTTCAAGAATAGGCTTGTAGCACTGGTCACGTTTCTTTTGACCCTAATAAGATAAAATTGTGGAAGAAAATAGTGAGTAATAAAATAAAGTTGGATATGATGACCATAATTAGAATATTTGAAATAAAGTTGCAAAAAAAAAGTACCTCTACAACCCAGTCCCTAACTACGTTCCTTATAATGCACCAGACCTGAGACAAAAGTAGTAGTAAATGTATATAAGTAACTGCAAAACCATATGAGAACCATCACATCACTAGAACCCTTATACTAACATTATGTAATAAAAACAAAGAAATAGATATAAGGAATATGAACAATTTCGGATTTGAAGGAAAATGGTTAGGGTATTAAATAAAAATTGGGGCTTTTTTAGATAATAGTAAACAATGTCTAAGCGCATATGGCACGAAAAGGAAATACGATTTCAGTAAGACTCAATATGAATCACTCAATATGAATCATAGTTCATATTCAAGTTAGTTCAGTGAGGGCGACCACGAAAGCCACCGAAAGGGTTAGTCTTTTCCTTCATTGAGGGCGACTGCTAAAGCCATTGAATGGGTCATTCTTTTCCTTCAGTTAGGGCGGCGGCGAAACTCACTAAATAGGACTGGATCGACTAGGCGAAACTCACTGAATCGAGACCAAATGAAGTTTGAGAAAGATAAAAAAAACAAAGATAACTTACCCTTGAGAGAGAGTGATCGACAAGGCGGCATCTAGAGTGGTTAGAGTCGACGGAGGGAGCTGCAATCCGGAGGAGGCTGGAAGAAGAAAAAGAAGGGGTTTAGGGTTCTCTAAGTTGTAATTTTGAATGAATGAGTTGTTTTGGGGTTGAGAATGACCAAAATTTTGATTTGCATTTTTTTATGAAATTCAACACAAAAAATTTCTGAAAAAAATGAATTTGTCTACGGATAAAAGTACATGACCTACGGTGACATCATAGAAAAAATAACACGAATAAATCCCATGGGATTTAAGTGGATTGCATTTTTTTTTCTTCATTACCTATGGACTTTTTTAATGTTACCTACGAAATAATCGTCGAAATTAATTATAAAAAAAAAATAAATTATTTTTTAAGCAAACACAAGGATTTTCCGTAGAAAAAAACTAATCTACCTACGGACTAACATCCGTGGTTAATTTTTCCGTAGATATACTAATGTTTTCTTGTAGTGAATGTATATATATATATATGTGTGTGTGTGTGTGTGTGTGTGTGTGTATGTGCGTGTGTGTGTGAGAGGGAAACCAAGAAACGAAAACAGAACCCTGCTACTCGCCTGCTTCCTTTTCTTGCTTCTTCTTGTTGTTTCAAGAAAACAAGAAACAATATTGCTTCTCTCCACACTACGGTGCTTGTGAGCTAAGTTTTGAGGTCTCGACGAGAGCGAGAGTTTTCACCGTATGTGATCGTGGTAGCAAAAACGGTTGAGAAAATGATAACGAAGGTAAGGGCTCCTTCCAAATTTTTGGTTTGCATATAGGGATTCTATATGTGTGATTGATGTATGATTAATGTTGATGATTTTGTTAGTGATGGTTAAAAAAAAATTTAATGTGTTTGAGTTACGTAATGAGTTATTTTCAAATAAATGAGTTTGAATTGAAGTTGAAATTTTACCAAAAGATTTAGAGTTGTTAAAAAGTTCAAATTTTAACTAAGTTAAAGAGTTTGAGCAAAAAGATAGATTGAAATTAAAATGGTTATAATTTAAAATGGTACTCTTTTAATTACTCTTCGGCGGAGTTTAAATAGAAAAAGTTTAGAGAATTTTATTAACTCAAACCTTTGGTGCTTTAATATTCGAGTGTATGTATGTGTGATTTGGACAATATTCATTTTATTTAGTTTTAAATAATAATGTAGATTATTTGGTTTTAATAGTTTGGTGTGTGAAAAATATTTAACTTTGGGAATTTTGTTATAAATATTTATGTTTATGTAATTAGCTCCTTGAGTCTCGAAAAGAAATCAAGACCTTTGGCACCAAGTTAGCGGTGGGGAGAACTCTTA
>JBBPBT010000524.1:12152-47933 GCA_037974875.1 Cicer bijugum
TTGCAAAGAAATCAAGACATTTTTGCGGAACATTCCAATTTGATTTGCAAGCTAAAAGTTTCACGCATATTGAATGTTTTGAATCAGAAGCCCCCTCATATAACGGGTTGTTTGCATCAGTTAAAAAATCATAAAAGTCTTGAGCATCCTCATTTGGGGGCTCTTCATTAATCTCTTTCTCGTTGCCCTCATCACCCATATTTTGGAAGTCGTAAGTTGGACCAAATGCATCATCGACCATATGTTGCATTAACATAAATGGATCTTCATTATTAATATATCCACTACTACTTGGAACATTTTCTAGGTCAATATGTGGGGCTTCTTCACTATGCTCAGTCCAATACCAATAATTTGGTTGAAACCCAAACCTATACAAGTGAAGTTTGACTTCCCTTGCACACAATACACCACTACACATACAATTGTGACAAGGACATCTGATGCCACCATCTTTTACAAATTGATTTCGACTTATTGCCTTTGTTATAAACTCTTCAACACCTTTTGCGAAGGCTGGTTTCAACCCCCCTCGTTGAACATAAAGTCTATCATATACCCAACTACGATCTGGGTGGTAGCCATCCATACTTTGAAGGACAAACAAAGAATTGAGGAGCGATGGAACTGTTAACATAATGTATTTTTACATATCAAATAGGATATCTATACAAACCTCAAATAGATAATTCACAGAAAATAGATAATTCACATCTAATAGATAATTCACATTTAATTGGTTAATTTCAAATTTTACATGAAGAGTCACACTAATTAATTCATATGTTGACAATTTTGTTTTGGGATTCTTTTGATATGAATTATTGTGTTTATACCATCATATATATGAATTATTGACTACTAACAAAAGCATAAAACAGATGCAGAAAATAGAAGCAGAAAACAAAAGCAAAAAACAGAAGCATTTTAAATGAAAAACAGAAGCATCAATAAGAAGCAGAAAACAGAAGCATTTTAAATGAAAAACAGAAGCAGCAAACAGAAGCAGAAAACAGAAGCATTTTAAACGAAAAATAGAAGAAGAAAATAGAAGTAGAAAACAGAAGCACTTTAAATGAAAAACAGAACATTATTAATAATGTAAATGGCACAACATTATTAGTAATGTAAATGTTGATTCATAATAAGATTTAATTCACGAATTCAACCACAATTTGTATCTCCAAGTGGTGCTCATAAGTTTTATGGAATGTCCATGGTAGATTTCTGAATTATATTAATTGTTTAGCGGTACTGTTTTGTTTTCCGAAAAATTGTCCCATTAGTTTTATGCCACAAGAGGAACCCATATTATGGTTCCTTTCTTTTTATTCATTATTGCCTTCTAATTAATTTTCAATTATTAAAAGAGTCCATGTATGTACCTGGCATGATGAATATCTGCTATTGAAACAGGACAAAGTTGGTCACTATCCGAAAGGGAATTGCATTTGTTGTGAATCAATGGATATATTGTCCACTCACCAACAGTTTGGCAACTTAAATTATCCAGAGAGCCAATTGATAGACAAAAAGAAAGAGAAAACCCCCAAAAAAATCAGAAGCGTTATATTTGCTTTGTGACTTATCATTAGGTCATTTGTAACAATAAAAAGATCAACATGGAAAAGACAATCATTCTTACTTGTTAAGAATAAAACTTTAGCATATCATCATGTAGTATGAAAATTTATTTCCCTGACAGATAAATCCTGCACCATAGTAAGATGCATTAGTTAGGAATATGGAAAGAGCACATCTAAATGTAATTCGTATGTAAGCATGGTTATAGACACACACCTAAACTTGAAATATCCAAAGCCAGACAGTCCAACACCAAGAACTAAACAAGCAGGTGGACTCTTTGAGAAATGTATGGTTTTAGCAAAAAACATACAATTTATGCAAACAATCTTCACATCCCAAATAAGCACTTTCCAATGCTATTAAGAGCATTACAGGCTACCTTTCTTTACTGTGATCAGGAAATAAGATATTAAGCTCTTCAAGAATAGGCTTGTAGCACTGGTCACGTTTCTTTTGACCCTAATAAGATAAAATTGTGGAAGAAAATAGTGAGTAATAAAATAAAGTTGGATATGATGACCATAATTAGAATATTTGAAATAAAGTTGCAAAAAAAAAGTACCTCTACAACCCAGTCCCTAACTACGTTCCTTATAATGCACCAGACCTGAGACAAAAGTAGTAGTAAATGTATATAAGTAACTGCAAAACCATATGAGAACCATCACATCACTAGAACCCTTATACTAACATTATGTAATAAAAACAAAGAAATAGATATAAGGAATATGAACAATTTCGGATTTGAAGGAAAATGGTTAGGGTATTAAATAAAAATTGGGGCTTTTTTAGATAATAGTAAACAATGTCTAAGCGCATATGGCACGAAAAGGAAATACGATTTCAGTAAGACTCAATATGAATCACTCAATATGAATCATAGTTCATATTCAAGTTAGTTCAGTGAGGGCGACCACGAAAGCCACCGAAAGGGTTAGTCTTTTCCTTCATTGAGGGCGACTGCTAAAGCCACTGAATGGGTCATTCTTTTCCTTCAGTTAGGGCGGCGGCGAAACTCACTAAATAGGACTGGATCGACTAGGCGAAACTCACTGAATCGAGACCAAATGAAGTTTGAGAAAGATAAAAAAAACAAAGATAACTTACCCTTGAGAGAGAGTGATCGACAAGGCGGCATCTAGAGTGGTTAGAGTCGACGGAGGGAGCTGCAATCCGGAGGAGGCTGGAAGAAGAAAAAGAAGGGGTTTAGGGTTCTCTAAGTTGTAATTTTGAATGAATGAGTTGTTTTGGGGTTGAGAATGACCAAAATTTTGATTTGCATTTTTTTATGAAATTCAACACAAAAAATTTCTGAAAAAAATGAATTTGTCTACGGATAAAAGTACATGACCTACGGTGACATCATAGAAAAAATAACACGAATAAATCCCATGGGATTTAAGTGGATTGCATTTTTTTTTCTTCATTACCTATGGACTTTTTTAATGTTACCTACGAAATAATCGTCGAAATTAATTATAAAAAAAAAAATAAATTATTTTTTAAGCAAACACAAGGATTTTCCGTAGAAAAAAACTAATCTACCTACGGACTAACATCCGTGGTTAATTTTTCCGTAGATATACTAATGTTTTCTTGTAGTGAATGTATATATATATATATGTGTGTGTGTGTGTGTGTGTGTGTGTGTATGTGCGTGTGTGTGTGAGAGGGAAACCAAGAAACGAAAACAGAACCCTGCTACTCGCCTGCTTCCTTTTCTTGCTTCTTCTTGTTGTTTCAAGAAAACAAGAAACAATATTGCTTCTCTCCACACTACGGTGCTTGTGAGCTAAGTTTTGAGGTCTCGACGAGAGCGAGAGTTTTCACCGTATGTGATCGTGGTAGCAAAAACGGTTGAGAAAATGATAACGAAGGTAAGGGCTCCTTCCAAATTTTTGGTTTGCATATAGGGATTCTATATGTGTGATTGATGTATGATTAATGTTGATGATTTTGTTAGTGATGGTTAAAAAAAAATTTAATGTGTTTGAGTTACGTAATGAGTTATTTTCAAATAAATGAGTTTGAATTGAAGTTGAAATTTTACCAAAAGATTTAGAGTTGTTAAAAAGTTCAAATTTTAACTAAGTTAAAGAGTTTGAGCAAAAAGATAGATTGAAATTAAAATGGTTATAATTTAAAATGGTACTCTTTTAATTACTCTTCGGCGGAGTTTAAATAGAAAAAGTTTAGAGAATTTTATTAACTCAAACCTTTGGTGCTTTAATATTCGAGTGTATGTATGTGTGATTTGGACAATATTCATTTTATTTAGTTTTAAATAATAATGTAGATTATTTGGTTTTAATAGTTTGGTGTGTGAAAAATATTTAACTTTGGGAATTTTGTTATAAATATTTATGTTTATGTAATTAGCTCCTTGAGTCTCGAAAAGAAATCAAGACCTTTGGCACCAAGTTAGCGGTGGGGAGAACTCTTATATATTGATATTGTTATGGTGATTAAGTTTTGATGTGATTATGTATTCATAACTCATAATATGTGCATTATGAATTTTATTGAGGAAAATCTGTTTTGAGTATATTGTGTGATAAGTTTGAAAAATCGTTAGTGTTAAATGAGTATTAAAAATGAGAAATCTTTTAATAGCTGCATTTACTTAATGATTGTGGTGAAAAGAGTCAGAGTATGCTCATACATTTCATAGCTTGTGGTGATCATGATGGGCCATAGTGTTAGTGGTGACCGCGATGGGCCACAGTGTTGAGTGGTGACTGTGATGAGCCACGAAGTTAAGTGGTGACTATGATGGACCACAAGATGATTCCATGTGATAGTTGGTTCATCTTATCCTTATAAGGATTTAACTGATGCAGGTGTTTGCCATGCTCTTCCTTAGTCTTAGAGTACACTAAGATATCATCTATAAAAACAACCACAAATGAGTCTAGGATGGGATGAAAGATCCGATTCATGTAATCTATAAACACTATTGGTGCAATAGCCACACCAGAAGGCATAACCAAATACTCATAATGGACATAATGGGTCCTAAAGGAGGTTTTCGGGACGTCAAAAGACTTCAATTGAATCTGATGGTAACCTGATCTCATGTCGATCTTACTAAATACACAGGATCCTCTCAATTGGTCAATAAGGTCATATGTACTAGTTAGCGGATACTTATTCTTAATTATAACTTTATTAAGCTGGCATTAATCCACACACAACCTCATATAACCAACATTCTTCTTAACCAACAACACTGGTGCACCCCATAGTGAAACACTAGGTCTTATAAATTGTTTATCTAAATACTCCTCCAATTGCTTCTTAAGCTCATTCAATTCTAAGGGATACATCTTATACGGTACCATGGATATGGGTCTAGTGTCTGATACAATACTACAAGAAAACGCTCATTTTTTGGCCAACTTTACAAATATTTTGTGGCCGAAAAGAACTCTCACAAATTAGTACCGAAAGAGCCATCACAAATACAAATATTCAAATTGGTCTTAATTTGAGGCTGAAAAAGCCCTCACAAAAGATTAAAATTTTAGCTGGATTTTGTGGCTGTCTAAGCCCTCACAAATCACAACGTTGTCATTTTGTGAGGGCTTAGGCTGCACAAAATCCAGCTGATATAGGAGTCCTTTTGTGAGGGTTTTTTGAGCAACAAAGTCAACCCTTTGTGAGGGTAAAGGCTGCCACAAAGGCAAGCCATTTGTGGCTTCCCAGGCCGCCACAAAATCAATGGTCCATTGCACTTTGTGGCTACAAAGGCCACCACAAATGCCCATTGTTCCTTTTTTATTTGTGGCTGCCCAGGCCGCCACAAATTCCTTATTTTCTAACCGTTAAAGCCGTCCCAAATGGCGATTGTACCGTTGGATTGTACCGTTGCATATATTGAGTGTACCTTTTACATCGCTCTTTTCAATAAGCATTGTAAAAGGTGCATAATAAAGCATATATTGAATGCACTTTTTACATCGCTTTTTTAAATAAGCGTTGTAAAAAGTGCATAACAAGTGCACAATATATCTACCTATTTTATAGCCCTTTTTATTTTAAAAAGCGTTGTTGTATCTTTTTACAGTGCTCAATTTTACATCGTTTTTTTTTTGAAAAAGCGATGTAAATAGCTTAAAAAAAGCGTTGTAAAATCTTATTTTTTGCGTAGTGAATTTATAACGAATTTTACATCTCTAATTTGCACTTTTATTAAATACCGTTAATTTTCACTAGTTTTAATTACTTATAGAATAAATTTAAATTTGTGTAAAATTTTACATACATAATCTATGTGATATAAATTTTAATCTAACAAAAACAAAATTAAAAACAAAATAAAATAAAAAAAAATAGAAAGAATTGACATGAAATTAGATTGGAAGGATAAAAACTGGAATTACGAAAAAATTAAAATTGATTTAGAAAATAGAATGTAAAACAAAAAACCAAAGTCAGTTGTTAAAATTGTCCGAACCCGGCCGCACTATTTTCCTTCAACTTAACCATAATCAATTAATTAATCATTGCAAGATCAATGAGTTGATTTAATTTGTAGCCATATAAAAAGGTTTTACATCCTCTTAATTTAACGTTTATATTATATAAATTTAACAATATAACAAATAATTTTATATTTACGTAAAATTTTACATTTATAATCTACATAGATCATAATTATAAATTTTAATGCTAAAAAAATACATTTGAGAGATAAAAAACGAGAAAAAATCCATAATAAAAAAATACTAATAAGCCTCACATATGCATTTAAATCAATTGTCAATTAAAACCACAAATAATTATTTCACCAAATCCACACATAGAACTCAACATGAGTTATCAATATTGTCTAAAAATAAATATTACATAAAAAAATATGTTTAGTCATATCTTAATTAGATATAAAACAAATAAAATAATTAGATTTTGTTAAAAAAAACATAATAATTAGATAAAGAAAAGAAATAATAAAAATAAACAAAATGAAAATATTATTCCTTCATTCTTTAGCTGAGAAGAGGAGGAATTTGGTGAAGTATATGCCCCAAAATCACCACTAATTTGATACTTAGGTTGTTTATTAGGAGTGAACAAACCAAAGTGTCGTTCTGTTTTAGCAGGCCCTTTTTTATTTTCATCAAACATAGCAAACAAATAAGTTTCCAATTCTTGATTGGGCCTTTTAGGAGTCCCATTAGACACATGCTTAATCAAATTACTATAGTAAACTTGTGCATTTTCAACTGTTGCAGCAACACCACCATCAGAAGGCCATCCACTTTCTGATACGACAACTTCCAAATTAGCACCACCAACTTTCTCAAGAGCTGAATAAAGAGCTCCTAATGATGCATCAAATAAATTTGTGTATTTATATTCCCCATCATTCACTTGAACTGTTGGTGAATTAAATAATGCAAATGAAAGTTCAATTTCTTTTGGGGCACTTATGTAGCTAAAATAAGTGTATACATTAGCAAGAAGTGGTGCATCATTCTGCAAAAGAAATTGAACTATAGAAGATATATATGAATTTGAAGAACTACTAAATGCTCCTGCTGATGGAGGATATGAGCTTCCTAACAAATCCAATTGTATAGCTGTTGACACTTTAATTTTATTTTGTAAGTTGGTAGATGTTAGTACTGCATGAATGTTCTGCATTGCTAGGAGAACAAATTGTGATGTTGGATCATTAGAATTTATTTCATTACCAACAACAATGTACCTAAATTTGACATCTTTTGAATATTTTAGTATATAGTTTTGGACCCAATGAGAAGCTGATGAAACACCAGTTGCAATTGTTTGAATGTTTTCATTAGGGACTCCAATGACAAGTTCTATGTTGGAACCTCTTAAGGCTTGTAAAGTTGCTTCATCAGGGTCATAAATTCTCATTCTTTTAATGCCATTTGATTTGAAAAGATCTATAACTTCATTAACTGGAGGCAAGTTATCTGCCACTCTTCCATAACAAACTCCTATAGATTTTGCTGCTACATAAATTAAAACAATAACATGAGTTAAATTTTTGGTGATCTATATCTTTATAAAATTTATAAAGTTTTTTCAGACATTATAACTTTTTGGTTAAATATATTTGTGATCTTTTTTAAAAGAACACATTTTTATTTTCATCTTGGCAAAAAAAAAACTATCTATTTATATTTCAACAAATTTTAAATTTATTTTTAACCCCTTTTTTTTGTCTGTCTATTTTTAAGCCATTTATTAACTGATTATGTGTTTAATAGATGGTCATCTCAATGTGCATTCAATAATGTATCTCAATGTGACATTCAATAATATATTTGGCGTTATGTTGGCATGTAATATTGCTGAAAACTTCAACGTGATTTTTGCCATTTGGGCTCCGGCACGTAACCAAATATAAAGAGTACCAAAGAATTTGAAAAAAAAAAATAAATTTGGCTAGTTTTATATGGTATATAATAATATATTTTGAAGTATGCAAATAAATAAAACTAAAATTCAATGGTTTACATAAGCTAATAAATATACGGTAGTTTCATAGTTAGAGATATAACAACAAGATAACAAATTTTTATAAGCATAACCTGTTCATTATATATATATATATATATATATATATATATAAATTTAACTCTGAAATTTATTTAATTTAAATAAATTCAAAAACTAAGTGCTTTTAGTTCTTAGTATGAGATCAAAACAAAACATATATTGTTAGTATTCATTATGGACTTGAATTAACTTTGTTTTGTAATGATCAATAATAAAAGTTACTTGAAGGAAACCCTATTAAATTCAAACACTTACCTGTTCCCGTTGTCTCCAATCCAATTCCAAGCACAAGAAGCAATAAGAAGAAAACCATAGCTAAATAAAAAAGATGAAAGAAACTTGACGGAAAAAGAAAAATATGAAAGACAGTTTTTCAATCTCTTGAGATGGTTTTTTGTTTATTAAAATTACTCCCTCTCTCTATATAGTTTATATACAAATTGTACTCGTGCTCCATTATAAATTTTGCACATAATTCGGGTGATATCTTTTATTAATAAATTTTTCAATATTGAAATAGAATCTAGCAGTAATTAATTTTCAAATCCGATGCTCCTACAAGAAATTATCCCAAAATCCATATCTTATATAATCTTTTAATTAATTATTTGTTTATAGAATCCATTTCTTTGAACAAAAATTATTATTTTTGAATTGATAACTAATATTATACATATTATATGAGTATGATTATTTTAAAATCAAATATTAGACAATACAAAAAAATCAAAATAAAAAAAAAATCAAATCAAATATTGGACATAAAAAAATCATGATTAATATTCGATGAAATTTTTATACATATTTTTAATAGTCAATGTTAGTTATTACTACTTCATTAATTAGATGTTAATTTTGTTAGAGGGAGAGAAATTGAATCTACGACATCCTTCTCACTTCAACTCCCTTGAACTACCTTATGATTTTCATAAAAATTTTATATGTAACATCAAATTATTTGTTAAATCTAGTAACTACTAAATAAATTGAAACGGATTTTTTAAATTGTTACAGTGTATACATAATCAAATTTTTTAATCATGTGCTTTTTTTTATTAAAAAAATTATAAATTGTAAAATTATTACACCATAACATTAATATACTAAGTTGCTAGAAAAATCTTCTAAATTTATTTTATTAATCTGATTACATCTAAATAAGTGTACTCTATAAATTAATTCATGTGCAGTTGTTTTTAACTCGAATTAAATCTTGGATACGAAAAAAAATACTACCATCCAAAATATATATAAGTGAAGTACATTGCTTTGTTTAAAACTTTACTGGTTTTACAAAAATAATGAAATAATATTAAATTTTTACGGTCAAGTTAAATAAAAATAAAAAAGTTAAGCGTGAGAGATAGGGAGAAAGAAATAGTTTTCTAAATGAGTCTCATCAATAATTCTATATAATTATATTTTAATAAAACTCATTTATTGTTATAAAATTTGATTAATGGGAAACCTAAAAAGATGAAGAGAGGGTGAGTGCCAATAAATGCACAATCTCTATAAGAACTGAGTTTTTACACCACAAGAACATTGCTTATAAAGGATGTCGATCATAAGGGGAATGACTCCTCATTGTGGATGACCTTAGAGGAACGAGGAACAAGCCATGAACAATGTTTGGTTTGGTTTATACATGATTTGGGCCAATGAAACAATTGTTAACAATAAGAGAGATAGTGGTGGAACAATTGATTCACAAGGTACAGTGCTACTGTAATACTGCCATGATGATAACAAGGTCAAGAAAAATCCAGTGACAGGGTTGCATGTGTAGAATAACAAGGTTGTGCAACAACATAGGGAGATTGAAGATTTGTTGGAAAAAAATTTAAACTCATTCATTTCTAATTTAGTCGGTAGTGGCTCCTCAAAGGTTTGTAGGTTCAAACTATAACATTCTTAATTTTAAACTTTAATTTATGCAATTTAAGGATATTTTGTGTTAAATTACTTAGACATATAGCCCGATTTTTAATATGTTTAATATATGTATATATTATATATTATATATTATATATTATATATTATATATTATATATTAT
Organism: Cicer bijugum; assembly: GCA_037974875.1. NCBI lineage: Eukaryota > Viridiplantae > Streptophyta > Magnoliopsida > Fabales > Fabaceae > Cicer > Cicer bijugum. The sequence continues at coordinate 22,328 of JBBPBT010000524.1, forward strand.
ATATTATATATTATATATTATATATTATATATTATATATTATATATTATATATTATATATTATATATTATATATTATATATTATATATTATATATTATATATTATATATTATATATTATATATTATATATTATATATTATATATTATATATTATATATTATATATTATATATTATATATATATATATTTTTTTTTTGAGACTCGATTAAAATTATTTGTTGAAGAATAATTTAGTTATGTTACGAACAATTTTAATAACGAATATATTTTAAAAATTATTATTTGTTGCTAAAAAATTTATCTGTCAATTGAATTGCGACGAGAGTAGATATTTTTATCAAAATAGGTTGAGATGTGAGTGAGGTGATGGGTTTAAGAGTTTTTAGATATTTGTTGGATTGATTTTAATTATAATCACTACAAGAAAAACTGGATATACGTACGGTTTATTTTATCTTTACCCACGACATGTCCGTAGGTAACTAAAAAATACGTACGGATTACCTACGGACACGGGTTCGTAACTAAATCGCTCGTAGGAATATATTTACCCACAAAAAAGCAACATGATAGACTTACTTAAAGATTGTTCGTAGGTAGTATAACTTACGGAGACTCCGTAGATAACGTACGTATAGATGTTCTATGGATAATGTCGTAGGTAATTACCTACGGACATGTCGCGGTTAACATTACCGACGGAGATTCTGTGACAAATTATAATGTTTTAGATTTAATATTTATAATTTTATCCGTGACATGTCCGTGGGTAATGAAAAAATTATTTAAATATATTTTTTGATATTTTACAGTTTGCTGTATTTTTTTAATATATGTCTAAATTAAATTGTAAGCATATTAAAACATCATTGTCAAAACAAAGTGAAATTTTATATAAACAGTGTTTTTAAAATACACATCCTGACTGCCACAAGTTTCAGAAAAAGGACAACTTACAGTATCAGAATTCTCAAAGTAAGCACATTGTCACTAGCAAAAGTTTCAAAATACACATAACAACATTATCGTAAGAATATATAGATAATGCCTACACAAGTCTAAGCAAAATATGTAGTCATAACTACTATATGAAAATCACACCAAAACCAGTACTACTCATCGCCGTCATCATCGTTAGCCTCATCCTCGTCATAATATGGATGACGACGACGGGATGACTCGACCTGTTAGGAAGCAACACTTTTTGCCAATGTTGCTAGCTGTATTTGGAGCTCTTTAGTGTGCTGCTCATCCTCTTGTCGACGTTGCTCTGCTTTCTTTAGTTCCTCTCGCGCCTCTCGTGCCTCGTGTTTTGCCATTTTTGCTCGATCCTCAAATGATGCTATTTGTGCAGCTATCTCGTTAGAGTGTTGAGACAAGAAATTTGTGCAACCTCTAGATGGACGAAAATATGGGACTAGACTTGCGACACCTAGTCTATAAAGCGAGGATCTGTCTCCAACACCATAGATCCTCCCTTTATTCTTCCCCTCTACAGATTCGACCCATATGTCTAAGCGATCTTCCGTATTAACCACTTAGCTACAACTACTAGATGCTTCCCCATTTTTGGAAGCTTCTTGCAACTTACCTTGAAATGTTTCCTACAATATAAATAGAAAATAATTTAACATAATCAAATTATTTTTACAAGAAATACAAATGAAATAATGAATGATTTAATATTTCTTACATATGTTTTTTTTTCTCTTTCATCAACCCAAGAGTTGTCCTGCTTCTTAGTGTGAGTTTTTAAAAAGACCTCATCCAATGTGGGGTCTCTACCTAACTCTTCAGCCTTACAAAAAATAAAAACAACATAATCGTGAATAAAATGAGAGGCACATTTCAACAACAAAGGAAACCAACAAAATATTTCAGCAAAATAGCTCCATGCATTTTGAAACAACAACACAACAAAACAATAAAAATAGCAAATAAATATCATGTGCTTATCATGCAAATAATTCATATACAAGAAACACATCAATGTCAAAGTCTAATAAGTAATAACAGCATCTCTTTCTACATGATGAAAGCAATAAATATCATGTCTTTATCATGCAAATAATTCACATATAAGAAACACATCAATGGCAAAGTCTAATAAGTAATAACATCATTTATTCTCAATTTTTCACAATCCCAAATTTAAAATTCCTGCCCAGTGTCTAGAAATCCACAGAATCAAGCAGTCAATTGCTAAGTTGCTAATAAAAGGTAGGGTTGTCCACAAAAGATAAGCAATGAATCAAATATCTCCATGGAATCTCCATGGCATTAGTTTATATCACAAAAATGTTATTTCATCAAGGATGTAGAAAGTGTACCATCCGAATGGTATGTTCAGCAATGGATATAGATCCACCAGTACGGAGAGCTCCTCCTTTAGAAGAAGCACGATTTTTCTTCGCTCGATTTGATATATCCTTAAATGACGGATCCATCCATATCTTCTCAAGATCATTCCAAATAGTTTCTCCCATCCAAGTTTGACACTTACGCTTCTTTGTCGCTTGCATCAACATATCAGAAAGACGCATTGATCCTTTGGAATTGAAGATATTCCAAATCTGAAAATTGTGCTCAGGCAACCAAGCAACTTTCTCCTGCAACATTACATTACAAATAAGTTGTAATGTTGCAATTAGTATCCATACAATAGTTCAACTCATTAACAAGATATATAATTTAATCTTACACCAAATTTGTCAAACCAACTTTCCAAAGTTAATTTTGGGATTGCTCCCCAGATAGGATACGGATCAATATACTGTGATGTAATGACTAAGGTGAGAGCCCTTGAGGCCACCCTACACGGTAACCACCTGAAACAATTTTTATTTAAAAATAAATTCAAACAAACGATAATGCTCATGTAGTAATGAAAATTAAATCAGGACTAGTTACATACTCTCGACCATCCGGCCATATCATTGTTCTTCCATCAGGCGCAACTCCATGACTAAAATTGCCACATCTTGACCCTTGAGTCTTATTACCAATAGCAACAGGGCTTGAGGTAATGGATTAGCGGAAATTGAAGTATGTCGTGAAGCAACAGATGTTAATGGTTGTGACAGTGAATGATCAATAGTTGGGGAAATGTCTTTTGGGACAAAACATGGTGTGGGCATCATCACTATAATTGGTTCAGATTGGTGCACCTTATTAGGTGGGAGTGGAAGCACTGCAGCTTGTTGGGTAGGAGGCTTAAAATGTTGTTGTGTGGAATGTCGCACATATTGTGAGGTTGGTGTGGTGGCATTGCCATCTATGGGTGCTTGATCAATTATTGCTTGTACCTGCTGAGCTGCTTGAATTACTTTATGCGGTAAAATCATGCAATTTTTCTTCAAAGGAAGCTTGAGTCTAATCTTTTTTTTTTTGGAGTCATCTATAAAAAATAACATGAATAAAAGCAATTAGCACACACAATAGTAAACACAATTCAAGACGTATTCAAGATTATCAATTTTACAATATTAAAGAACATGAATATAAAACTAATATATATAAAGGTAGAATATGAAGATTTATACAAACAATCAACTACTATTTATACTTACTAAAATTTCAAAGGTCAATTGAAGAATCATCCCCATCTTCATCATCCATATCACTATCATTATCAATTGTAATATTTGGAACACACGTTACATTGACTTCTTCATCGCTATGTGTTTCATTGTGCAAGCCAACCATTTCTTCAATTTCGGTTAATTGTTCAACATAAACTCCATAGAAATCATCTTGCCCTCCTCTAGTAACCCCTTTCACATAAACTCCACTATTTATGGTTTTCTTACCCTGAGACCAAGCTTTTGTGTGAAATTTGTACCCATTAATATAATACTTGTGCCAAGTTTTGACCATTGAGTTAGGACCCCAAGCTAATGATAACAAGTTAGGGTCAATCACACCAATTGCCTTATCACTGGCCTATACAAACATGATATTCACAATAGTTAGGTGAGAAGTTCTAATTTATTTGCTACAAACTTCAATAAAGCACTTACATACGCACGGAACCATTCTGGGAATTCTCCATGTATACGAGTTTGAGATATAGGATCTTCTTCAATAATGGAATTAGAGTGCAAAAAGGCGTTGTCAATAATGACAGAATTGTTATTACATGTATTTGGTAATTATGTGGGATGTGTGCTTACAAATTACTTACTCAATATATGGCTTGACCTTGTTGCAATTGATGAGGAATTGTACATGAGCAGACCTTCTTTCAGCATCACTTAACCAATGTGTTTGGGCCTTCCCACTTGGACGTCCTAATTGATTGTTAATTGATAGTGTTGTTGTTACAACATCATTTAATTTTGCACCTTCATTACGTAGGCTTCTATTAAACAAAGAGATTGTTTTGAAATAGTGGGAACAAAAATATGTTGTCTCTCGATGCAAGTATGACATACATATTGAACCTTCCACTCTAGCCTTGTTATTCACTGTGCGCTTAAAATCACCCATCATTCTAGAAAAGTGAGAGAAATAACTTAATAAATGTGGAAATATGTAGGGAAAAAAAAAGAAATCCTTAATGGTGAATATAAATTACCTCTCAAATGGATACATCCATTGATATTGAACTGGACCACCATGTTTTGCCTCATACGGGAGGTGAATTGGAAGATGCTCCATTGAATCGAAAAATCTTGGTGGAAAGATTCTTTCAAGTTTGCATATGATGAATGGAATATTTTCACCCAATTTGATCAATTCATCAGGTCTTAAGCTATTGCTGCACAAGCCCTTAAAGAATTGACTTAATTCTGTTAATGGTTTCCACACATGGTCAGGCAATGAACTAAATGCAAATGGAAGCAAACAATCCATAAATACATGACAATCATGGCTTTTCATCCCATTCATTTGTCCTCTATTAACATCTGCACATCTTGCCAAGTTAGAAGCATACCCATCCGACATCTTAAGCTCTTTTATCCATTTACAAACTTGCCTTGCCTCACTAGATGTAAGGCAATAATTTGCCTTAGGTTTTGTCATTTTTCCATTGTCATGTGGAACCAACTCCAAGTCGCCACGTTGGCAAATTATGGCCAAGTCCATTCATGCTTTTTCATTGTCTTTAGTCTTGTTCTTGAAATTCATGACAGTGTTAAACACATTATCAAAGAAGTTCTTTTCTACATGCATGACATCTAAATTATGCCTTAAAAAATTATCTTTCTAGTATGGAAGATCCCAAAATTTGCTTCGTTTAGTCCAATTATGGCTAACTCCATATCCAAACAATTTAGTATGTGCACTCTCTATCACTCGTGGAAAATTGTGACCCAACCCCAAACTTCATCACCATTCAATATTGGAGGAGGTTCATCCTTCACAACCCTATTTTTAGTGAACCTTTTTTTACTTCTTCTAAATGAATGGTTATTAGACCAAGCCTTACATTTCTTGGTTCATTTGCGAAGTTTGGATACCTTGCATCAAAATGCTTCCAAGCTTCCCCATCAGACGGATGACGTAAAATGCCTGAACTCGATCTATTATGTTGATGCCATCTCATTTGGGCAACAATTTCCGTTGATGCAGAAAATCTTTTTAACCTAGGAGTGATTGGCATATAGAACATCCTTTTAACTGGAATGTCTTTGTGGTTACCTATCCCAGGCTTACGAGGAACATATCGGGGTTCATGACAAAACCTACACTCAATATCTGCACTATTCTCTTTGTAGTACAATATGCACCCTTTAACACAACAATCAATTTTCTCAGACTTCAATCCTAGCATTGTCACCAATTTTTTCGCTTGGTAAAAATTTTTTGTAAGTAAATCCTTAAAAGGACACACATCTATAAGCATGCTTGCAAAGAAATCAAGACATTTTTGCGGAACATTCCAATTTGATTTGCAAGCTAAAAGTTTCACGCATATTGAATGTTTTGAATCAGAAGCCCCCTCATATAACGGGTTGTTCGCATCAGTTAAAAAATCATAAAAGTCTTGAGCATCCTCATTTGGGGGCTCTTCATTAATCTCTTTCTCGTTGCCCTCATCACCCATATTTTGGAAGTCGTAAGTTGGACCAAATGCATCATCGACCATATGTTGCATTAACATAAATGGATCTTCATTAATAATATATCCACTACTACTTGGAACATTTTCTAGGTCAATATGTGGGGCTTCTTCACCATGCTCAGTCCAATACCAATAATTTGGTTGAAACCCAAACCTATACAAGTGAAGTTTGACTTCACTTGCAGACAATACACCACTACACATATAATTGTGACAAGGACATTTGATGCCACCATCTTTTACAAATTGATTTCGACTTATTGCCTTTGTTATAAACTCTTCAACACCTTTTGCGAAGGCTGGTTTCAACCCCCCTCGTTGATCATAAAGTCTATCATATACCCAACTACGATCTGGGTGGTAGCCATCCATACTTTGAAGGACAAACAAAGAATTGAGGAGCGATGGAACTGTTAACATAATGTATTTTTCCATATCAAGTAGGATATCTATACAAACCTCAAATAGATAATTCACAGAAAACAGATAATTCACATCTAATAGATAATTCACATTTAATTGGTTAATTTCAAATTTTACATGAAGAGTCACACTAATTAATTCATATGTTGACAATTTTGTTTTGGGATTCTTTTGATATGAATTATTGTGTTTATACCATCATATATATGAATTATTGACTACTAACAGAAGCAGAAAACAGAAGTAGAAAACAGATGCAGAAAATAGAAGCAGAAAACAGAAGCAAAAAACAGAAGCATTTTAAATGAAAAATAGAAGCAGAAAACAGAAGCAGAAAACAGAAGCAGAAAACAGAGGCATTTTAAATGAAAAACAGAAGCAGCAAACAGAAGCAGAAAACAGAAGCATTTTAAACGAAAAACAGAAGAAGAAAATAGAAGTAGAAAACAGAAGCACTTTAAATGAAAAACAGAACGTTATTAATAATGTAAATGGCACAACATTATTAGTAATGTAAATGTTGATTCATAATAAGATTTAATTCACGAATTCAACCACAATTTGTATCTCCAAGTGGTGCTCATAAGTTTTATGGAATGTCCATGGTAGATTTCTGAATTATATTAATTGTTTAGCGGTACTGTTTTGTTTACCGAAAAATTGTCCCATTAGTTTTATGCCACAAGAGGAACCCTTATTATGGTTCCTTTCTTTTTATTCATTATTGCCTTCTAATTAATTTTCAATTATTAAAAGAGTCCATGTATGTACCTGGCATGATGAATATCTGCTATTGAAACAGGACGAAGTTGGTCACTATCCGAAAGTGAATTGCATTTGTTGTAAATCAATGGATATATTGTTCACTCACCAACATTTTGGCAACTTAAATTATCCAGAGAGCCAATTGATAGACAAAAAGAAAGAGAAAACCCAAAAAAAATCAGAAGCGTTATATTTGCTTTGTGACTTATCATTAGGTCATTTGTAACAATAAAAAGATCAACATGGAAAAGACAATCATTCTTACTTGTTAAGAATAAAACTTTAGCATATCATCATGTAGTATGAAAATTTATTTCCCTGACAGATAAATCCTGCACCATAATAAGATGCATTAGTTAGGAATATGGAAAGAGCACATCTAAATGTAATTCGTATGTAAACATGGTTATTGACACACACCTAAACTTGAAATATCCAAAGCCAGACAGTCCAACACAAAGAACTAAACAAGCAGGTGGACTCTTTGAGAAATGTTTGGTTTTAGCAAAAAACATACAATTTATACAAACAATCTTCGCATCCCAAATAAGCACTTTCCAATGCTATTAAGAGCATTACAGGCTACCTTTCTTTATTGTGATCAGGAAATAAGATATTAAGCTCTTCAAGAATAGGCTTGTAGCACTGGTCACGTTCCTTTTGACCCTAATAAGATAAAATTGTGGAAGAAAATAGTGAGTAATAAAATAAAGTTGGATATGATGACCATAATTAGAATATTTGAAATAAAGTAGCAAAAAAAAGTACCTCTACAACCCAGTCCCTAACTACGTTCCTTATAATGCACCGCACCTGAGACAAAAGTAGTAGTAAATGTATATAAGTAACTGCAAAACCATATGAGAACCATCACATCACTAGAACCCTTATACTAACATTATGTAATAAAAACAAAGAAATAGATATAAAGAATATGAACAATTTCGGATTTGAAGGAAAATGGTTAGGGTATTAAATAAAAATTGGGGCTTTTTTAGATAATAGTAAACAATGTCTAAGCGCATATGGCACGAAAAGGAAATACGATTTCAGTAAGACTCAATATGAATCACTCAATATGAATCATAGTTCATATTCAAGTTAGTTCAGTGAGGGCGACCGTGAAAGCCACCGAAAGGGTCAGTCTTTTCCTTCATTGAGGGCGACCGCTAAAGCCACTGAATGGGTCATTATTTTCCTTCAGTTAGGGCGGCGGCGAAACTCACTAAATAGGACTGGATCGACTAGGCGAAACTCACTGAATCGAGACCAAATGAAGTTTGAGAACAATAAAAAAAACAAAGATAACTTACCCTTGAGAGAGAGCGATCGACAAGGCGGCATCTAGAGTGGTCAGAGTCGACGGAGGGAGCTGCAATCTGGAGGAGGCTGGAAGAAGAAAAAGAAGGGGTTTAGGGTTCTCTAAGTTGTAATTTTGAATGAATGAGTTGTTTTGGGGTTGAGAATGACCAAAATTTTGGTTTGCATTTTTTTATGAAATTCAACACAAAAAGTTTCTGAAAAAAATGATTTTGTCTACGGATAAAAGTACATGACCTACGGCGACGTCATAGAAAAAATAACACGAATAAATCCCATGGGATTTAAGTGGATTGCATTTTTTTTTCTTCATTACCTATGGACTTTTTTAATGTTACCTACGAAATAATCGTCGAAATTAATTATAAAAAAAAATAAATTATTTTTTAAACAATACACAAAGATTTTCCGTAGAAAAAAACTAATCTACCTACGGGCTAACATCCGTGGTTAATTTTTCCGTAGATATACAAATGTTTTCTTGTAGTGAATATATATATATATATATATATATATATGTGTGTGTGTGTGTGTGTGTGTGTGTGTGTGTATGTGCGTTTGTGTGAGAGAGAGAAACCAAGAAAGCAAAACAGAACCCTGCTACTCGCTTGCTTCCTTTTCTTGCTTTTTCTTGTTGTTTCAAGAAAACAAGAAGCAATATTGCTCCTCTCCACACTACGGTGCTTGTAAGCTAAGTTTTGAGGTCTCGACGAGAGCGAGAGTTTTCACCGTATTTGATCGTGGTAGCAAAAACGGTTGAGAAAATGATAACGAAGGTAAGGGCTCCTTCCAAATTTTTGGTTTGCATATAGGGATTCTATATGTGTCATTGATGTATGATTAATGTTGATGATTTTGTTAGTGATGGTTAAAAAAAAAATTTAATGTGTTTGAGTTACGTAATGAGTTATTTTCAAATAAATGAGTTTGGATTGAAGTTGAAGTTTTACCAAAAGATTTAGAGTTGTTAAAAAGTTCAAATTTTAACTAAGTTAATGAGTTTGAGCAAAAAGATAAATTGAAATTAAAATGGTTATAATTTAAAATGGTACTCTTTTAATTACTCTTGGGCGGAGTTTAAAAAGAAAAAATTTAGAGAATTTTATTAACTCAAACCTTTGGTGCTTTAATATTCGAGTGTATGTATGTGTGATTTGGACAATATTCATTTTATTTAGTTTTAAATAATAATGTAGATTATTTGGTTTTAATAGTTTGGTGTGTGAAAAAGATTTAACTTTGGGAATTTTGTTATAAATATTTATGTTTATGTAATTAGCTCCTTGAGTCTCGAAAAGAAATCAAGACCTTTGGCACCAAGTTAGCGGTGGGGAGAACTCTTATATATTGATATTGTTATGGTGATTAAGTTTTAATGTGATTTTGTATTCATAACTCATAATATGTGCATTATGAATTTTATTGAGGAAAATCTATTTTGAGTATATTGTGTGATAAGTTTGAAAAATCGTTAGTGTTAAATGAATATTAAAAATGAGAAATCTTTTAATAGTTGCATTTACTTAATGATTGTGGTGAAAAGAGTCAGAGTATGCTCATACATTTCATAGCTTGTGGTGATCGTGATGGGCCATAGTGTTAGTGGTGACCGCGATGGGCCACAGTGTTGAGTGGTGACTGTGATGAGCCACGAAGTTAAGTGGTGACTATGATGGACCACAAGATGATTCCATGTGATAGTTGGTTCATCTTATCCTTACAAGGATTTAACTGATGTGTAAGGCCTGTGATAGGCTACACTCTAGTAAGTTGTGTTAGCTTGTGAGAGACTACACCTCGGTAATTAGTACTAAGGCATGTGATAAGCGGTACAATTATGATTTATGCCCCTTTGAGGAGGGTTTTTGTTGGAAATTCTAGAATCAGGCGCATTGGCATATATGCATTGCATTAAGGTGTTTGGCACGCGAGTCATGTTTGTTATACTATGATGATTGTATATACATACTCGATTGTTGTTTGTTATTGTGTCGTAATTTCTTTGAGGTGCAAATCTGGATTGATTAAGTTTCGATGTAATTATGTGTTCAGAATTGATATTATGAATGTTTGATGTGTGATTGAGGTGCGAATTTGTGGAGATTAATTTGGTGTGAATTATGTGTTAATAATTGATAATATGAATGTTTGAAGTGTTAATTGATTAAGTGCCATTTTAGAACTGAAAATCTGCATTTTTCTCAGTTATATTCAGCTACGATAGTGTTGTACTCGAATACGATAGTGCAGTTTCTCAAAAACTTCATTTTTCAAAATTGTTTATGCATTTTTTGACATATGATAACCTTTTCGAGGAGTACGCTAAGACAAAAGGTTCTCTTGAGCATTTGTTAATTTCGGTTGGTGACCCTTTACAATTATTGTGGAAATTTGGGCTTTTGCCCTCAGATGATACCCGAGTTCGTTCCATCTACTGTTACCTTGACGATGGAAACATCGTTAGACTTCCCTAACCGAGACTCGCCAACTGCTTGGGTATACGACCCCATCTCAAGAAGCGTTACTTATAGGGGGAGGGTAGTGAGGACAAATAGGATAGCTGGAGGTCACCCATGTTATTGTAGTTGCTAGTGAATGAATAAATTAGTTTTGTAGTATAGGGACTTAGTGTCTTTCGTGGTCGTACTTATTTCATTTTGGGATGACTGTATCGATAACTTATATTGTCAGTTGACTTTTATTCGGTGGGTCTATGTTCCATTTTTTTGACGTGACTATTAGGTGAATAGCATTCTTAGAGCAATGCTTTTGTGCAGGTGTTTGCCATGCTCTTCCTTAGTCTTAGAGTACACTAAGATATCGTCTATAAAAACAACCACAAATGAGTCTAGGATGGGATGAAAGATCCAATTCATGTAATCCATAAACACTATTGGTGCAATAGCCACACCAGAAGGCATAACCAAATACTCATAATGGACATAATGGGTCCTAAAGGCGGTTTTCGGGACGTCAAAAGACTTCAATTGAATCTGATGGTAACCTGATCTCATGTCGATCTTACTAAATACACATGATCCTCTCAATTGGTCCATAAGGTCATATGTACTAGTTAGCGGATACTTATTCTTAATTATAACTTTATTAAGCTGCCGTTAATCCACACACAACCTCATATAACCAACATTCTTCTTAACCAACAACACAGGTGCACCCCATAGTGAAACACTAGGTCTTATAAATTGTTTATGTAAATACTCCTCCAATTGCATCTTAAGCTCATACAATTCTAAGGGATACATCTTGTACGGTACCATGGATATGGGTCTAGTGTCTGATATAATACTACAAGAAAACTCTCATTTTTTGGCCAACTTTACAAATATTTTGTGGTCGAAAAGAACTCTCACAAATTAGTACCGAAAAAGCCATCACAAATACAAGTATTCAAATTGGTCTTAATTTGAGGCTGAACAAAACCTCACAAAAGATTAAAATTTTTGCTGGATTTTGTGGCTGCCTAAGCCCTCACAAATCACAACGTTGTCATTTTGTGAGGGCTTAGGCTGCACAAAATCCAGCTGATATAGGAGTCCTTTTGTGAGGGTTTTTTGAGCCACAAAATCAACCCTTTGTGAGGGTTTAATTGGCCCAAATCTTGTATAAACCAAACCAAACATTTTCAATGGCTTGTTCCTTGTAACACTCCGATTTTTAACAGCAAGAGTGTATTTTTTTTTAAACAAATTCATAAAACAAAGAAACAAACAAATAAAATACATTGGGATAAATATTTAAGTCATAACACAACTTACAAGCAGCGGAATAGTTATTGAAATACGAATCCAAATTATTTACACATCAAAAAGTGGTACATAGAACCCATCGAAAATAAAATGTCATGCTGACAATATTAGTATTGGTACAGTCTTCCAATTTAAAATAAACACAATCCAAAAGAAAGACATCTAATCCCTATACGTCAACCTAATCTGATCATTTCACAAAAACTATACATCCTGAGTGATCTTCACGCGCCCCGCAAGATCCTCCTAACATAGCTCCAGTCAGGTTTTTCCAACTACATCCCCATCCACATGGTACTGACCGGTAGGATGGTCCTGGCTCTCATCTGAGGGCAAAGCCCAGATTTCCACAATAGTTGTAAAGGGTCACCAACCGAAATTAACAATTAACACATAACATTTAAGTTTTTAAATGCACAAAATAACCTTTCAACTTAGCATGCACCTTAAAAAGGTTTTCCATATGCTAAACGTTCATATAATACTTGTCAAGTAAAAATGAAATCAAAATAGGGTTTTAATCAATCAAGTAATGAATCAACTGATAAATCCATTGATGAAACAATTGGCAATCGATTGTCTGACTCAGAATAAAAGTTTCTACTAAGCAAATCGATTGGAAAATCGATTTTCTTAAAGGTTTTTAGTGAAACCTGTATTCTGTGTTTAAATCAATCGATTGGGAAATCGATTTCTTAAATGTTTTTAGTGAAACATATATTCTGGGTTTAAATCAATCGATTGGGAAATCGATTTCTTAAAGGGTTTTATCAGACCTATGTCCTGTGATTAAAGAAATTGATTGAACAATCGATTGAAATAAATAGCTGAGCTATTGTAACAAGCCAAATCAATGGGCAAATCGATTAGTTCAATATATTTTCAAAATTCAAGAAAACAAGAAACGTAATAATCGATTAGGCAGTCGATTAAGCTGGTATTAATTTTAAACTGAATCCATCACAATTACAACCAATTCCAAAACATAACACTTAGCAATTATAACACAATCCCCACGACAACTTACGTTTTGAAATGATTTTGCAATCAATCACACTCAAACACAATTCAAAAACATAGCACTTAGCAATTATAACACAATCATCATGACAACTTGAGTTCAAAACACTCAATCAAAATCTTGAATCACACACGACTCGCGTGCCAAACACCTTAATGCGATGCGCATATGCCAAAACGCATGGACTCGAAATTCAAATCAAACTCTTCGGGAGTAGAAAATCTTAATTCTACAGTCTCTCACAGACCAGCACTTATTACCAAGGTGCCACCTATTACTGGCCTGCACGACTTATTAATTTTAGTCTATCACAAGTCTTAAATCTCAATTCCAAACGAAACCCTCCGCGAGAGGCGTAAATCCTAAACGTACAGTTTCTCAAGAACGAACACGAGTGCAGTCTCTCATGGACAAACACGGGTGCAGTTTCTCCCGGACAAACACGATTTTCAAGGGTGTAGTCTCTCACATACAAACACTAGTGCAGTCTCTCACGGACAAATACAATTTACCAGGGTGTAGTCTCTCACGGAAAAACACAATTTACAAGGGTGTAGTCTCTCACGGACAAACACCAGTTCTCACGGACAAACACAATTTACCAGGGTGTAGTCTCTCACGGATAAATACCTGTGCAGTCTCTCACGGACAAACACAATTTAGCAGGGTGTAGTCTCTCACGGACAAACACTTGTGCAGTCTCTCACGGACACGCACAATTTACCAGGGTGTAGTCTCTCACTGACAAACACCTGTGCAGTCTCTCACGGACAAACACAATTTACAAAGGTGTAGTCTCTCACGGGCAAACACCTGTGCAGTCTCTCACGGACAAACACAATTTACCAGGGTCTAGTCTCTCACGGAAAAACACCTGTGCAGTCTCTCACGGACAAACAAAATTTACCAGAGTGTAGTCTCTCACGGACAAACAATAGTGCAGTCTCTCACGGACAACCACTAATGCAGTCTCTCACGGACAAACACAATTTACCAGGGTGTAGTCTCTCACGGACAAAAATCGTTAAGTAAAGGCAGATATTAAAAGATTCCCCGTTTTTAATACCCATTTAACTCTTTCATTTCGAACGACAATCATTAAGTAATCGTAGATATTAAGAGATTCCCCATTTTTAATACCCATTTAACTCTAACAATTTTCACTACAAACATTAAGTAAACCGAGATATTAAAAGATTCCCCATTTTTAATAGTCGTTTAACTCTAATGATTTTCACATAAAACATTAAGTAAACATAAATATTAAAAGATTCTCCATTTTTAATACTCGTTTAACTCTAATGATTTTCAAATTCCACACAGAACATACTCAGACATATTCTCAAATTCAATCCACAATTCACACCAAATCACATTAATTCATTTTTCCACAAAATCCACATAAACACATCTCAAAATTTATAAATATTAGTTATGAACATGTCAAACACGAAAACCACAAATCATCACAACCCACCACTCAAACATATCAAATTTCCTTTCCTCAAAACTACATATAAATGAGTTAAATTCATTTTCCACAAAACACTCATCAATATCACCAAAACCCTACTCTAAAATTTCACCCATAAAAGCATTAAATTCATTTTCCCCAAATCAACACTTCAACCCTAACAAATTTCTTTTCCACACAACCACAAATAAGTCCCTAAATGCAAACTAAAAGTTTGGAAGAAGCCCTTACCTTAACGATAGCTTTAACGAGCGATTGTCGTACCGCGAGTAATTTCGATAAAATCTCCGTTCGCGACGTCGCTTCCAAAGTTGTCCGATAGTAAATTCTTTGCAACGTAATTAAATTATTATCCGACAAATAATTTTAATCCAATTTCCAAAAATATATTTTTGGCATTTTAGTCTCTAAATACCAAAAATTTGGCTAACCGCCTAAGAAATTCACACAAAATATCCTAAAATTGTATAATTTAGGATTTAAAATTAAGGGTCTTACATTACTACCCCCCTAAAATTAGTTTCATCCTCGAAACTTAAAGTGTGAGTAACAATTCACACTAGGTTTGTACTCAAATTCAACATACAAGTCACCACTTGTTTCAACCGGCCTAATTGAAGAAAGTGTTGCCTACCCCTTTTCATAGGGAGCTTAATAACTCTACACACATACATAGTCGGTAAGGCTCGTCCTTTCCATTCGACATGATTTTGTCTACTATCAACAAGAGATTAAGGATGATCAGTCCCTCAATTTGTCAATAAATAACCAACAACCATGATAGTGGCTTAGACTATCTTAACCGAACTACAATAGTGCTCCTTGTGACTTACACTTGAGGTTATCCTAATGTACAAGTGGTCAACAATCTTCTCAAAGTCCATTGAGTTTCCCTTATTTTTTCTATAACTTTGATCTTGTCGACAAAGTAAAATTTCCCATAGCTATGTCATGTAGTCTCATTTGCGTCCACTTGGTACGAAACATCCATTTGGAACCAAAGCGAAACACTAAGTATGACACCAACACACTGAGTATAGAACAATCACTACATCCGAGAACTCCTAAATTTCTCTATTGTCCATAAATCCTCGATTTTTCTTTAGTCTTACAACTACTTCAAACCGTAGTGTTCTTATCAGTATGTTATTCCAATTATAACTTTAATAATTTTATCCCTACATCTGCATGGTGATCAAAGCTTCCTCAAATATTTTTGAAATCATGTCAAGGACTATACTATTTAGGACACATAAACTTCTTTTCAGTTTAGTACTTCATTTCAAGAATCACATTTCCAACAAAATCCAACTTTAATTTAATTCACATATCAAGGTCTGCATTTGTCTCATGCCTAACACCTCAAATTCACGCTTCACTAGATAATTTCTTACATACTTCGCAATTACGCACAAACTCAAATAATTCTCCTACATCTACTGCCACATTCATTTTGAAACTTCTCAATTTCGTTGCATCCTTCATTTGCAACTTGATGATTATCCTTGCATTATGACATGTCAAACGCATTGTATTCACTCCATCATTTTTCCATTTATACAAACCTTAAATTTCTATCTCGAACCTTGATACATCTTCATTATAGTGACTCCAATAAATCAAGGCTTACTAATTCCCACCAAACTTTTCCATTTTATGTTCAATCGTTTCCTATCAAACCAATATTTAACTCCATTGATTGACGAACACAATAACAACTCCCATGACATGCACTCAAGTAATGCCTTTATATCGTTGGCATACCCTTATAATAATAATGTCTGAATTATAGTTGAGATAATTCCTTTATTGAATCTTTAATTGTCATAAGCTACATGTCTATGTGCTACTCCAACAAATTTCTTGGCACATTTTCCATTATTTGGTTCACTCGTTGGATTCTTATTCCTTCTAAACCTTCACCGAGATACAAACTGAAAGAATCCTAACAATCGAACGTCCTAAAGAATTATTTCTCAAACGTTCCTCATTGACATTTCCTAAGAAATAATTATCTATAACTTCATCCTCATAAATTTTGCAGTAAAATATATCAACACTTGATTTCCCAAGACCAACAACTAAATCATAAATCATTCGTTACATCTCTTCTTTTTCACTTCCTATCATTAAATAGGATTCCAAAATTTGATCCTCAAAATCTCCAAACACTTCCATCCTTAACATGAATTATTTATCACTTGCCTGCCTCAACTCCTTCGATTATGAAAGTTTTAAGCCTTACTTGGTCCTCCATCCAACCTTGCGAGATTTTAAATCATCAACTAAAAAAAATCAACCACCTTAGGGTCCCAAATCAAATCTCGAATAGTCCTTCCAACCTATCAAAATATTAACATCCTCTTAGTAATTTCCATCCTTTAATAGACTCTCAAAACTTATGTTACCGCAATCTTGAAGTATTCTCGTACTCAATACTTCAAATCCCACTTAATGGTAACATAGAGTTAAATACATCAAGGCTTAACTCATGATGTTTTTTCGAACATTGCTCAAAATTCACACTTATGTGTCTACAGATTCATCCAATATCACTATCCCCTAAACCACCAAGAGATTGGTCACTTATCAAAAAAATATATAGTCTCACTCCTATACTCGTCATGAGATTCATACTTAATAATCCAAGTTGCGAATCTAGTCTAACTCAAATGTTCGATGTTATCCCTCAAGGTATCGACAATTCCTCAAAGCATATTTTATCTATCCAAAGGAGTATTTACTCCTAATGTGCAACGCTCCCTTAACTTCAATACCAATCCATTTCATTGACACCTAAGAACCAAATGTTATTCCAAATGGAAGCCTCGTCTTCTCAACAATTCCATGATGTTCACATCTCTTTGACAGTTGTCATACTTCATCCAGTTTCATCCTGAAATCTACCAGGAAAACATCTAATACTTTTCTTAACAAAAGTCCTCAACTTAGAGTTTTACTTGAAATCCCTTATTAGTTTAATGTTAATCCATCCATACTCATCATCTTCGAGTTTACACCAACACAAAGCTTCTATGTCCTTGGAACCATTTTATAAATTCCATGCCGTCATGATTTGCTTCAACTCTGCTTGACAATTCGTCATCTCGAAGATCTTTTCCATTTCTTGAATCCACTAATCATCTCTTTTCTTGAGTTCTCATCACCCTTGAACTTTGGTGGATGGTAATGACGAAAATCCTTCAATCCTCTTGACTCAATAGCACATATCTCTCTTTCTCTCTTCTCCAGATCCCGCAGAGTCTATGTAGTTTTCTGTGCAACAACATAAATGTTAATGTTGTTTGTAGCTTCAACCATTTGATCATCCCAATTGATGTTCATTATGCCCACATCATTCCTTCTTGGAAGTAGTGTTTCCCCAAAACAAACATCAAGAAGAGTGTTAACACCACTTCGAATAATTCCAAAACTATGTTTCGAATATATCAACACATAATAACTATCCATGATCTGACAACTCAGACCAATTACCCAAACACATGATCAGAAAACGACTCCAAACCTATGGGTTGACCTACAATCTATAACCAAAACTCCACAGCCCCTAAGAAATCCAAAACCAAAGCTCAAATACCACAATGTAACACCCCAATTTTTAATAGCGAGAATGTATTTTTTTTTAAAACAAATTCATAAAACAAAGAAACAAACAAATAAAATACATTTGGATAAATATTTAAGTCATAACACAACTTACAAGCAACGGAATAGTTTTTGAAATACAAATCCAAAGTATTTACACATCAAAAAGCGGTACATGGAACCCATCGAAAATAAAATGTCATGATGACAATATTAGTATAGGTACACAATCCTAAAGAAAGACATATAGTCCCTATACGTCAACCTAATCAGATCATTCCACAAAAACTATACATCTTGAGTGATCTTCACGGGCCCTGCAAGATCCTCCTAACATAGCTCAAGTCAGATGCTTCCAACTACATCGGCATCCATAGGGTACGGGCCGATAGGATGGTCCTGGCTCTCATCTGAGGGCAAAGCCCAGATTTCTACAATAGTTGTAAAGGGTCAACAACCTAAATTAACAATTAACACATAACATTTAAGTTTTTAAATGCACAAAATAACCATTCAACTTAGCATGCACCTTAAAAGGGTTTTTCATATGCTAAACGTTCATATAATACTTGTCAAGTAAAAATGAAATCAAAATAGGGTTTTTATCAATCAAGTAATGAATCAACTGACCAATCCATTGATGAATCAATTGGCAATTAATTGTCTGACTCAGAATAAAAGTTTCTATTAAGCAAATCGATTGGGAAATCGATTTTCTTAAAGGTTTTAAGTGAAACATGTGTGCTGTGTTTAAATCAATCGTTTGGGAAATCGATTTCTTAAATGTTTTAAGTGAAACCTGTATTCTGGGTTTAAATCAATCGATTGGACAATCGATTGGGAAATCGATTTCTTAAATGGTTTTATCATACCTGTGTCCTGTGATTAAAGAAATCGATTGAACAATTGATTGAAATAAATATTTGAGCTACTGTAACAAGCCAAATCGATTGGCAAATCGATTAGTTCAATATATTTTCAAAATTCAAGAAAACAAGAAACGTAATAATCGATTAGGCAGTCGATTAAGCTGGTATTACTTTTTAGCAGAATCGATTGGGAAATCGATTTATCTACAGTTTTTCTAAAAATACATAAACTGAATCCATCACAATTACACATAATTCCAAAACATAACACTTAGCAATTATAACGCAATCACCACGACAACTTAAGTTTTGAAATGGTTTTGCAATCAATCACACTCACACACAATTTGAAAACATAGCACTTAGCTGTAACACCCTAAATTTGTTAATAAACTATTTTATTAATTAAATAAGATTTTAAATAATTAATTTGATGTTAAAATTATCTTAGAATATATGTTGATAAATTTTGTGAGTAATTTTTGATATAAGGATTTTTTCTATGATGTGTTGGTTTGAAAGATATTATTTTTAATGAGCAATACAAATAATAAATATTTTATTTTATTATTTTATATATTTTTCTAAAAATAATAGTATTTTAGTGTAATATTTTAAAGAATAAGATTTTATGTGATTTTAAGTGTATATGTGAGTTGGTAATTAATATGATATGATATTTTCATATATGTTTGACTAATGTTAAGTGTGTACATATTTATATTTTAATCATTTTTAAGTATCTCTTATTTTAATTATTTCTAAATATATCTTATTTTAATTATTTATAGAATCTTGAGATTGTAGTAATCTTGTGTTTGATTTTATTTGTTTTTATATACTTATTTTTGAATTGTGATTTTATATATATATATATATATATTTATTATGACTTAGTAATTTACATAAAATATTATTGTTATATTTATTTATTTTATAATTTTGACTATTTTCTAATATGATGGTATGGTTATAATATGAATATTTTGAGAAATAAGTATAATTGTAGGAATTATTTTGAATGTGAAAGTTTCTATTATTAGTAATATGTTTTTTTTATATATTTATTATTTTAATTACTCTAATTTATAAAATATTAGTAATGTTTGGAAAACTAAATGGGGTTTGGAGGAATATTAAAAAGGAAATTAAATAATTATTAGTTTTATTTTAACAAAATAAAAATAATAATAGTAAAATATAAATAAAGAGACCAATGGGGTTGACTCTATGAACCCTAATTGTTAATAATATAAAATAAACAAAAGAAGGGAAGGGAGTTGGAAGGGCAGCCGTAGAACCAAAGAGTAAACACAACAACCTATCGTTTGACACTGGAGAGCCATAACTGTCCCAGAAAAGTTTCTCTGTTTTCGTCCAAATTTCAGTATGTTGTTTTACTCATTTATCTATTCAATTAAACACAATTTTTCAGATTTTTAACAACCCGAATTTCTCCCTAAAATACCCGATTTCTCCGTTTACAGAAATCCTTATTTTGCATCGTTCTCCTTCACCGTAAGTCCGATTTTAGTGAAACCAACGCCAAAATGACCGTGTGAAAAGTGGCTATATTATCCACCGATTGGTTTTCTGATTTATGGTAATTTTCTTTGACCGAATTTCGAAATCAGTTTTTAGACTATTTTCTCATAATTTATTTTTGACGTTTACCCATAAATTGTCGAGTTAGATCGATTGAAGGACAAAAAGTCAAAGAACAAATATAGTTTGCTCGTGGAATTGTACTCGTGTCTAAAAGCGTCGAAATAAGGTAAGGGGTGAGAGAGCGTTTGAATTCATGAGTATAATATATTGTGAGATGAACGGGAAAACCGTATTTCCCAACGATTCATCCGGGGCTTGCTACGTACGGCAGTAGCCCTTTGAGAGATAAATTGATTAATTTGAAATATGAGAATTGTGAGATTAAAATGTGAAATAGAAATTTTTATAAAGTGTTGATTGATTTACTTTTCGATACTTGTGTGGTAGTTGATATTTGTTATTATTGTGAAGTTGGATGTTGAATGAAATTATGTGTACATGTTGGCTTACGTGATGATAATGAAATATGGATGATTATTATTTGTTATTATTGTGATGTGATTATTTGTTATTATTGTGTACATGTTTGTTATTATTTGTTATTATTGTGATGTGATTATGAAATATGGATGCATGGTTTGATATATGCTTATGTGATGATAATGATGATTTTTGATTGATGATAGTGATGTTATAAAATTGTGATGAGCTTATATATTGATCATGATTATTTATGATTAATGATATTATAAAATTGTGATGAAAATATTGAAGTACCATACTTGATGAGATAGTGATGATTCTTAAATACGATGCTCTTAAGGGAGTAGTCTAAGCTAACGGGGGGAGAAAATAAATATTGTGAATGTGTGAAGTGGAGATTATTTTGTCATCATATAGGTAGGGCCTGACAAGCCTAGTGATTCTGGGGAAGTACAACTGAATGAGCCTGATCGTGGCGGTCTGCTGTCGAGCCTTAAGGCAAGATTGTTAGACCTTGGAGGTATTCCGGTGGGGAATTCCTAGGTGACTTGGAGGTAGCACTCCAAATGTCGGGAGCTACCATGCAACACACGTTTACCTCGACTGTCACGTATATGTGTCTCGGGTTGAGTTGAGGGGATCTATGAGGACAGGGCCAAATTGAATTGTCCGTCCACCGGGATGGTGGCATAGTATCATGGCCTCCTAACCAAGTACTTCAGAGTTAGAATGGTACCACATTGTGAAGTAGAGTCTAAGCTCATGCATAGCATTGCATTTCCTTGTGATTGTTTTGTTGTGATTGATGTGTTTCAAAGGTAATAATAATTAGATGATTTGATGCATATTATAATGAGATGATTATTTTACTTGAGTGATTGGTGTTATAGTACGATACTATTTAATTAAATATTTTGATATATCGTAAAGTGATTATGATACGGTTCTATTATGATTGTTTGCGTGTTCTTCTTACTCATTTTATACTATTAACTTGATTTCAAAACTCACCTCCTTCGTTGTTTGTGTTTGACTGGCTGGGCCCTGCGTTCGCGAAATCGTAGTTATTACAGGTTAATGAGTCTTGAAGTTCAAGTTTGGGAGGAACCCCGCTCTGATAGGTGATACCGGGAATAAGGGTTTTAATTTGTATTTTACTTATTTAATTTGAATTAAATTTTTGTGTTTTACTTAGAAATACTAGTAAGTTTTTAGAATTAAATCAAGCATTTATACTTAAATTAAGTTTATTGTGATTAAATTGTTTTATTTGATTAATAAAATTTGAATTGTTGCATGTGTATTTTGAGAAACGTGGTATCCTAAATTAGTTACAAAAGTTTTTATTTTCTTGAAAATATAATTTTATTTATCCGCTGCAAATTTTATAGGAATATGATATAAATTATTATATATATTATTTTGGGATTTAGGGTGTCACATTAGCAATTATAACACAATCATCATGACAACTTGAGTTCAAAACACTTAATCATAATCTTGAATCACACACGACTCGTGTGCCAAACACCCTAATGCGATGCGTATATGCCAAAATGCATGGACTCGAAATTCACATCAAAGTCTTCGGGAGTTGAAAATCGTAATTGTACAGTCTCTCACAGACCAGCACTAATAACCAAGGTACCACCTATTATAGGCCTGCATGATTAATTAATTTTTAGCCTATCACAAGTCATAAACCTCCATTCCAAACAAAACCCTCCACGAGAGGCGTAAATCCTAAACGTACAGTTTCTCACGAACGAACACGAGTGCAGTCTCTCATGGACAAACAGGGTGCAGTCTCTCCCGGACAAACATGATTTTCAAGGGTGTAGCCTCTCGCTGACAAACACTAGTGCAGTCACTCACAGACAAATACAATTTACCAGAGTGTAGTTTCTCATGGACAAACACAATTTACCAGGGTGTAGTCTCTCACGGACAAACACCGGTTCTCTCGGACAAACACAATTTACCAAGGTGTAGTCTCTCACGGACAAACACATGTGCAGACTCTCACGGACAAACACAATTTACCTGGGCGTAGTCTCTTACGGACAAACACATGTGCAGTCTCTCATGGACAAACACAATTTACCAGGGTGTAGTCTCTCACGGACAAACACCTGTGCAGTCTCTCACAGACAAACACAATTTACCTGGGATTAGTCTCTCACGGACATACACCAGTGCAGTCTCTCACAGACAAACACAATTTACCGGGATGTAGTCTCTCACGGACAAATACAATTTACCAGGGTGTAGTCTCTCACGGAAAAACACCATTAAGTAAAGGGAGATATTAAAAGATTCCCCGTTTTTAATACCCCTTTAACTCTTGCAATTCGAACGACAATCATTAAGTAAACGTAGATATTAAGAGATTCCCCATTCTTAATACTCATTTAACTCTAACGATTTTCACTACAAACATTAAATAAACTGAGATATTAAAAGATTCCCCATTTTTAATACTCGTTTACTTCTAATGATTTTCAAATTCCATACAGAACATACTCAGACATATTCTCAAATTCAATCCACAATTCACACCAAATCATATTAATTCATTTTTCCACAAAATCCACACAAACACATCTCAAAATTTATAAATATTAGTTATGAACACGTCAAACACGACAACCACAAATCATCACAACCCACCACTCAAACATATCAAATTTCCTTTCCTCAAAACTACGTATAAATGAGTTAAATTCATTTTCTACAAAACACTCATCAATATCACCAAAACCCAACTCTAAAATTTCACCCATAAAAGCATTAAATTCATTTTCCCCAAATCAACACTTCAACCCTAACAAATTTCTTTTCCACACAACCACAAATAAGTCCCTATATGCAAACTAAAAGTTTGGAAGGAGCCCTTATCTTAACGATAGCTTTAACGAGCGATTACCGTACCACGAGTAATTCTGATAAAATCTCCGTTCACGACGCCGCTACCTATATGCAAACTAAAAGTTTGGAATGAGCCCTTACCTTAACGATAGCTTTAACGAGCGATTACCGTACCGCGAGTAATTTTGATAAAATCTCCGTTCGCGACGCCGCTTTCAAAGTTAGTTCACTAGCACCGTAGCGTGAACGTGAGCAACTTTTCCTTCTATATATTCACGAAACGAAGCTTAGATCTTGACGAAACATGGAGGTTTGCGTTTGACGGTTTTGAAAACACTAACACCATTTTTCTTCGTTTTCGAATCAAAGAGAAAGAATGAAGTTGAAATATCCTTGTCTTCTCACCCCCCAAGACATGGGTTTCTCTTCTTGAAGCAAAATAAAGCAAATAAAGCAAAGAAAAGGAGCAAGATCGAGAGTGTTTGCGAGGCACGGAACGAAAACCTTTTCTCTTTTTCCTTCCTCTGTTTGCCGTATTCTTTCTCTGCTTCTTTCTTTTCTACTTCTTTCATGTACATATATATATATATAATTAAAACCAAAAAATAAATATCTATATATTCTAGATATTTTAACAAAACATCATTTCACCCATCATTTCCCAAACCACTTTTTGTTAAAAATATCTACTCTCGTCGCTACTCTATTGACATATTGAAATTTTCAGCAATCTGAGATCTTTTTAACAAAATTGTCCGGTAGTAAATTCTTTGCAACGTAATTAAATTATTCTCCGACAAATAATTTTAATTCAATTTCCAAAAATATATTTTTGGCATTTAACTCTCTAAATACCAAAAATTTGACTAACAGCCTAAGAAATTCACACAAAATACCCTAAAATTGTATAATTTAGGATTTAAAATTAAGGGTCTTACATTCCTCGTTCCTCTTAGGTCATCCACAATGAGGAGTCATTTCCCTCATAATCGACATCCTTTATAAGCAATGTCATTGTGGTGTAAAAAATCAGTTCTTATAGTGATGGTGCATTTACTGGCACGCTCCATCTCTTCACCATCTCAATTTAGTAAACTATTTCTCTCTCCCTAACTCTCACGCTAATTTTTATTTATTCATTTAATGTGACCATAAAAATTTAATTTAATTTCTTTATTTTTGTAAAACCAATAAAATTTTAAACGAAAGAATGTGCCTATCTTATGAATGAAGGTAGTGAATAATCTATATCGGATTCTTGTAATATATATATATATATATATATATATATATATATATATATATATATATATATATTCGGATGGTAATATTTTTTTTTATCCAAGATTGTATTCGAGTTTTAAAAAAAATTGTACATGAATTAATTTATAGAAT
>JBBPBT010000524.1:48108-79391 GCA_037974875.1 Cicer bijugum
ATTAGTAGATTTGTCTAGCCACCTAGTATATTAATGTTATGATATAATAATTTTATAATTTATAATTGTTTTTCAACAAAAAAAAAGCAAATGAGTAAAGAATTTGAATAAGTAACACCGTAACAATTTCAAATATCCGTTTCAATTTATTTAGTGTAGTTAACTACATTTAATAATATTTAATGTAATATATAAAAATTTCATTGAAATCATAAGGTAGTTTGAGGGAGTTGGATTGACAAGGATGTCATAGGTTCAACATCTAACAAAGTTAACATCTAATTAATAAAATAGTAATAACTAACATTGACTATTAAAAATATGTATAAAAGTTTCATCCAATATTAAATTTCATTTTTTTTATGTCGAATATTTGATTTTGAAATAATCATGTCCATATACTATGAATAATATTAGTTATTAATCTGAAAATCACTACGCGAAAAATAGGATTTTACAACATTTTTTTTAATCCATCTATCTACAGCTCTTTTTCAAAAAAAAAAACGTTGTGAAATCGAGCGCTATAAAAGATACAACAGAGATTTTAAAAAAGCGCTATAAACATGTAGATATAATGCGCGCTTGTTATGCACATTTTACAACGCTTATTTGAAAAAGCGTTGTAAAATGTGCATATATAATTCATATACTGTGTGCGCCTTTTACAACGCTATTTCAACAAAGCGCTGTAAAATGTGCATATATGGGTGCATATTTTATAGCACTTTTTTGAACAAGCGCAATAAAATGCACACCCAATATATGAATTATGGTTGTGCATTTTACAGCGCTTTTGGGTGTACATTTTACAGCGCTTGTTTGAAAAAGCGTTGTAAAATGTACACCCAACATATGAATTATAGGTGCATATTTTACAGCGCTTGTTCAAAAAAGCTCTGTAAAATATCCACCCAATTCACATTTTACAGTGCTTTTTCAAAAAGGCGTTGTAAAATGTGCTTTTTTTTTTAAACGTTGTAAATTTAATTTTTGAAAAACGTTTTTTAGCTTTTTATGGCATTTTTGTTAGAAAGCGCTGTCTTTTATCTATTTATTCAAAATTATTTTGATCCATAATCAGTTCACACAACACCAAAACATGTTCAAATACCATAAGCAGTTCACACAATCAGTAGACAAAAAACAGAACTCTGTAACTTAATTAACATATATGTAGCTCTGTAATTTACAACATAATTAACTATATTCAGATACATATATATAACCTAATTTACAACCTAATTTACTACATATTCATACGCATGTTCATATATTGTGTCCTATGATCATATACATATAATAACTAATAGAATATACAGAATATGCACTAGCTACCATATAATATTCAGATCCCTTGCCCAACAACATGATATTTCCCAGAAAATCAAATAATTTTCATTTCAAGCACTTACTGACACCAGTCTTCCTTTAATTCCATTAGATCTTCCTCAGAATATGATGGACTGGAATTGTCAAAGTTCTACAATATAAAAATTGAACATATTAAGTTAGTATCAAATATATAGATAATTTATATATGAAAATCATATAATGAAAATACCGTACCGTTTCTGGGATAATAGTTTTATTCTTGTCAAATCTTAATACGTAGTACCCACAGTCGATGTTGTTTGTTTGACGAGGGCACTGTAAAATAAAACATATAAGCCAATAAAATATTTGTGCATTAATCGTAAAGGCATATATTGGTAAATGAAAATTTAAAGGCATATATTTGAAACCTTTATTGGGATCCATGTGATGTTATTAGACTTTTGCTTCGACACTATAGGACCTCTTTTAGCTCGAAAAACTTGTAAGGCACTAAATGTGATTATTATAGCATGAACAAACACATTATTTATATATATGTAAGAAATAAATGAATATTACTTACGTGTCGAACATAGTCTTTATTTTGGAGTGATTGTTGTAATTGCCATGCAAGGGATCCAAATAGTTATAACTTCAGAGACCACATTGATTGCAAATAGCACCCAATGTGCCCTACAACAACAAAAATATGGTTAAGCAATTTTGTTTATACACAACTAATAAATTAAAATCTCATCAATTAAAAAAAATATAAAAAAATAATATATAATTACGTACCCTGAATTATATGGTGCTAAGAACAATTTATCCTTTTCTATATTTCCTAATAACATATCTACAATGTAATTCTTTACATTTCCTGGATCGAGTTTGCACATCGACAACTTATGCAGAGATAATAATGAGTATTTATTTGACAATTTACGCGTGCACACAACCTTCTCATACAAAAACCTTCAAAGAAAATTTTAAACTAGATTAATTACCAATACATTTAATTAATTACCAATAAATGCAATAAAAAGTATTTTTTACCTTATGTACAAGCTCATGACAGTAGCACTAAGCTCCTTATGGTTGAGAAGTTCGTAAATGTGCTCCTTTTCGAGAAAGTCATCATACTAATCTCTGAATATAGCTTTATTCATGGGTATTATGCGCGAATCATTCTTGCTGCCCATGTTTCGTTTTACTTGGATGTCAAGACACGCCCCGTATTTAGCAAGGAATGGCTGACTTATTTTAGGAGCAGCAGCAGCAACGACCGATTTTCCCCGATCCAGTTTTCTTGCTGCAATTTTCCTTTTCCCACCTTCCGATGAGTAGGCGAGGACAAGTATAAGACGCATGGAGTGACACCCTAAATCAATAGTTAAAACATAAGTACGGTTAATATATAAGTTTGTTTAATACATAAGTAATTACATAAGCAAGTAATTAATTAATTACCTCGGGAATACTTTTGAGACCGACATTACAACTCACGGCTTC
Source organism: Cicer bijugum (assembly GCA_037974875.1). Lineage (NCBI taxonomy): Eukaryota > Viridiplantae > Streptophyta > Magnoliopsida > Fabales > Fabaceae > Cicer > Cicer bijugum. Next base: position 50,938 of record JBBPBT010000524.1, read on the forward strand.
ACTCTCCATTTGTATTTCATGTTGGAGCTGATCCGGGAGTTGCTTGTCTTTGTTCGTATTCACCAAAAGTGCCACTTGCTCTGTAAGGATTTTGAGCTTCCCTAATACTTCCTCATTGGAAGGTTTTTGGCGCTTCTCTTGAGAAAAATAGCTTTTGGGAGTTACGCCAAATCCTTTCCCCCTAATCCGACCGGAATACTCAGGGACATTAAACACTTTACCCAGAATGTCCCTGCAACTATCCTTGTTGCCCTCTTGATTTTCAGAAGTTTGTTCGATAGTCTCCTAAAATACATGTAGGATTAAAAAGATAAGTTCAATAACATTTTTAAAATACAATATTAAAAAGTATTAAAGTGATAAAATACAATATTAAAAAATATTAAAGTTATAATATACTTACACAAAGTTCTACTACTTTTTGGACATTTTCATTGTCAACCACTCCGTCTTTATTTATACGCGCTTCCTTCCACAATATATGACGACCCAACGGTTGATCTGATTGGGTGTCTTGTCGCTATTCGTTAAGATCATAAACAAAATAATACAAATTAGTTACACACTATAGTTTATAATACAAATTACTTCATTATATAAAAGTGATGTTTAATTACTTACAAGTTTTTGATCAAGGCATGCATATCCCATACGTGATTTTTAGTATGGGTGGGTTGGATTGCTTGCCCTTTCGCGATTTGCGTTACTAATATTCTATATAAAAAAAATAGCAATTGTGTAAAACTTTAAAATACGCAACGAATATGAATAATAAAACACAAATGCTAATAAATTAATCACTTACGACAAATGCGGGGTCCGAACGTTTGGATACAAATTCACTCCATTCATCATTTGATATATAATATTTATATATTTTAGGAGCTTCAGCATTTGTATTTCCTTCTCTATCTTTTAGATAGAAATTAGAGAGATGAGATCTAAATCCCCGGTGGATTTTCCCAGCAACTCTCAAAACATAACTCTTTCTCCCCTCATCAAGAACAAAAGTAGTCTGCAATGAAAAAAAAATTATAAGTAACGTATTTCAATGAAAAAAATTATAAATGACAAAAGAGTGGATCAAGAAAGTTACTTGAATGTCATTCCATATTATATCTTTGGCATCCTTCAATGCCTTATCTCTCCAATCATGAATCGTAATTGGGATATTTTGTCGAACAACAGCCACAATGTAACTTACAAACATTGAGCTATTGGGGTCAATTGGCAGACCACTCTCATTCTAGCCAACCTAATAAACTTATATAGTAAGTACATGCTATTAAAAAAAGATAAAAAATACACAGGAAACAGAGTATAGTATAGTATAACCTCAAACTTGATGCCATTTCTCCTTGCTTTAATGACTTTTTGCATTATAGTTGCACCATGTTTGACTTCATTTTCATAAGTCTTCGTGGTGCCAACTTCTTCATTGACATTCTAAATCTTTGTTTTTATCCATTTAACTACAACAAGTTCAACATGCAGTTTAGTATAACATCAACAAGCTCAACATGCATCATGCATTATTCTAGGTACATATCAGTATCAGTATATCTTAAACAAGCTCAACATGCATTTTAAAGATTACAAAAAATTAATAACATCAATACCTGAATAATGAGGGTTCGAAGAAAGACAAAATGCAAAGAAAAGAGGGTTCGCAGAAAGTTCACAGAAATACCGTTTGAAGAAATACGTAATGAGGGTTACGTATTTCAATGAAAATATATTGTGTGCAACGGGAGAGATGATCTTGGATGGAAAAAAGGTTTGAAATGAAGGAGATGATCATGGAAATAAGGTTCGTAATGGACGGGATGATAGGGTTTGCAAAAGAAGAGAAGAACGATGAAGGTTGAGATGATAGTGAAGTTTACGTAATGAAGAGGAAACTGAAACGGTTACTGTTATATATAAAACCCTTTTACATCGCTTTTTTATAAGCCTTTTACATCACTTGTTCAAAAAGTGCTCTAAAAGGCCTATGCCTTTTACAGCGCTTGTTTGAAAAGCGGTCTAAAAGGCTTCTTTATTTAATTTTTTAAAAGGCTCTTTTACAGCGCTTTTCCCAATAAGTGCTGTAAAAGACCTCCTTGTTTTATTATGTTATATGAATGTTTTTTTAAAGCCTTTTACAACGCTTTTCCAAATAAGCGCTGTAAAGGTCTCTTTATTTTATTTTTAAAAGGGTCTTTTACAGCGCTTATTTGAACAAACGTTGTAAAAGACCTCCTTGTTTTATTATGTTATACGAATGTTTTATTAAAGCCTTTTACAGCGCTTATTCTAATAAGCGCTGTAAAATGTCTATTAATTTTATTTTTAAAAGGGTATTGTACAGCGCTTATTTGAACAAGCGCTGTAAAAGACCTCCTTGTTTTATTATGTAATATGAATGTTTTTTTTAAAGCCTTTTACAGCTATTTTTCAAATAAGCGCTGTAGAAGGCCTCATTGTTTTATTATGTTATTTTTGTGTTTGGTTTATTTGGGTTCCATATGGGATGACATTAAAAATATGCAAAACAATGAATGGTTAAAAACATTGTTATCATCATGCAAAACCCACATAGTAGTAACTAGTCACCACCAAAATCTCTTCCTCTTCACCAAACTTTTCTCCTTTTATGCATCTTCTTCCCAAACATCAAAGCTTACTCTCTCACAATTCAATCTCCACCTCAACACCCTTTTTCTCTCTTTAAGTCTATGTTATCTTCTTCTTCATCACCTGATACATTTACATTCCCTTTCCTTCTTAAATCGTGTGTTAATTTGTTGATAAGTGGTCCGAAACTTGGTCTTCAAGTTCATTGCCATGTTGCGAAAAATGGGTTTGAGTCTGATGTTTTTGTTAACAATGCTCTTTTGAAGTATTATTGTGTTTTTGGGGATTCTCATGATGCGTACAAGGTGTTTGAAGAAAATCCTGTTAGAGAAAGTCTTGTTAGGTGTCTGATGAATGTTTTTCTTAAAGCCTTTTACAGCGCATTTTCAAAAAATGCTCTAAAAGGTCTTATTGTTTTGTAATTTTATATGAATGTTATTTTTACAGCGCTTCTTCAGATAAGCGCTGTAAAATGTCTCTTTATTTTATTTTTAAAAGGGTCTTTTACAGTGATTCTTCATATAAGTGCTGTAAAAGGCCTCATTGTTTTATTTTTATATTTAAGGCTCTTTATCAGTTCAGTTCAGTTCATGTAAATTACTAATTTATATTCAGTTCAGTTCATGTAAACTACTAGTTTATATTAAATTACATGAACTTAGTATAAAACACTCAAATAAAGCTAAATATAAGCAGAAAATAAATTAATCAGAAAATAAATTAATCAGAACTTAGTATATAACACTCAATTCAGATTACATGCATATTTACATTAACACAGTTTAGATTACATGCATATTTACATTAACACAGTTCAGATTACATGCATGGCTTATATAAAACAATTAAACATGTACATTAAGATGCCCTTCTTCTTTTCCTGGTGGGATTCACATTTGTTAGTCCATTTACAATATGAAATGATGGATTAATCCAAATTCCCTCATCATGATCATCTCTAAGATATAAACCATCATCAGTTGAATCAATTTCATGTGGTTGTTGTGATGTTGCAAATAAAATATCATTACCAACATCTTCATCATTATTGTTATCATAACTTATTTTATTTGTCAATAGGACAACATACCATTTATCATCAGAAGAATCAGTGACATAAAACACTTGTTGAGCTTGCGACGCTAAAATAAAAGGCTAGTCTTTGTATCCCACCCTATTAAAATCGACAAGCAAGAATCCTGACTCATCAATCCGAACGCCATTATTATTATCGACCCACTTGCAACCAAATATGGGAACACGAAACATTGTGTAGTCAAACTCCCATATGCGCTCGATAACCCCAAAATATGATAGATTTACATAAATTGGGTTTTTGTCTTTTGCACTTGAGACATGCATCGCTTCAGCTACGAGAGTGACTCCGCTATTTTGCATAGTGGTCTGATCATCTTGTTCTTTGGTATATAATGTGTAGCCGTTAATAACATAACTAGTGTAAGAAAAGACACGTAAGCTCAGACCATTTGCTAGCCACCTCAATCTCTGTGAAATTGATCTAGGGTCTATATCAAACTTTGACTTTATGTGATTTTTTAACCATGTTATAAAACTTCGATTGTGCTCTCGAGTTATCCAATTTTGATTCCTATTCATGTTCAAACGAGATAACAGATCCATGTGTATTGTAACATATAGTTGAACCTCATCATCATTGTGCAGAACATACAATTGTGCCTGCTCCCATTTTGTCCTTGATATAGTCAGTAGTCTCCTTCCATTTATCCCTTCTCCTGATATTCTTCCCGAATGACGAGACATGGGAAGCCCTATGGATTCAACATTGGACAGATATTCAGTACAAAATTCAGCAGCCTCTTCAACAATGTACCGTTCAGCAATACAACCTTCTGGTCAACTTCTACTTTTTACGTACCCTTTTAATATTTTCAAATAGCGTTCTATCGGATACATCCATCTCATATAAGCTAGCCCACAAAGTTGTGTCTCCTTAACCAGATGAACAGTAAGGTGAACCATTATATCAAAAAACGAGGGTGGGAAATATATTTCAAGCTCACACAAAGTAACAACAATTTCCCTCTGCAATGTCGGTAATTTTTTAGGGTCAATCACTTTACTACAAATTTCCCTGAAGAAGAAACATAATCTAGTTAAGGCTCGTCGAACTTTTTCAGGTAAAATGGAACGTATACCTATTGGTAGCAAATGCTCCATTAGAATATGACAATCATGGGTCTTCAAACCTTTTAACTTGAGGTCTTTCATACAAACCAAATTTTTAATGTTTGAAGAGTATCCTTCTGGAACTTTAACTTCGTGTAGAAATTTACATAGGACAATTTTTTCCTTTCTAGATAGAGTATGAGCGGTTGGAGGTAGATATGTGCGATTTCCTTTCTTTACGGGACCCAACTTGTAACGCCCCAAATTTTTTATCCAAAAAATTACTTAAAAATATTTATTTTCTTTTATAAACAACTATAACTTTTTTTTTTCTTATGAATAATTGATCATGTGAAAATTTGAAGATGCGTTAGAAAATGACTTGATATATTTTTTTGTAAAAGAACATAATGCAATTTGCTAAAATATTATTCATTCCTTTATTTGCAAAATTAATATTCCAATTGTTAGATCAATATTTATTTATGCTCCAAAATAAAATAAATTCTCTTTAAGTGAAATTCCAAAGAAACAATGTTGACTGAAACTAAGGACATTCAATTGGAATAAAATCTCACTTCCACATTTTTTTTTAAAAGTTAATGATGACGAGTAATTAACTTTACAATGTACCACAAAAATTTTAGTAATATAAAACATTATTTTTAAATAAAAGTCTCATTTTCCCACGCGCGTGCAGCAACCAAACATCATTCATGCAACTCAACTCTTTGAGATCATTAGTACATAAATGTTGCTGTAAGGGGTCAGTTCATCCCACATCAAAATTAAACCAAATAATAAAATAACAACCATAAAATATGAATATAAAATCCTTTTGTAATAAAAGATTTTAAAAAATAGATTATTTAATAGTTCTCAAAGATATATCAAAAGTCATAAAATGTATCGAAATAAGTAACAACTGTAGAGCAAATAGTTAAATCAAAATAAAAATAACAATAAAATGCATATAAGTTATGCATGCTCCTAAACATATATGATCCTGATATAACTAGCCACACAGGCGTCCACACAGAAGTCACCCATATCAATGGGGAAAATTAAACCAGCCACACAGGCGTCCACAAAGATGCATATGATATGTCATGAAATGATAATGATGCTCAAAATGTACAAGTCACCACTCACTTAAATAATCACACACATCATTAGCCACTTAGACAATCCACAAAGATAACAATAATTAAAACACAAATCACCAGCCACTTAGGAAACCACAAAGATAACAAATATTTAAAACACAAATCACCTACCACTTAGGCAACCACAAAGATAATTATATTTAAAACACAAATCACCAGCCACTTAGGCAACCACAAAGACAAAGTATTTTAGATTAAATTTTTTAATCACATAAAACATTAAATTGATATTCTCATGGATGTTCATAGTTATAACTCAATAACTTCAACATATCAGATATGCACGTGAACAAATATCTCAAAATCACTACTTTCATTTTAATAATCCTTAAGATTCTATTTGACTACATGTTATTGATAACCATTAAAACTCATATCACCAAGAATACAATAGCAACATAAATTTCAATTCTTTCACTATAAAGTTTTCAGCATTCTAAAAATGGACTATTCATTAATGCATTCAATAATCAATTTTCTCATATTATTAAATTTAAAGAAATATAAAATTCTCATCAATTTTCTCAAGACACATATATTGTTCATAAAGGAGCTTTACCTTCCTCTGATTTTCCATTGAATGCATTTCTCCACCCACGATACTAATGACTATAAGGTAAAAATCTACGATGTCCAAGAAACACATTCTTCTTACAATGTTTCAACTGCATCCAATTTGTACTCTCTTCACATATAGGACATGCACACTGACCTTTAATGTTATATCCTGATAAATTACCATATGCTTGAAAATCATTAATTGTGCCAAACAACATAGCCCTAAAATTGAAACATTCTTTCTTATACCCGTCGTAAACTTCCACACCTGTCTCCCACATAAGTTTTAAATCTTCAATTAAAGGAGTCAAGTATATGTTGATATCATTCCCCGGTTGTTTGGGTCCAGAAATTAACAAAGACAACATCATAAACTTACGCCTCATATATAACCATGGAGGTAGGTTATATATTACCAAAATTACAAGCCACGTGCTATGTGAGATGCTTTGAAGACCATGTGGATTCATTCCATCAGTAGAAAGTGCAAGTCTTAGATTTCTTGATTCTATCGCGAATTCAGGATACTCGTGATCAATTTTTGCCCATTGTGGGGAATATGCAGGGTGTCGAAACATTCCATCTCTAATTCTTTCATCTGCATGCCATGTCAAGTGTTTTGAATCTTCTTCACTGCGATACATGTGCCTAAATCTTGGTATTATAGGAAAATACCACACGACTTTTGTTGGAGTAGATTCTTTCTTCTTATAACGAGAGGCATTGCATTTCGGACACGCCTTTAGTAATTCATATTCATTTCGAAATAAAATGCAATTGTTAGGACACGCATGAATCCTTTTGTAACTCCTGCAAATAGAACACAAAATGCATTTAGCCTCGTAGGTACTGTAAGACCTATAATTTTAAAGTACATTTTATGTATTTTAGTGTATTTTGGTATTGAACTCGGAGGCTTTTTAGCCAAAGTATTAATATTTTGGAATTTATATGACCAAAAAGATATTTTGATGCCCGATCAAGATTACTCGTCGATAAATAAATTGAATTAACTGCGGTGAATCTTTTACGAATAATTTAATGTGTTATGGGTGAAATGGTAATTTAACAAATATCTAGATATTTTTAGATATTTGATAATTATAATTAATATATATATAATGAATATATGTTTGGAAGGAAAGGAAAAAGGAAGGAAAAGAGAAAAGAGGTAGAAAAGAAAGATAAGGAAATAGAAAGAAGGGAAAAGAGAAGGAAGGAAAAAAAAACAAAAAAAAAAACTCTCTCTTCTTCCTCCTTCAGCCGCGCGCAAATCCTTCCCCCCTCCTCCTGTCATTTTCGTTTTTCTTGCTCCCTTTAAGTTTGAGAATTGAAACACAAGGCTTGGTGGGTGATAGGACAAGGATTACCCAACTCCACTCTTCCTCTTTGATCCGAAAACGAAGAAAAATGGTTTAGGGATTTCAAAACCATCAAACACAAATCTCGCCGTTTCTTCTAGATCCAAGCTTCGTTTCGCGAAGGGATAGAAGGGAAGGTTGCTCACCACTACACTATGGTGCTAATGAGCTAATTTTGGAAACGAAGTCGCGAGCAAAGTTTTTACCAGAATTGATCGCGGTGCCGTAAATCGACGTTAAAGCTAACGATAAGGTAAGGGCTCCTTCCAAACTTTTAGTTTGCATTTAGGGACTTATTTGTGGTTGTGTGGAAACGAATTTTGTTAGGAATGGAATATTGTTTTGGGAAAAAGGAATTTAAACTCATTTATGTTTGATTTTGAGTAAAAGAAACTTGTGTGTTTGAGTGGTGGATTGTGTCGATTTGTATTCGTTGTTTTTGACGTGTTATTAATTGATATTGATGAAATTTAATATGTGTATGGTTGAATTTTGTGGGAGAATGAATAGATGTATTTTGATGTGGGTTGATAATATGTTTGAGTTTGTTTTGTTTGAAATTTTGAAAACCATTAAGTTAAACGAGTATTAAGAATGGGGAATCTCTTAACGTCTCGTTTACTTAATGTGTGTTTGTTTGTGAAAATCGTTTAAGTTAAATGAGAATTAAGAATGGGGAATCTCTTAATGTCTCGTTTACTTAATATTTGTTTTGAAAAATCGTTTAAGTTAACTGGGCGTTAAGAATGGGGAATCTCTTAATGTCTTGGTTACTTAATGTTTGTTTTGGAAAATCTTTTAAGTTAAATGAGAATTAAGAATGGGGAATCTCTTAATGTCACGTTTACTTAATGTTTGTTTTGAAAATCGTTTAAGTTAAATGAGAATTAAGAATGGGGAATCTCTTAATGTCTCGTTTACTTAATATTTGTTATGAAAAATCATTTTCGTTAACTGGGCGTTAAGAATGGGGAATCTCTTAATGTCTTGGTTACTTAATGTTTGTTTTGGAAAATCTTTTAAGTTAAATGAGCATTAAGAATGTGGAATCTCTTAATGTCTCGTTTACTTAATATTTGTTTTGAAAATCGTTTAAGTTAAATAAGTATTAAGAATGGGGAATCTCTTAATGACTTATTTACTTAATGTTGTTTTGGAAAATCGTTTAAGTTAACTGGGCGTGAAGAATGGGGAATCTCTAAATGTCTTGGTTACTTAATGTTTGTTTTGAAAATCGCTTAAGTTAAATGAGTATTAAGAATGGGGAATCTCTTAATGTCTCGTTTACTTAATGTTTGTTTTAGTAAACCGTGCAGACCCGTGATAGGTGGCACCTTGGTAAACGGTACGGGTCCGTGATTGGCAGTACGTTTATGGTTTACGATTTTTGGTAAGTTGTGCAGACCCGTGATAGGTGGCACCTTGGTAAACGGTACAGGCCTGTGATAGGCAGTATGTTTACGACTTACGTTTCTTGGTAAATGGTACGGGCCTGTGATAGGCAGTATGTTTATGGTTTACGATTTTCGGTAAGTTGTGCAGACCCTGGATAGGTGGCACCTTGGTAAACGGTACGGGCCCGTGATAGGCAGTACGTTTACGACTTACGTTTCTTGGTGAATTGTGTTTGTCCGTGAGAGACTACACCCTGTTAAATTGTGAATTGTTGGTTCATTTTGTCCGTGTGGGTATTGTGTTAGAAGTGTTAAGTGTTATGTTTTGAAATTTGGTGATAACATGTTTGATTGCAATACCATTTCGAAAACTCATGATGTTGTAGTAATTGTGTTATAAGTGTTAAATGTTATGTTTTGGAATTTGGTGATAACATGTTTGATAGCAATACAATTTCGAAACTCCTGATGTTGTAGTAATTGTGTCATAAGTGTTAAATGTTATGTTTTGGAATTTGGTGATAGCATGTTTAATTGCAATACTATTTCGAAACTCATGTTGTTGTAGCGATTGTGTTATCAGTGCTAAGTGTTAAGATTTGGGATTATGTATGAATGTGATTGAGTTAGTTTATGAATTTTTGAAAGACTACACAGGGAAATCGAATTACCCAATCGATTTGATGAGTTACAAGGGCCCTGTCTTTCACGAAATCGATTTACCCAATCGATTTTGTAATATGTTTTTCAAAACCATTTAAGAAATCGAATTGCCAAATCGATCGGATTCATTACAGGGGCTCTATCTTTCACGAAATCGATTTGCCAATCGATTGGATTCAATACAGGGGCTCTGTCTGTCAGGAAATCGATTTACCCAATCGATTGAGTCAATCGATTTACCCAATCGATTGAGTCAATCGATTTACCCAATCGATTGATTTAAGCCCAGAGTTTAGTTTTCACTAAAAACTTTCAGGATATTGATTTCCCCGATCGATTGGCTTAGTGGAAAATCTTATTTTGAGTTAGATAATTGATTGCTCAATTGATTTATCAATGTTTTGGTGAGTTACGTATTACTTGATGGATTGAGAACTTTCTTTTGATTTCATTTACATTTGGCAAGCATTACATGAACTTTTAGCATATGGAAAATCCTTCTAAGATGCATGATAAGTTGAAAGGGTTATTTGTGCATTTAAAAGCTTAAATGTTATGTGTTAACTGTTAATTTTCGGTTGGTGACCCTTTACAACTATTGTGGAAATTTGGGCCTTGCCCTTAGATGAGAGTCAGGATGATCCCACCGGTTCGTACCCTACGGATGGGAATGTGGATGGGAATGCTTGATTTGGAGCTACGTTAGGAGGATCTCACGGGGCGCGTGGAGATTACTCGAGGCGTATAGTTTTTGTTATGTATAGAATGATCAGACTAGGTTGTCACTCAGGACACATATGTCTTTCTTTTGGGCTACCTTCATGTTAAGTTGTAAGGATGTACATGTTCTAATGTTGACATCATGACATGCTTTGGAGTTATATTTTGGAAAACCTTTCCACTGTTTGTAAATTATAATGACTAAATTGTTTATCCAAAGGTTTTACCTTATTTATTTCTCTGTTGTATTTTAATTTCTTTTGAAAAAAAATATATACACCCTCGCTTTGAAAAACGGGGTGTTACATTGTGGTATCAGAGCTTTGGTTTGGTTTTCTTTGGGGGCTGTGGATCCTTAGGTTCTAGATTGGAGGTTTGGAGTTGTTGTCTGATCATGCGTCGGGGTAATTGGTCTGAGTTATCAGATCAGGGGTAGTTGTTATGTGTTGTTATATTCGAAACTTTGTTTTGGAATTATTCGAAGTGGTGTTAACACTTCTTCTTGTTATTGGTTTTTCGGAAACACTACCTCTAAGAGGGAACGACGTTGCAAGGATGAACGTCAGTAGGGATGATCAAATGGCGGAGGCTATGAATAACATGGCTGCTTCTGTTGCTGCACAGACTACTTCCAAGACTCAACATGATCTTGAAAAGAGGGAAAGAGAGATTTGTGCTGCAGAGTCAAGAGGGCTAGAAGAAGTGTATCGGTGTCTTCAACAATTATGGCTAGACAACAAGAGTTATGGGAAGCTTTTAGAGACCTACACTTGAACGTAGAGTTTGCACCGGGAATTTTGAGATTCAGAATGATTAAGATTTCGAGTGGACTACTTGAAGACATTGCAAATTCTCAAGATGACGTCTTAATTTAGGAGAAGAGGAACCTAATAGTGCAAGGGAAGACAACGGAGTTCAAGATTGGAGCAGATAATATTCTGCGATGTAATGGTAGGATTTGTGTACCAGAAATTACGGATATGAGGAAAACAATTTTAGAAGAGGCTCATAAGAGTAGGTTGAGTATTCATCCTAGAGCAACAAAGATGTATCAGGATTTGAGACAGAATTATTGGTGGCCAGGAATGATGAGACATGTAGCGGAGTATGTATCAACTTGTCTAACTTGTCAGAAAGCGAAGGTGGAACATCAGCGACCTGCTGGGATGTTGCAACCTTTAGATATACCTGAATGGAAGTGGGACAGCATTTCTATGGATTTCATAACTGGATTGCCTAAAACAAGGAGAAAGAATGATTCTATATGGGTGATAGTGGATCGATTGACTAAATCCGCACACTTTTTGCCAGTAAAGACCACCTATAAGGTAGATCAGTTAACAGAGATTTACATTGCTGAAATTGTGAGATTACACGGAGTACCATCAAGTATTGTATCAGACCGTGATCCAAAGTTCACATCACATTTTTGGGGAGCATTGCACAAAGCGTTGGGAACGAAACTACGATTGAGTTCAGCTTACCATCCACAAACGGACGGACAAACAGAAAGGACGAATTAGTCCCTTGAAGATCTGTTGAGAGCATGTGTGTTAGATGATAGAGGAAGTTGGGATGATGTACTTCCGTTGATTGAGTTCACCAACAACAATAGTTTCCACGCGAGTATTGGAGTGGCGCCATATGAGGCTTTATATGGGCGCAAGTGTCAAACGCCCTTGTGTTGGTATAAGGACGGTGAAAATATGATTGTCGGACCAGAGATGGTGCAACAGACTACAGCTAAGGTAAGGAAGATCATGGAGAAAATGAAGACTTCACGGGATCGTCAGAAGAGTTATGCGGACAAGCGTCGCAGACTTTCGGAATTCGAACAGGGTGACCATGTAATTCTAAGAGTCACACCTACTATCGGAGTTGGTAGAGCATTGAAATCGAAGAAGTTGACTCCGAAATTCAATGGACCATATCAGATTTCGACACGAATTGGGCCTGTTACTTATCGGATTGCATTGCCTCCGATGCTGTCCAATATCAATGATGTGTTTCATGTGTCGCAATTGAGGAAATAGCTTGTAGATCCATCTCATGTGATCGAACCAGACACAATCCAGCTAAATGATAGCTTGTCGTTCGAAGTACCACCTGTGAGAATTGAAGATAGAAAGATTAAGCGATTGAGGACCAAGGATGTTCGTTGGTCAAGGTGATAGGGAACCCAATTACTGGGGATGCGACTTGGGAACTGGAGATCAAGATGAGAGAACAACACCCAGAGTTATTTATCGACGCATAGTTTCGAGGACGAAACTAATTTTAGGGGGGTAGTAATGTAAGACCCATAATTTTAAAGTACATTTTATGTATTTTAGTGTATTTTGGTATTGAACTCAGAGGCTTTTTAGCCAAAGTATTAATATTTTGGAATTTATATGACCAAAAAGATATTTTGATGCCCGATCAAGATTACTCGTCGATAAATAAATTGAATTAACTGCGGTGAATCTTTTACGAATAATTTAATGTGTTATGGGTGAAATGGTAATTTAACAAATATCTAGATATTTTTAGATATTTGATAATTATAGTTAATATATATAATGAATATATGTTTGGAAGGAAAGGAAAAAGGAAGGAAAAGAGAAAAGAGGTAGAAAAGAAAGATAAGGAAATAGAAAGAAGGGAAAAGAGAAGGAAGGAAAAAAAAACAAAAAAAAACTCTCTCTTCTTCCTCCTTCAGCCGCGCACAAATCCTTCCCCCCTCCTCCTTTCATTTTCGTTTTTCTTGCTCCCTTTAAGTTTGAGAATTGAAACCCAAGGCTTGGTGGGTGATAGGACAAGGATTACCCAACTCCACTCTTCATCTTTGATCCGAAAACGAAGAAAAACGGTTTAGGGATTTCAAAACCGTCAAACACAAATCTTGCCGTTTCTTCTAGATCCAAGCTTCGTTTCACGAAGGGATAGAAGGGAAGGTTGCTCACCACTACACTACGGTGCTAGTGAGCTAATTTTGGAAGCGACGTCGCGAGCAAAGTTTTTACCGAAATTGATCGCGGTGCCGTAAATCGACGTTAAAGCTAACGATAAGGTAAGGGCTCCTTCCAAACTTTTAGTTTGCATTTAGGGACTTATCTGTGGTTGTGTGGAAATGAATTTTGTTAGGATTGGAGTATTGTATTGGGAAAAAGGAATTTAAACTCATTTATGTATGATTTTGAGTAAAAGAAACTTGTGTGTTTGAGTGGTGGATTGTGTTGATTTGTGTTCGTTGTTTTTGACGTGTTATTAATTGATATTGATGAAATTTGATATGTGTATGGTTGAATTTTGTGGGAGAATGAATTGATGTGTTTTGATGTGGGTTGATAATATGTTTGAGTTTGTTTTGTTTGAAATTTTGAAAACCATTAAGTTAAACGAGTATTAAGAATGGGGAATCTCATAACGTCTCGTTTACTTAATGTGTGTTTGTTTGTGAAAATCGTTTAAGTTAAATGAGAATTGAGAATGGGGAATCTCTTAATGTCTCGTTTACTTAATATTTGTTTTGAAAAATCGTTTAAGTTAACTGGGCGTTAAGAATGGGGAATCTCTTAATGTCTTGGTTACTTAATGTTTGTTTTGGAAAATCTTTTAAGTTAAATGAGAATTAAGAATGGGGAATCTCTTAATGTCACGTTTACTTAATGTTTGTTTTGAAAATCGTTTAAGTTAAATGAGAATTAAGAATGGGGAATCTCTTAATGTCTCGTTTACTTAATATTTGTTTTGAAAAATCGTTTTCGTTAACTGGACGTTAAGAATGGGGAATCTCTTAATGTCTTGGTTACTTAATGTTTGTTTTGGAAAATCTTTTAAGTTAAATGAGCATTAAGAATGTGGAATCTCTTAATGTCTCGTTTACTTAATATTTGTTTTGAAAATCGTTTAAGTAAAATGAGAATTAAGAATGGGGAATCTCTTAATGTCTCGTTTACTTAATATTTGTTTTGAAAAATCTATTAAGTTAACTGGGCCTTAGGAATGGGGAATCTCTTAATGTCTTGGTTACTTAATGTTTGTTTTGGAAAATCTTTTAAGTTAAATGAGAATTAAGAATGGGGAATCTCTTAATGTCTCGTTTACTTAATATTTGTTTTGAAAATCGTTTAAGTTAAATAAGTATTAAGAATGGGGAATCTCTTAATGACTTATTTACTTAATGTTGTTTTGGAAAATCGTTTAAGTTAATTGGGCGTTAAGAATGGGGAATCTCTTAATGTCTTGGTTACTTAATGTTTGTTTTGAAAATCGCTTAAGTTAAATGAGTATTAAGAATGGGGAATCTCTTGATGTCTCATTTACTTAATGTTTGTTTTAGTAAACCGTGCAGACCCGTGATAGGTGGCACCTTGGTAAATGGTACGTGCCCGTGATAGGCAGTACGTTTACGGTTTACGATTTTTGGTAAGTTGTGCAGAGCAGTGATAGGTGGCACCTTGGTAAACGGTACGGGCCCGTGATAGGCAGTACGTTTATGACTTACGTTTCTTGGTAAACGGTACGGGCCCGTGATAGGCAGTACGTTTATGGTTTACGATTTTTGGTAAGTTGTGCAGACCCTGGATAGGTGGCACCTTGGTAAATGGTACGGGCCCGTGATAGGCAGTACGTTTATGACTTACGTTTCTTGGTGAATTGTGTTTGTCCGTGAGAGACTGCACAGGGGTTTGTCCGTGAGAGACTGCACAGGTGTTTGTCCGTGTGAGACTACACCCTGTTAAATTGTGAATTGTTGGTTCATTTTGTCCGTGTGGGTATTGTGTTATAAGTGTTAAGTGTTATGTTTTGGAATTTGGTGATAACATGTTTGATTGCAATACCATTTCGAAAACTCATGATGTTGTACTAATTGTGTTATAAGTGTTAAGTGTTATGTTTTGGAATTTGGTGATAACATGTTTGATAGCAATACCATTTCGAAACTCCTGACGTTGTAGTAATTGTGTCATAAGTGTTAAATGTTATGTTTTGGAATTTGGGGATAGCATGTTTAATTGCAATACTATTTTGAAACTCATGTTGTTGTAGCGATTGTGTTATCAGTGCTAAGTGTTAAGATTTGGGATTATGTATGAATGTGATTGAGTTAGTTTATGAATTTTTGAAAGAATACACAGGGAAATCGATTTACCCAATCGATTTGATGAGTTACAGGTGCCCTGTCTTTCACGAAATCGATTTACCCAATCGATTTTGTAATATGTTTTTCAAAACCATTTAAGAAATCGAATTGCCAAATCGATTGGATTCATTACAGGGGTTGTCTTTCACGAAATCGATTTGCCCAATCGATTGGATTCAATACAGGGGCTCTGTCTGTTAGGAAATCGATTTACCCAATCGATTGAGTCAATCGATTTACCCAATCGATTGATTTAAGTCCAGAGTTCAGTTTTCACTAAAAACTTTCAGGAAATTGATTTCCCCGATCGATTGGCTTAGTGGAAAATCTTATTTTGAGTTAGATAATTGATTGCTAAATTGATTTATCAATGTTTTGGTGAGTTACGTATTACTTGATGGATTGAGAACTTTCTTTTGATTTCATTTAAATTTGGCAAGCATTACATGAACTTTTAGCATATGGAAAATCCTTCTAAGATGCATGATAAGTTGAAAAGGTTATTTGTGCATTTAAAAGCTTAAATGTTATGTGTTAACTGTTAATTTTCGGTTGGTGACCCTTTACAACTATTGTGGAAATCTGGGCCTTGCCCTCAGATGAGAGTCAGGATGATCCCACCGGTTCGTACCCTACGGATGGGAATGTGGATGGGAATGCTTGATTTGGAGCTACGTTAGGAGGATCTCATGGGGCGCGTGGAGATTACTCGAGGTGTATAGTTTTTGTTATGTATAGAATGATCAGACTAGGTTGTCACTCAGGACACATATGTCTTTCTTTTGGGCTACCTTCATGTTAAGTTGTAAGGATGTACATGTTCTAATGTTGACATCATGACATGCTTTGGAGTTATATTTTGGAAAACCATTCCGCTGTTTGTAAATTATAATGACTAAATTGTTTATCCAAAGGTTTTACCTTGTTTATTTCTCTGTTGTATTTTAATTTCTTTTGAAAAAAAAATATACACCCTCGCTTTGAAAAACGGGGTGTTACAGGTACAACTGGGAAGTTCATTATCATCTGGCAACATATCTTTTATGAGTGTTAATAATTTTGTGAATCTTTTATCAGACCATCCATTACTCGCTTTTTAGTTGTACAACTTTAATATCGTCGATAGTCTTGTGAATTTAATACAACCATTATATAATTCTTTCTCTGCATCACTCGACAAACTTTCAAACATTTTAGGACAATCTCGAAGATCTTCTTCAACTGCTTTTGCTATCTCATCAACTCGGTCCGGCTCATATGTATCAGTATCGAAGTCAGTTGAAGGATATGTAGAACAATTCTCAAAATTAATGTTTCTTTTTTTTATCACCATGTCTTATTCAACATGTGTAGCTTTGATCAATTCCATTACATACTAAATGTACTTCTAATTCATTTTCTCTAACGCGTTTTCCAAAACAACATTTTAAACAAGGACAAACGACTCTATTTGGATCTTTTGCATTCTTCACTGCAAACTCAACAATCTCCTTCACTCCAATTTCATACTCTTTTGACAATCGATTGACAGACATCTATTTCCTATCCATATTATATGACCTATAAAAATGCAGTTACAAAAATAATAAGCTTTCAAAACATATCAACAAGTTTCAAATGGAAAACAATATTAACATATCTAATAACAATTTCAAAACAGAAAAGATTTCAAAACAGAACAGATCAACAAATTTAAAAAAAAAAGATTTAATATTTAACAATTTATTAGTTTTCAATTATTAAAAAACTAACTATTTTTTGACAAAAACAAATTAAAAAATACCAACGTAGATGGCCGCACAATACATAGAGGATATGAGGGTTCCCATAGTAGAGGTGATGAGGGTTTGTAAATTTGTTTTAAATTTGTTTTTATTTAAATAAAAGTTAATGATATTTATTTGAAAGCGCATGTCTTTTACAGCGCTTGTGCAAAAAGCACTGTAATAGGTAATTAAATTGATTGAAAGTGCATGTATTTTACAGTGCTTGTGAAAAAAATGCTGTAATAGGTAGTTCAATTATTTGAAAGCGCATGTATTTTACAGCACTTGTGAAGAAAGCGCTGTAGTAGGTAGTTCAATTATTTGAGAGCGCATGTATTTTACAGTGCTTGTGAAAAAAGCGCTGTAAAATAATACGCAAAAGCGCTTCATTTTACAACGCTTGTGCGAAAAGCGCTGTAAAAGCCTTATAACATTATGCGCAAACGCTATATGACTCTACAACTGCGCTTTTTTCACAGTGCTTGTCAAAAAAGCGTTGTGATAGGTGCCGTTATTTTTAAAATATATTTACAACAACGCTTGTATTTAGTAAGCGCTGTAAATGGAGCGCTATTAAATGTCATTTTTGGCATAGTGAATGAATTTTTTATTTACAAAATAATGGATTCTATAAACAAATAATTAATTAAAAAGTTATTTAAGATATGGATTGTGGAGTGAGTATGGGCTTTGAAAACTAATTAATTCTATATTCTATTTCAAAATATAAAAATTTATTAAAAAAAAAAAGAAATAACACCCGTATTATGTGCAATTAGGAAGTTTATAATGGAGTACGAGCACAAAATGTATATATAGAGAGGGATTAATGATTTTGGTAATAATTATGAGTTTGAGGATTTTAGTTACACTTAATTGCAGTTTGGTCCATCTATTTTAGTTGAATTACAAAAGTAGTTTTCTCATTTTATTTCTCCCCAATTTTGGTCCCACAAACAAAATTTTGGTCCAAAATTTGATGAAGTGTCATTTTTTTAAGCCACACCACACCATCTATGATCATAGATTTCAGGTACAATTGTTGCACCACGAAATCTTGAGGCATGGTGTGGCTTAAATAAGAGCAAAAAAGTAACACTTCATTAAGTTTTGGACCAAAATTATGTCTGGGGGACCAAAACTGGGGAGAAATAAAATTGGGGGATTATTTTCGTGATTCAGTTAAAGTAGGGGGACAAAAACTGCAACTAAGCCTTTTAGTTATTACTAATATATTTTTAAAAGGTTAATTACTTTATTACTAAAATATTAGTAATATTTTAGTAACGAAATTGTGTTTAAATAGTATTAGAAAAACTAATTTTGATGATTGTTGGCCTTATTTTAAAAAAATAAAATAAATGAGTAAAATATGTTTTATGGGTTAAGCCCATGCAAGAGTAAAACCTAATTAAAAAAAATTGAGAACAAGAAGACCGAAAGGTATGAGAAAGAGAGCAGCGCATGGCAAACTAAAAGCCAGCAGCGCCACATATAGATGGAAAAAAAAAATTAGAAACTGTGATCGACAACTGCTCTAGAAAACTTTATCTCTTTTCGTTCATATTTATTATGTTGCTTCATTCATTTTTGTAGTCGATTAAATGCAGTTTCTCATATTTTTAACCATCCCAATTTCTCTATAAAATACAGTACTTCTCTATTTCTAAAATTCCTTATTTTGCATCATTCTTCTTCACCGCAAATACAATATGAGTGAAACCAATGCAAAAATGACCTTGTAAAAAATTCCTATATTATCCGATGATTTGATTTCTAATTTATAGTAAGATTCCTTGACTAAATTTTGACATTTAGTTTTTAGACTGTTTTCTCACAATTTATTTTTAACATTTATCCATAAACTGTTGAGTTAGATCGATTGAAGGAAAAAGAGTCAAAGAACAAAGGTCGTTTTTTAGTGGAATCGTATATGTGTGTGAAAGCGTCAAAATATGATAAGGGGAGAAAGAGCAATTGAATGCATGAGTATAGAAGTAGCCATTTGATAGATAAATTAATTTATGTGAAAATATGAGGATTGTGAAATTAAAATGTGAAATAGAAATATTTATAAGGTGTTGATTGATTTAATTTTCGACAATTGTGTGGTGTTTGATATTTGATATTATTGTGATGTTGGATGTCGAATGAAATTTTGTGCATATGTTTGATTACATGAGTTTACGTGATGTTATAATAAAAAATGGATGCATTGTATGATATATGCTTATATGATGATAATGATGATTTTTTATTGATGATGGTGATGTGATGGCTCTTCATCATATACATTTTTTTATTGTATATAGTCTAATCTATCTGTGATTATTAGTTAATTTGAGGAGTTAATTGATATATCTTGATGATTCTAGTTCTTTGAGATAATAAAATATTTATGTTCTTATTTCATTGATTAAGTAGGAATTTTTCGTGGTTTTACGTTGTTCTTTATTTTATTGTAGTGCTGAATTTTTGTCAGAAATCAATATGACCTATTTGGAGTATTTCAGCCATATCTGAAGTTGTAGATGTCCAATGGGAGTGAAACCAAATTCAACTAAACGCTACGATCCATAGCTACAATATTCATGAGGACACCAGAATCAAATTCGGATTCAAAAGAGGAGAAAAATGCACTAAATATCATATATAAGATGTTGTGCACTTGAAGCGCGCCTGGGGCACATTTCTGCACCAGTGGACCTGCCAGAATTCTCTTGAAGCATGCCTGGGGAGCATGACGTGCATCAAAACACGTTTTTCTCACTTTTTGGGTATCGTTTTTACTATTGGGAAGTCTAGAGACTTGTGTCATAGCAAAGAAACTCAAAGACGACAGTTTCTAACACCATTGTAGCAGTTTTATAAAGAATCATGCATGAATCTCTCTTGTAATTCTTCTCTAATCTCTAACTTTTCTATCTTCATCATAAGTAACTAAACCTATTTATTAGAGATGAGTGTAACAAGATGAAACCCTTATTTTTCTAATTTGATTTCAAGTTATATGACTGCATTTATTGAATTATTTTTCTCATCTATGTGCTTAATGTTTTTTATTATTTGATCAACATTAAAATGTTATACGATTTGTATTTTGAAACGGAAGTGGATTTCATGAAACTCCAGTTTAGGGATCGATGCAAGTCATGAACCCAATTAAATTTGTTGCGAAAATAGTAGTTTAAAAAGAGTATTCTTGTACCGTAAAGCTTAATTCTAATCTTAAATCCACTAAGGTAATAGGGGTTACTTTGGAAATAAAGGTTATGTCTCTAAGACATTAGGAAAAGAATAATAAAGAGAATTTGGTGATAATTCAATAAAGAAATTTAGTTAATAGGGTCAAATTAGGAACCAAGGTTGGATTTGAAGTGAAAAGCATCCCTGAAATTTTTCGTATTATAAAAGATCAATTTTATTACTGTTGATAATTTCAAATATTATTTCAATCTATTCGGAAAATTTTTGTTCAATTTTAGTAATTAAATACAATTGAATAGTAAAATGCAATCCTTGTGTTCGACACTCGATACTACCGTTTTATTATTACTTGCAACCATTTAATACACTTTCTGAAACGCTATCAATATCCATATGATTGATGTTCCTGATGAGGTGTATGTTGTGTGTATGACAAGAAAACAATCAAGCAAATTATTTCAAATCACAAGTGCAAGCAAAAGCAAATGATTGTTTTGAAGTGGTTCATAGTGACATATGTGGACAATTTGAGGTGTCGTCACTAGGAGGTAATAAATATTTCATAACATTTGTTGATGAATTTAGTAAAATGTTATGGATATACTTGATAAAAACTAAAGATGAAGCACTTGAAATGTTCAAGATTTTCAAAGTGAAAGTTCAAAAATAGTGTGGAAAACTTGTCAAACGGCTAAGGACAAATGGAGGTGGCGAGTATACATCAAATGAGATTGAGGAATTCTATGTTAAAAATGGGATTGAAGATAAAGTGACTGCGCCTTACGCATCTCAACATAATGGACTAGCAGAAAGAAGAAACACAACCATCATTGACATGACTAGAAGTATGTTGAAAGAAAAGAAGTTACCACACAACTTTTGGGGTGAGGCTGCATCAACTGCTGTCTATATCTTGAATAATTGTCCAACAAAAAGAATGTCTAAGAAAGTCCCATAGGAAATTTGGAGTGGTAAGAAGCCAGTTGTAGGACATTTGAGAACCTTTATAGCCATGTGCTTCAAACATGTGTCAAACTAGAAGAGAAGAAAAGTGCAGGTCAAGAGTGAAGCCATGATCTTAGTTGGATATCATCCAACTGGTGTATACAAACTGTATAATCCTACTAAAGAGAAGATTATAGTTAATAAAGATGTGAAGATAGTTGATCAAGAAACCTACGACTAGAAACAAAAGGCCAACAACACCAACCATCATACATAAATCCCTGTGTAAGTGTTGGATGATCATCAAAGTGGTGAAGACATAGTTGAAGAAATAATAGAATCAAGCAGGTCTCAAAGAATAAGCCACCAACACAGTTAAGTGAATTTGAAGGATACAATGACAATGAAATTGATAACAATGGAATTGAAGAAGCTATGAAGAGATGACCTTGTAAAGAAGTAAGATAGAAGAAATCAAGGAAATTGAAAAGAATAATACTTGGTACCTAACTGATCTACCAGCAAAACATAAACAAATAAGATTCAAATTGGTTTACAAGCTCAAGCTAATTCCAAATTAGTCAATTTCCAAATATAAAGCTAGATTGGTTGTCAAAGGATTTCTACAAAGGGCAATAATATATTCTTTTGAAGTGTTTGCTCCAGTGGCCATAATTGAGACTATCAAACCAGTAATAGCACTAGCTAGTGCTAGAGGCTGACTTATGTGCCAACTTGATGTCAAGTCTACATTTTTGAATGGATTGCTTGAAGAAGAAGTGTATGTTTCTTAACCACTAGGATTTTTAATTAAGGGAATGGAGAATAAGGTGCTCATATTGAGAAAGGTTCTTTATGGCTTGAAGCAAGCCCCAAGAGCTTGGAACAAAAGAATTGACGCATTCCTAATCAACATTGGCTTCATCAAATACACATTAGAATATGGGGTTTATGTGAAGCATTACACACAAGATGGAAGACTGTCAGTGCTTTTGTTTTGCCTATATGTTGATGATCTGTTGGTAATAGATGGAGGAATTCAAGAAGATCGTGGAGAATGAATTTGTGATGTGAGACTTAGGAAAACTTGCCTATTTCTTGGGAATGGAATTTAGTTAAATAAAAGAAGGGCTGCTGATGCATCAAATGAAATAATGTTGGATAAATCTTAAGGAGGTATAACATGGTTGGCTACAACCCTATTGTCACTCCAATTGAAGTTAATCCAACACTAGGGAAAGAAGCTGAAACGGAGTTGGCTAATACCACCTTGTTCAAACAAGTTGTTGGATCCCTAAGGTATTTGTGCAACATAAGACCTGACTTATACTATAGTGTAGGTGTCAATAGCAGATTCATGGAGAATCTCAAGCACACACACTAGATTGCAGCCAAAAGGATCATGAGATACATTCAAGAAATTATGTTTGCAACAAAATTGAAGCAATGAGATGTAGATCTTATTGGTTATTCGAGTTCTGATTGGTGTGGAGATAAGAGTGATAGAAGAAGCACATCAGGCTATGTATTCAAATTCATGAAATCTTCAATTGCATGAAGCTCGAAGAAGCAATCAATCATTACCATATCATCATGTGAAGCAGAATATATTGTTGGTAGCTATGCAACATGCCAAGCTTTATGGCTTAAAGCTTTGATGGAAGAATTGTGGATTGAAGTATGCACGACAATGTCATTGATGATTGACAACATCTCTGCCATAAATCTAACAAAAAATCATCTCATTGAAGGAGCAAGCATATAGAGACAATGTTTTATTTCTTAAGAGATCAAGTTGGGAGGAATAAGCTCAAACTCATATGTTGTCAAACTAACGTTAAGACATTAATTAAGGACAAACATATTTGAAGAGTTAAGACAAATGTTAGGTGTAGTATCACTTAGATACTTGAATTAAGGCAAAATATTAGATGACTTGTAATTCAATTAATGTAATAATTGCATGGAGTAACTACACTAACCAATAAGTTAGTTAATTAAATTGCAGTTAGAATGTTTAAGAGTAGTTCATGTATAAATATATTTGCAATCTATGAAATACATAAGTTTTACCATTCATTCAAGTGTGCATTTTTTATTTTCTTTTTATGCAAGTAACAGCTCAAAGCTAAGCATTTCTTGTGGTTTGGTTCATACAGTTTGTCCAAGATATTTCATAGAAAACTATATAACAAGAAATAAATGAATATTAATAAACTAAGCACGTGTTTTCGTAGAATTCATCGTAAACCTATATTTGGTTTATTTGAGTTGCTTCGCCATTACTACCCTATTTTAAAATGATATGGAATTTGAAGCAACCATCCGTACTATATGTAAGACCCTTAATTTTGAAATTCTAATTTATGCAATTTTAGTGTATTTTATGTTAAATTGTTTAGGCATTTAGATCAATTTTATTTTATTTTCTTAATTAAGTACCAAAAATATATTTTAATTACAGTTATTAATATGTTTAATATATGTATATATATATATACACACACACACACATATATATATATATACATATATATATATACATTTTGAGACTCGATTAAAATTATTTGTCGAAGAATAATTTAATTAAGTTACAAAAATTTTAATATCGGGCTGAGTTTTTAAAAATGTCACTTGTTGCTAAAAAATTTATATATCCATTTAGTTGCGACGAGAGTATATATTTTTATTAAATTAGATTGAGATGTGAGTGAAGTGATGTGTGTAAAAGTATTTAGATATTTGTGGTGATCGTGATGGGCCACATGATGGTTCCATGTGATAGTTTTTCCATCTTATCCTTAAGAGAATTTAATTGATGTGTAAGGTTTGTGATAGGCTACACTCTAGTAAATCGTGTTAGTTTGTGAGAGACTGCACCTCAGTAATTAGTATTGGCCTGTGATAGGCGGTACATTTATGATTTACGCCCCTCGAGGAGGTTTTGTTTTGGAAATTCTCGAATCATGTACATTGACATATAAAAATTGCATTAGGGTGCTTGACACATGAGTCATATTTATTATAATATGATATTTATATATACATACTCTGTTATTGTATGTTATCATGCCGTAAATGTTAAGTGTTATTGCTTGTTTTTATGACAAAATTTTTAAATGTCATTTGTTAATTTTTGTTAGTGACCCTTTACATTATTGTGGAAATTGGGTTTTGCCCTAAGATGATACCCGAGTTTGATCCACCGACTGTTACCTTGACGACAGAAACCTCGTTAAACTTCCCTAACTGAGACTCGTCGATTACTTGGGTATACGATCTCATCTCAAGAAGGGCTACTTATATGGGGAGAGAAGTGAGGACAAGAAGGAAAGCTGGAGCACAATATACCTCGTGGAGCTCACTCACGCGAGGATCAACTATCTGGTACCTTCAGGATTAGTGCTTGGGATAAATGGAGAATGGGAAGATGCAGAGAATTCCTCAATTAGAGTTGAGGCGAAGGCCATAATAGGAGCTGGAGATACAGTGGTTGGGTCGGGGACTGACAAAAAGGATAAATGGTCGATGCTAGTAGGAAGAGATATTGCAGGACCGACTAGGTAGGTTGAGTCAGAGCATCCATTTATGATGAATGATACCTTACTGACTTTTGCTGAAATAGCCGACTATTTTGAGATCCCAGCACCACTGAAGCCACCTATCTCGTGGTTGGATCTGACTACTGAGGAGATCGATCCTTCTATGGATGTTGATGAGGATGAGGTTACTTCGAAGATGGAAATTGTGTTTGAAGGCACTTGTAGAGTGTGTGGAGGTCACCCATATTATTGTAGTTGTTAGTGAATGATTAGATAAGTTTGGTTGTATAAGGACTTATTGTCTTTGGTGGTAGTACTTATTTCATTTTGGGATGACAGCATCTATAACTTGTATTGTCATTTGAGTTTCGTTAGGTGGGTCCATGTTCCATTTTTTAGATGTGACCATGGGGGGATAGCATTCTTGGAGCAGTGCTCTTGTGTAGGTATCTGCCGAGAATATCTCAAAGGTATGAGCGATGTCTGTAACACCCCGTCCATTCGGCGATACCGACCATGTTACTTCACGAGCTTCTCGCCCCCCCCCCCCTTCCTCAAATTGGAAATCCTGGCGAGTTTTTGCCTCCCGTGGGATTTGAGCTCGGTACCTAGGGGATAGGTACCGCCTCATCACAATCCCACTAGCTCAATTGGTAGTGGGATTGTGATGAGGCGGTACTTATCCCCTAGGTACCGGGCACGAATCCCACGGGAGGCAAAAATTCGCCAGGATTTCCAATTTGAGGAAAGGGGGGCGAGAAGCTCGTGAAGTAACTAGCTCAATTGGTAGTGGGATTGTGATGAGGCGGTACTTATCCCCTAGGTACCAGGCTCGAATACCACGGAAGGCAAAACCTCGTCAAGATTTCCAATTTGAGGGAATGGTGGGGGCGAGAAGCTCGTGAGGTAACATTGTCAGTATCGCTGGAGGGCCGGGGTGTTACAATGTCTGATGGGTCTCGTAGCCCCAATGTATTTTCTATTTATACATTTTGGATTATTGTTTCAAAAACTATTTTAGTTCCTTTGTATATGTGATGTAATTATTCAGGATTTTAGTCGTTTCCATTACGACGAGTTATTTTTATTACTCATTTTTAAAGAAGAAAAATACACTCACACCATTAAAAGTTGGAGTGTTACAATATAAGTCAATGAAATTAATACACCATTTTGCAGACTATCTACTTCGCTCATACCACATGTATTTTTACTAAATATTTCCCATTATTTTTGCTCCTCAGTCACATACTCAACCACACAAGAAATAGTTTTCCAACCTCATCATCTTGACATAGAACATAGGAACCCTATCATGATATTTCTGGAAAAAAATGCTACAGAAATTTGTATATTATGCTTCATAGTATTAAAAAAAAATTATATATATAAGAATAAAACCAAAATAAATACAAATTCAAAACATAATACATAAATTTGAATATTTTTTTAAGGCAAAATAAATCTAATGGTCCTTTTATGTTATGGAAATACATGATACTAGTCCTTTTAATTTTTTTTTTATCAAGTCAATTATGTTTGTAAGATTAATCATATTAAACTATTTTTAATTCTAATATGATTTCAATCATTTTTAGTTAGAGATTCTTAAAATTATAATATGAGTTTTGCTATCGATCATATAAAAAAAAACATAATAAATTTTCATATGATTTACTGATCTGGATTAAGACAAATTTGCATTTAATTTTAAGAATTCTAAAATGTATTCCACTTGAATTCTCTCTTGTTGAATCATTTCTCTAAAATGTGATTGATGGTTTATATTCTTATTATTATTGCAATCAAAACTCCTAGAGAATTAAACGATTTTATTGAAATGAATAGAAAACATTTGGGTTTCAATATTTTTTTGTTGGAAATTAGGATCAATGACATATTGCAGTTTTAATTCCCTTATTTTTATTAATTCAAAATATTGATTCCCTTATTTTAAAAGTTGACAGTTTTGGTCTCTCCCTCATATTTTTTAACTAACAAATGATGACGTGGAATATTTTAAAAAATGTGACATATGATATGATGATTTGGAGTGATTAGCACCCATGAAATTAAAATAAAACACCGTAAAAACTTAGCTTTGAATTTTAGAAATTTTTCATATTTTTAATTTAATTAATGATATATGAATAATTAATGCATTTATATGGTTTTATACTATATAATTATATGTCATGTCATTTAAAATATGTGAAATCATCATTATTTAGTTCAAAAATTTGAAGGAGGGGCCAAAACCGTCGGTTTTAAAACAGAGGAACTATTTCCGTAAATTAATAATAACTAGATTATGGCCCGCGCGCTGCGCGGTTATTAATTAATTTTATAAGTTTTGTAAGTAATATTTTATGTATTATAAATATAGTTATTTTATAATATTATTTTATTGATTTATAATAATTTATTAATTTATTTTTCAACGTATAATGGTACTTGCATTTATTTGATGAAATAAAATGTAAAATACAAACCCAAAAATAAGATGTACAAATTTAAAAATATGATTGACTATTTAATATTTTTTATTTAAAAAAAATATTAATACTTAATTATATTATAGCATAGTCTAAATTTATTTGTTTTATTAGTATGATATTTTAATTGTGAGCATGACAAGTTGTTTGTTTGGAGAAGGAGGTTTAGATAAAGAATATTTGTATTGATATGTATGAATGATTTAGTAATTTTTTTTTCATCGAATTTAATGACTATAAATTATTAATATTGGTAAATGACTAATAATATTATAAAATAATTTATAAATTTATTATAAAATAACGTATCAATAAATTTGATAATAATATAAATTATAAATTATTATCAAATTATAAAATAATTTATAAATTATAAATTTATTTAAATAATTGTAAAATAATTTTATAATTTTATAAGTAATATTTTATGTATTATAAATATAGTTATCTTATAATATTACTTTATTGATTTGTAGTAATTGAATATGATTAGGAAATTAAAATGAGGGAAAATTATGTTTATCACAATCATCTAATTTAATTTTTAAAATATTTTATAAAATTCGTATAATAACTTATTATATAGGATATTGTTTGACTCATTGTACTTTAATTGTCAATTTATTTTTCAACATATAATGATACTTGAATTTATTTGATGAAATAAAATGTAAAATACAAACCCAAAAATAAGATGTAAAAATTTAAAAATATGATTGACTATTCAATAATTTTTATTTAAAAA
>JBBPBT010000524.1:79749-126716 GCA_037974875.1 Cicer bijugum
ATTGAATTTTTAACGTATAAAATCATTACTCACCATAATCACAAATATAATTGTCAATGAAAAGAGGATTAAATAAAGAGCACTTATGTCGATATTTAGGAGTGATTAGTCGGTTTTTTTTATTACTATTAGTAATGACTAATAATATTATAAAATAATTTATAAATTTATTAAAAAATAACTTGATAATAATATAAATTATAAAATATTATCAAATTATAAAATAATTTATAAATTATAAATATATTATAAATAATTGTAAAATAGTTTTATAATTTATAAATTAATTATAAAATAATATTATTACATAAAGAGCATTTATGTCGATATTTAAAAGTCATTAATCGGGTTTTTTTATTGAATTTAATGATTAATAATATAAATTATTACCGTTGGTAAATGACTAATTATATTATAAAATAATAATATAAAATAATTTATAAAATAATTTGATAATAATATAAATTATAAATTATTATGAAATTGTAAAATAATTTATAAATTATAAATAACTGTAAAATAATTTTATATTATATAAATTTATTATAAAATAATATTATCAAATAGATTTTGGAGGTATGAAATAAATTGTGGAAGAAAGAGGAAAATAGAGTAGAATTAAAGGAGATTAGATATTGAGAGCATGATTGAGAGGGGAGAAATGAGGAAAGATCCACATCAGCTTTTTGGCTGATGTGGGAAATATTTGTATATGTGGCATTCGAGAGTGAGGTGGCATTCGAGGGTGAGGTGGCATTCGGAGGTCTATTTTAAATATATATATATAATAGGTAATAATAATAATAATAATAACAGAGGGACTAAAACTGTAATTAAACTAAGTATTTACAAAAATAAAGAACTAGACATCAAAAGAATGATAAACCAATATAACTTGCGTGTTGATTGAGTGTAATTTGTAAAAATTTCTTTCAATGTAAAGTTTTTAAAAAGTTTGAAAGTGATATTTATGGTGTATAAGTATGTCTAAATTTTTTAGTTTATAAAAATAATAGTTGTATAACAAAGGAATAAATTGAATAAAAACAATTGAAAAGTTTATAGTAAATTGTGTGATTTTCACTTTTATTATTATTAAAAAAATGAAAAGGAAATACAAAAACCAGTGGGTACCAAAGCAAAATGAATCGAGTAAAAAGTAAAGAGTCTCATCAAGTAAATGAATCGGTAGCTAACCTATCTCGCAAGCATTGCGTTATCTAATTTGGAGGCATTCTGTTATTTCCACTCTATAACCACGTAGGAGATTGATTTCAAACAAGACCATCCAACATAGAACATTAGTTACACTATCATTAGATTTTTATAAAATGATGCAATACCATACGAATAGTAAAAAAAAATACATAATATACAGGTGAATTTCACTTTTGACCCTTCAATTATATCTGTCCAAAGATGTTTTGACCCTCCAATTATATCGGTGCAAATATGTAAGCCCCGCACTAGGAAATTTGGTAATTTTAACCTTTATAGTTTATTTGGATCAAAGCTATAGGTTTTATTTTAGGTGAGATGACCATAAGTTCAATGTGTATATGGATGCCACATCACTTTTTTCATTCTTTCATATCTATAAATAATTTTACTTAATTTGACATGTGATAATTATTATTATTATTATTATAGAAAAATAAAAATTGTTTTAATTTAAACAGTTTCATTAAAATGCTAACCTAATTTATTTCTGTTGTTTTAGAAAAATACTTTTAAAACAAAATAATAATGCCGCCGATTAAAATTACTTGGTTGAGTTGCGGACTTGGTCGCTCTCTTTAAGACGTTTTGCGGCACTGCCTAAATTGTGCAAGGCAGACTATCAATAAACGAAGTCCCCAGGATAAACAGATCACTGTATCAGAATTCTACTGCACTGTAGAAAACCGATTTGGAATTACACCCTCTGTATGGCAGTCGTATGATTGACACTCGTAATATAGCACTAAGGCTACTCGTAATATAGCACTATGGCTACTCAAGAAAACAGAAGAAGAAGAAGAAGAAGAAGAAGAAGAAGAGAGTAGGGGGAGAAGTGAGAAAAGCCTCAGATACGGAGAGCTTTTGGTGTGCTTTTCCAACTGAGGTGGACTCTCTATTTATAGAGGAGTTCAGCAACTGGATCTGAGAAAAAGGGGGGATCCAAGAAGCACGAAGTCCATCAGCTGGCTACTAGAAGAGTTCCTCAGAAATAGGAAACGTGATTTGACTAGGCTTCTTGATCGGGCAACAATTAAAATGTGGGAAAAACTCAGCTTTAGGGTTTTGACCGGGCAAAAACAGAAGCTTAGTCAAATTAGGGTTTTGACTTGGCAATTAACGGAGGCTTAGTCAAATTAGGGTTTAGACTAAGTAAATAACAGAAGATTAGTCTGTTTGATTGGATCAGAACATTGATATTGACTTTGTGGATGGAAGTTTCGTAATTAACGCAACTTGTGACATAACGCAAGCATATAATTAATTAATTAAAATAAATAATTAATTTTCATATGTTTTAAAAAATCTAATACACGCCAAGCCAAGCCAAGCCACGTCGGGCCGGGCCGAGCCGAGACGAGCCGAGCCGGCCGGACGGGCGGGCGGCGGCGCGCGCGTGTTGTGGTCCATTTGCTTGCGTTCTCCCTCCTTCACAAAATTACGGTGCCCCTTGGGGCCCAACCCAAGTGTGAAACTAACACCTTATAAACGCTATAAATGAGTGTGTTCCCTCCTATGCGGGCTTCTCATTTTTCAATTCACAACATTAAAAGTCATCATCAATGCCATTTATCTTCCATCATTTCCAACAATCCCCCACTTGAATTTAAAAATAGGTTCTTGAATAGCGTCAAACGCTTCTATAAGATTATGCATAAAGAAAGGTGTCTCTTGACTTGAACCTTTGCGTAGTAAGTAAGATTCAGATTCAACAAGAGTGACTCGTAGTCTTGAACTCTATCTCTGACATCAAACCCACACATAACCTTTTCATCAGGTGTATTCTCAAAAGCCCGTGCATTTAGGGCCATGCTCGTGTATCCCAGTGTAGTGAATGCTCTAGGAATTCTGCCTAAAAATTCCATAGGAAGCGGCCCCCACTTCCACATTCACATAGGTGAGTCTATCAAGAGTACTCTTGTAGCTAGGTATTCCACTCCACATAAAGTATAGATCTCATTAAGAGTTTCTATTATCTCATCCTTTCATCGCTTCAAGACTCATGCTTCCTTCATATATTAGGTAGCATGTTCATCTCATATCACTATGACTTGTTATTACCCATTGAACCTAATTCTTGGGATCTCCAGTCTTTTAGGCCGGGTTACCATCATAGGTGACTCATCAATCTATAGGCAATAGTCCCATCCTTTTGGATGTATTTAGGACTTTCTCTCTAGCTAATCCTTTCGTCAAAGGATCTGCTAAATTCTCATCAGTGCGTACATTATCCACTATAACAGCTCCTTTAGAAATTAATTATCTAACTGTGTTGTCCATACGACGAGTTTGTCTTCTTTTACCGTTGTAATAACGATTCTCAATTTTTGCAATAGCCGCGGTACTATCGCAGTGGATCAACACAGCTGGCAATGGTTTTTCCCACAAAGGGATCTCTGCTAGCAAGCATCTCAACCAACTTGCTTCTTCACTAGCCGTAGCTAGTGCTATCATTTCATATTCCATAGTGGAATGAGCCAATATAGTTTGTTTCTTTGATTTCCACGACACAACACCACCAGCTATGTTGAAGACATAGCCACTGGTTGCTTTGGAATCATCTGATATGGTGTTCCAATCAGCATCGCTATATCCTTCAAGGGCAACAGGAAATCTTCTATAGTGTACTCCGAGACTCATAGTTCTTTTAAGATATCTCATGACTCTTTCAATAGCGTGCCAAGGCTCCATACTAGGTCTACTAGTAAACCTGCACAACAATCCAACGACATAGGCTATGTCGGGTCTAGTGCAATCAGTGGCATACTTGAGGCTGCCAATGACACTTGCATATTCAGTTTGTCTCACACCGTCACCAGAATTCTTGAAAAGTTTCACACTTGGATCATATGGTGTACAAGCAGGTTTACAATCAAAGTAATTATATTTCTTTAGGATCTTTTCAATGTAATGATATTGATCCAAAGAAATACCATTTTCTGACCTAGTAATCTTAATTCCAAGGATTACACTTGTTTCTCCAAGGTCTTTCATATCAAAGTTGTTACTCAACAATGATTTCACTTTATTTACAACATGAACATTTGATCCAAATATGAGCAAGTCGTCTACGTATAGACATATGATAGTGCAAATGTTATTTTCATACTTGTAATAGATGCATTTGTCACTTTCATTCACTTTGAACTCATTCGACAAGATTAAGTTATCAAATTTTTCATGCCATTGCTTAGGAGCTTGTTTAAGACCATACAGAGATTTATCTAACTTACAGACCTTGTTTTCTTGTCCATGAATTACAAAACCTTCAGGTTGTTCCATATAGATTTCTTCTTCCAAGTCACCATTTAAAAATGTTGTTTTAACATCCATCTGGTGTATCACCAGGTTATGTATAGCCGCTAGTGATATTAGCACTCTAATGGATCTTAGTCTAGTGACTGGTGAAAAAGTGTCGAAGAAATCTATATTTTCTCTTTGTCTAAAACCTTTGGCTACAAGGCGTGCCTTGTATTTATCAATAGATCCATCGGGTTTTAGTTTCTTTTTCAAAATCCATTTACAACCTATAGGTTTGCAACCAGGAGGCAAGTCTACTAAACGCCAGGTCTTGTTAGACTCAAGAGAAACCATTTCATCATTTATTGCTTCTTGCCATAAATCTACATCCAAAGATGACAGAGCTTCTTTAAGATTTGCAAGATCCTCTTCTAGATTATACGCCATATATTCTGGTCCATAATCTTTAGCAACTCTTACTCTCTTACTCCTTCGAGGTTCTGTTTCGTCTTGGTTGTTGCTTTCAGTGTTTCTTATCATTGTGACTTGATTGGGTTCGCTGCCCCCACTATTTCTTGATTTAAAAGGGAATTTATTTTCGTAGAAGTCAACATCGTTTGACTCTATGATCACTTTCGCATTTAGGTCATAAAACCTATACGCTTTACTGTTTATAGCATATCCTATGAAAACACATTCATATGCTCTACTTGCGAGTTTAATTCGCTTGGGATCGGGGATTCTGACATATGCCAGACAACCCCATGTTCGAAGATAAGACAAGTTGGGTTGTCTTTTCATCATTATCTCATAAGGAGATGTTTTGCTTTTAGATTTTGGAACTCTATTCAAAACATAGCAAACAGTCAAAATAATTTCCCCCCACCAATGAGATGCAGCACCAGAGTTAAGCATAATAGCAACAACTAATTCAGTAAGAGTCCTATTCTTTCTTTCAGCTTTACCATTCATTTCAGGTGAATATGGTGCAGTAGTTTCATGTATAATTCTTTGGGTTTTGTAAAATTCATTAAACAAACTAGAATCATATTCCGTTCCTCTATCACTACGAAACTTCTTAATCTTTTTACTAAATTGATTTTCAATTTCATTCACAAAGATCTTAAACATGTCAAGTGCTTCACTTTTATTTTTCATCAGATATACAAAAGTAAAATCAGAGCAATCGTCAATAAAAGTTATGAAATAACATTTTCCATTTCTAGTCAGAGTTCCATCAAGTTCACATATATCAGAATGTATTAATTCTAGGGGTTCAGATTCTCTAATTACTGATTTATGTGATTTATTTGTTATCTTAGCTTGACTACAAAAATCACATTTTTCAAAATCCTTTGGGGATAACTTTGGAATTAAATCTAAATTACTTAAGTTTGAAATAATATTTTTGTTCATATGATAGAGTCTAGCATGCCAAATATTAAAATCACACAACATGTAAGCAGAAGGAGACATTTTATTCAATTCAACATTCAATTTAAACATGTCATCAGTGGCGTACCCTTTCCCTACAAAAATACCATTTTTAGAAATGGTGTACAAATTTGCCCCTATAGATTGAGTGAACCCTGCCTTGTTGAGAAGAAACCCCGAAACCAGATTCTTCCTTATTTCTGGAGTATGCATGACATCCGTCAGAATTAAGGTCTTTCCCGATGTGAATGTTAGTTCCACATCTCCAATACCAGCAACATTAGTGGTGTGAGAATCTCCCAACAACACTTTCTTATCTTCAGCATCAGTGTATGTTTTAAACATAGCATGATCATAGCAGACATGGCGAGAGGCGCCAGTGTCTATCCACCACCCATCTGATCCACCTACAAGGTTGATCTCTGTTATCATAGCAACGAATTGCTCTTCTGTCAAGTTAGCCTGATTATTAGGGCCTGACTTGTTCCTGCACTTGCGTGCCATATGACCCTCTTTCCCACAGTTGAAACAAGTAAATGGAAGAGGGCCATTTCTAGGAGGTGGTTGTTGTCTGGCAGTAGGGACCTTAGGAGGGTTCCCATTCTTGTTGCTGTTCTTAGAAGGGCGATGCTGATTCTTTAGTTGTTTGCCGTTTGGCTTCAGCACTGCTCCAATGAATTTCTTTTTCTTCTTATTTGCCACAAGAAGAACTTCATCTTTCTGGTCTTGCTTACGAGATTCCTCCTCAATTCTAAGGTGAGTTGTCAAGCTTTCTAGTGAAAATTCTTTGGTTTTGTGCCTAAGAGAATTTTTAAAATCTTTCCAAGCAAGGGGCAATTTGTCAATAATAACAGCAATATGAAATTGTTCATTTAGGGACATACCTTCAGAAATAATGTCGTGAGCTATTTTCTGGATTTCATGAGACTGAGCTTCCACTGATCTGTCATCTGTCATATGATATTTGAGGTAGCGGCTGACAACATACTTTTTAGCTCCAGCTTCCTCAGCATCATATTTCTTCTTTAGAGCTTCCCAAACCTGTCGAGCAGTATTGTTGTCTGAACTGTAGTAATCATACAGATCATCAGCAAGTCCATTAAGAATATAATTCTTACACATGTAATCATTATGTTCCCATCGGATAAATTCAGCAGCTATTCTATCCAGTTCTGGTTGTTCAGCACCTGCTTCTAGAACAACAGGGATATCATCCTTCAGAACATAGGCAACCTTTTTTGTGGTTAGAAAAATAACATCTTTTGTTGCCATCGTTTGAAGTGACTGCCCTTAAACCGAAACGGTTTATTGAAGTCAGAAGTAGAGGAACCTGGCCCAGTAATTTTGTCGGCAGACATGGCAGTTTGAAAACATCTTAAAATTGTTGGTTTAGAAAAATACTTTTTTAAAAAAAAAATAACAATGTCGCCGATTAAAATTAATGGGTTGAGTCGCGGACTAGGTCGCTCTCTTTAAGACGTTTCGCGGCACTGCCCAAATTGTGCAAGGCAGACTATCAACCACGAAGTCCCCAGGATAAAACAGCCCAAATCACTGTATCGGAATTCTACTGCACTGTAGAAAACCGATCTGGAATTACACCCTCTGTATGGCAGTCGTATGACTGACACTCGTAATATAGCACTAAGGCTACTTGTAATATAGCACTATGGCTACTCAAGAAAATAGAAGAAGAAGAAGAAGAAGAAGAAGAAGAAAAGAGTAGGGGAGAAGTGAGAAAAGCCTCAGATACGAAGAGCTTTTGGTGTGCTTTTCCAACTGAGGTGAACTCTCTATTTATAGAGGAGTTCAGCAACTGGATCTGAGAAAAAGGGGGGATCCAAGAAGCACGAAGTCCATCAGCTGGCTACTAGAAGAGTGCCTCAGAAATAGGAAACGTGATTTGACTAGGCTTCTTGACCGGGCAACAATTAAAACGTGAGAAGTAAATGACAAAAGATTAGTCTGTTTGACTAGATCAAAACATCGATATTGACTTTGTGGATGGCAGTTTCGTAATTAACGCAACTTGTGACATAACGCAAACATATAATTAATTAATTAAAATAAATAATTAATTTCCATATGTTTTAAAAAATTTAATACAAGCCAAGCCCGGCCGCCGTGGGGCGCGCGCGTGGTGGTCCATTTGCTTACGTTCTTCCTCCATCACAAAATTGCAGTGTCGCTTGGGGCCCAACCCAAGTGTGAAACTAACACCTTATAAAGACTATAAATGAGTGTGTTCCCTCCTATGTGGGACTTCTCATTTTTCAATTCATAATATTAAAAGTCATCATCAATACCATTTATTTTCCATCATTTCCAACAATTTCTCTTCTTCATTCGGTGTTTCCCCCACCTCATAAGCTAATATCTTTCTCTTGGCCGAATTTGACTCACACTTCCTTTATCATCATTATCAGTCAATAGTTTAAGTTTAACCATTTAAAAAATAAATAAACACAAAAACTAGCAAGTTCTTATCATAATCATCCTCCATTGCCAAAATAAAAGTACATGAATTTCATCCTACAAATCTCACTAATGACTTCAACTGAAATAAAAACAACAACACAACATCCCTAAAAGCACAATAAAAACATATATTTACATTCAATACTCAAAGAATACCAATATGGATTCCGATTATTCAAAGAAAAACAAATAATCAAAACGATAAATCTGAGCTACCATAAACTAGGTCGTAGTGAAAACAATCCCAAAATAATCGGGGGGAAAAATGAAAAAAAAAAAACAAAGGAAAAACAAATAATCCAAGCACACACATACGTAACAAAATCAGAGATCAAATTGTAAAGTTGAAAAAACAACAGATTGAGATAAGATTGACATATGAAACAAAAGAGAGAACGATAGAACTGATTTAATTGCAAAGATGAGACAATGTTTTGGTGAAAAAAGGAAGATAACAATATGAGATCTAGTGATAGGGGAGAGCGGTTCAGAGATGGGCAAAGAAGGGGAAGAGGTAGTTGCATGAGGTGGGGGGTTGAGGTAGCGATGATGAAGGAGAAGAGAAAGAAATTATACTTACATTATTATTGGAATTGATTAAATTAAATTAGACTAATCACTAAATAAATACACCGGATCAGTTTTAACCTCGTAAAATCAACGGGTCTTTAAATTGCAATTGGGATAAACTATAAGGGTTAAATTTGACAGTTTAATAAGTGGGGGTCAAAGTTGCAAGATCATGATAGTTGGAAGGACAAAAGTGCAATTTACCCTATTATTTTTCTCCCTACAAAGAGTACAGGAATCCAATACAATTAGCGCAAATACATCACATCATAATCATAATCATAGTAGAGACATTCCAACTATAACAGCACCTCCAATATTATCCCCTATCATTTGGAATACATTGACAAAAATACATTTAAAAGCAAAAAGTAAATCAGACTTAACATTCGAACTGTGAACAAACCAAAATCATGAAAGGATTTTAATTCCATATTACAATGATTCAGTATCTTCGTCACCATTATTAAAGATTATTTAGTTTCTTATTATCTATAAACTCCACATTGTAGCCAACCACACTAAGCTTCTCATAGCATTCCCTGTTTTGATTTTAGAAACCTGTTAAACATATGAAAATGTGGCACCGCTTCAACTTCTTCTATTTCATCCATATCTAGCCACCTATAAACATTGTTTCATATATACTAGCTATTCAAAGTTACAAGAGAGAAAAATATGATTACAAGTTTCATTGGTAATAGAGCAAAAAACATAGGCTAAATTGTTGCAATCGTCAAAAACATCGTGCACAATTCATCTCGAGTAGACAATTTTGATAGCAGTAGTCTCCATCCAAAAATGAGAATTTTAGAGGGAACCTTGTTCTTCCATAAAGATTTCAAAGCACTAGAATATTTTCCTCTATGCTTGGTGACAACTCTTTAAATAACAGAGCAGTATATGCATATTTTACCTTGTAGCCTTCATGTTTATATATTAAGGCTCCATATCCACCTATCATTCAAGTTATTATATGGCCTTATATCTTGCAGCAGTATCATCAATTCTTCCAATTGTTCAAGGAAAATTATATATGTTCAAATTATCCTGCCAAATAAATTCTCAACCCCCATTGCCACTTGTCCAACTTCCTGATTCAGCAACTGTGGCATGTTTCTTAGCTGACATTTTAAATAATTCAGTGAAAAGCTCTTTAAGAGGTGTATTACCCATCCATATATCATTCCAAAGAGCAATTTCAGCCCCATTTCCGAGTTGGCAGCGAACAGTTTCAGCAAAATAGTTTGCAACCCTCGTCGATCGATCTGCTGTCTAGCAATAATAAATCCCTCCACTAGAGCGAGTCTTTCGGTCAAATTTCAATTTCCTCTTTACCAAAGATTTTTTATATTAGAGGATCATACATGCATTTCAACAGCTCCCTCCATATGGTTGAACGATCGTTGATTATGAGCCATTTTCATTTATTGAAGAGTGCAATGTTAAATATCTCAAGATCCTTCACACTAAGGCAACCTTTTTCATTGGGTTTGCATACATTTTTCCAGCTCAACCAACAAAATTTTTTATTGTCTTCTCTTATAAGAATTTCCTCTCAATGGAAGTTAAGACTTGCAAGACTTTCTTTTGCAACATGTAAAAAGACCCAAAAAATACAAAGGAATTGTTAAAAATGGTACTCAATTAAGAAGTCAAATTGTTTTAGGCAATTAGTTAGTTAGCTATAACTGCTTTAATTAGTTTGTTTGTTACTCCAAATGTTGTACACAAATTGTATATAAAAGCAAGGCTTACAAACAGAGGGAGATAGATTCAGAATATAATGCAAAATCTGCAGTTTTACAAAGTGTGAAAAACTGACAACATAAGTGCATAAACATCTTATAAGTGATAATTCAAGTCGGATCCAGTCCCCAAGACGTAGGAATTAATCTTTGAACTGGGTTAACAAGTGTGTGTTCATTTTAGCATTACAAGTTTTAAATTCTGCTTAAAACTGATCATTATTTGTTTTAATTAGAAAACAAAGAAGGTTCTTGACATTGATCTGATCAATCTCCATTTTATGTTTCAATTATTTTGCATTTTTCTGTACAAAACCAAGAGCAATCTTGGTTTAATTACTCATTGATCTCTGTTTTTCACAACAACTAGTATCAAGAGCACGAGAGTATTCGATCCAAAGGAAAGATGCCATCAACAAAGTATGTACTTGAAAAATTCGATGGAAAAAATGATTTTGTGTTATGGCGTCTCAAGGTGAAAGGATTGTTGGTTCATCAAGGTTTGACATGAGCACTGAGAGGAGAGAAAGAGAAAGACATGACATCCACACTAATGGAAAAGGAGAAGAAGGATATCATGGACAAGGCTCATAGTGCTTAATATTGAGTCTTGGAGACAAGGTTCTACGGGAAGTGTCAAAGGAGACCTCTACAGCAGGTATTTGCCTCAAATGAGAATCTTTATACATGACAAAATCATTAGCTAATCATTTGTACTTAAAACAAAATTTATATACTTTCAAGATGCAACCTCAGAGGTCAATTGAAAATCATATGGATGAGTTTAATAAGATTGTGTTAGATCTGGAAAATATTGATGTAAAATTGGATGATAAGGATCAGACTCTATTGTTAATAAGTTCATTACCAAGCTCTCCTGGAAATCTGTGTGATACACTTCTTTACGGCAGAGATTCTTTGTCATTAGAAGAAGTACAAACTACACTAATATCCAAACAATTGAAGAGGAAGTCAGATGGCAAAGAAGAAAGTAGTGGTGGTGAGGGATTGTTTCTCAAGGCTAAGACAGGGAAGAAGATTCAAAAATAGAAGAATAAGTTCAAGAATAAAGAAAAAGACAAGTCTAAAATGAGATGTTTCATATGAAAATAGTGATGATGATTATGGAAATGCATCTATATCTTCTTAAGGATATGAAAGCACAAAAGTTATTATGGAAAATTCAACTAAAATCATGGATGATTAATGGGTTTTTGACTCAGGATGTTCATCTCACATGACCTTAAATAAAGATTGGTTTCTTGACTACAAAGAAAATGATGGAGACAAGGTGATTATGGGGAACAAATCAGCCTACAAGGTAGTTGGAATTAGTTCAATCAAGCTGAAGCTGGAAGATGGAACCATGAAGATTTTGTCAAAGGTAAGACATGTTTCAGAACTGAAGAGGAACTTTGTTCCTCTAGAAATGTTGGAAGAATTTGGTTGTTCATACAAAGCAGTGAAAGGCACTCAAAAAGTCATAAAAGGATCATTGGTAATCATGAAGGGAACAAGGGATCATCAAATTTACCTTCTAAATGGTCAAGCAATGATTGGAATGGCAGCAGTAGTAGTACAAGCATCAATCAAAGCCAACTTATGGCATCAAAGACTGGGACATGTAAGTCTAAAAGGGATGCAAGTTCTTGATAAACAAGGCATGCTAGGTGTGGGCAAGATTAGTGATATTGAATTTTGTGAGCATTGTGTGTATGGAAAGATGCAAAGGGTCAAGTTCTCTACAAGAAAACATTGTTCAAAAAGAATTATGGAATATATAGTGATCTATGGGCCCCTGCAAGGATTGCTTCACATGGAGGTAACAAGTATTTCATTATATTTCTTGATGATTATTGTAGAAAAGTATGAAGCATTTAAAACCTTCAAAGATTGGAAGCCTATGGTTGAAAATAGAACTGACAAAAGGACTAAAACTCTAAGGACATATAATGGTCTTGAATTTTGTAGTGAGGAATTCACTAGTTTTTTCAAAGCTCGTGGTGTGAACAGACATATGACTATAAGAAGCACACCTCAGCAAAATGGACTAGCTGAAAGGATGAAGAGAACCTTGCTTGAAATAATGAGATGCATTTTGTCGAATGTAGGGATGCCTGCACATTTTTGGGGAGAAGTTGTCTATACAGCTTATTATTTGATAAATTTGAGTCCTTCTACTGCAATTGATCTCAAAACCTCTCAAGAGATGTGGACAGGGCATGCTGCAAACTACAATAATCTAAAAGTATTTGGATATGCTGCATACTACCATCGAGCCAAGGAAGGTTATTTTGTTGGATATCCAAGTGGAGTAAAAGGTTATAGGATATGGTGTCTTAAAAGTAGGAAATGTATCATCAGCAAGGATGTAAAGTTTCATGAGGTTGAGCTATACAAGTCTGTAAAAAATGTTGCAAATAAAGGGTTACATAAAATTGAAGTAAGAGGTTTAATCTTGAAGTGGAGAAAGATGGAGAAAAACAGAGAACGTTCTTGGAACAACAATAGACTCAACAAGACAGAACTAAGAGGTTTGATCTTGAGGTGGAGAAAGTTGCAGAAAAACGGAGAACGTTCTTGACTTCAGCGATAGAAAAGGAGAAAGATCAACAGAAGTCAAGAACATTCTTGACTTTAGAACAATAATAGTCTCAACAAGACAAGAATGCAAACCCAACAGATCATGTTATGTTTCTAGAGCAGGAATCAGATGATGATAACCTCATCAGGGATAGAGGAAGAAGAACATCAAAACCCACTCAAAGATATGGCTATGCAGACATGATCAGCTATGCATTACATGTTGCTGGAGAGATTATACAAGAAGATCCTAGGAATTACAATGAAGTTGTCAAGTCTCAAGATACATACAAATTGATTTTAGCTATGACTGAGGAGCTGAAATCATCGGAGAAGAACAACACTTGGGAACTCATACCTAAGCCAACAAACTCCAAAATTGTAGGCAGTAAGTGGATCTTAAGGAGGAAGGAGGGAATTCTAGGAGTTTAACCACCCATGTTTAAAGCAAGGCTAGTAGCAAAGGGATTCACTCAACGGGAAGGTGTAGACTATGATGAAATATTTTCTCTTGTAGTCAATGCATGCAGCTATAAGGACAATTATGACAATGGTAGCACACTTTGACATGGAATTGGAGCAAATGAATGTCAAAACAACATTTCTCCATGGTGATCTGAATAAAACAATCAATGCAACAACTAGATGGCTTCAGGACTCAAGGAAAGGACGATTGTGTTTGCTTACTAAAGAGATCACTTTATAGGCTAAAGCAATCACCATGGGAATGGTATTTAAGGTTTGATTCATTCATGCTCAGTCAAAGTTATGCTAGAAGTAATTTTGATAGTTATGTGTACTATAAACAAGTATCAACAACCACATACATTTATGTGTTGCTATATGTGGATGACATGCTAATAGCATTTAAAAGTATGAAAGGAATTGAAAAATTGAATGGCGAGCTGGAGAAAGAATTTGAGATGAACGACTTGGGGCCAGCCAGGAGGATCCTAGGAATGGAAATCACCATAATTAGAAAGCAAGGAAAAATGATAATTTCCCAAAAGAGTTACATTGGAAAGGTTCTAAATAGATTCAATATGTGTGAATCAAAGGTAGTGAGCTCTCCACTAACAGCCCATTTCAAGCTTTCTTCAGCCATGTCACCAAACACAAATCTGGAAGCATAAGAAATGAAGAATATACCATATACAAGTGCCATAGGGAGTATTATGTGTGCTTGATGTTGTAAGTGTCACGGGAAAGTTTATGGGAAACCCAATGTGATTCATTGGCAAGCTTTCAAATGGATTCTAAGGTACCTAAAGGGAACTCAAAGACTAACCAAAGCTCAGAAACATCAAGACAAATCAAAGGATTTGTAGACTCTGATTTTACAAGAGATTTAGATAGAAGAAGGTCTCTTACAAGATATGTGGTCACATTGTTTAACAACACAATCAATTGGAAAGATAATCTTTAACACATAGTGGCATTATCAACAACAGAAGCTGAATATGTTGCCCTTGCGAAAGTAGTGACAGAAGGAATTTGGC
Organism: Cicer bijugum; assembly: GCA_037974875.1. Taxonomy (NCBI): domain Eukaryota; kingdom Viridiplantae; phylum Streptophyta; class Magnoliopsida; order Fabales; family Fabaceae; genus Cicer; species Cicer bijugum. The sequence goes on from JBBPBT010000524.1 coordinate 94,520, forward strand.
TGAAAGGATTAATCGCATAACTTGGAGTCAAGCAAGAATCTATGTGCATAAATTGTTACAGCCAAAGTGCATTCACTTGAGTAAAAATCAAATGAATCATGAAAATACCAAGCATATAGACATCAGACTTCACTTCAACAGATATGTCATAAAAAATGGTGAGATACATGTGACAAAGGTGCACACAAATGATAATTGTGTAGACACATTTACAAAACCTGTCACACTTAGCAAATTTAGACACTATTTGGATATGCTGCAAATCAAATCTAGAAACTGAAATCAAGGGCACAGAGGATATGATTTGAATAATCACAAGCTGAAATTTTTCATTTGGTACCATGGTGGAGAATTGTTAAAAGAGCTACTCAATTAAGAAGCCAAATTATTTTGGGTAGTTAGTTAGTTGTAACTACTTGTAATTGCTTTAGTTAGTTAGTTTGTTACTCCAAGTGTTGTAAACAAATTGTATATAAAAGCAAGGCCTACAAACAGAGGGAGATAGATTCATAATATAATGCAAAGTTGTAGTTTTACAAAGTGTGAAAAATTGGAAGCATAAGTGCATAAACATCTTGTAATCGTTTTCATCTCATTATAAGTAATAATTCAGGTCGGATCCAGTCCCCCTAACATAGGAGTTAATCTCTGGACTAGGTTAACAAGTGCGTGTGTTCATTTTAGCATTACAAGTTCTTAACATTGATCTTAACATTGATCTGATCAATTTATATTTTATGTTTCCATCATTCTATATTTTTCTGGACAAAATCAAGAACATACTTGATTTAATTACTCATTGATCATCATTTTTTACTACAGGAATATTGTATAAAATTGAGTTGATGAATGTAACTACCCTACTATATATAAGAAAAAACACCCAAATAAATAAACACCAAAAATAAAAAATACAAATTATAATAAATTAATTTAGAACCATCATATTTATCCAACATGTATGAGTTTTTTTTTTTTTTTATGTCCATATGATCATGTTGGATGAAATCAATTCATTCGTGTACATACATGAACCCGTGAACAAATTTAATACATGAACAACAAAAACATAAATAATTTCGTTGCACCAACACACCAACACATGAACTTGTAATATATATTTAACATGACATATTCTAAACTACATGTAGACATGAACAGATGAGCTACCAAAATTTAAAGATCTACACATTTAACCCACGCATGTTGATTTTGTTTTTTTCAAAGTTCAGACCATGATCAACTAGAGACGTACATGACATTAATTTTTCTGATAAAGTAGTTTATAACTAGATATTTATAAATGGGAAAAAGAAAACAAGATAGTAAAATCTTATGAGAGAGAAAATAGACCAACAACAAAAGAGTGTATCTAAAGTTTTGTTTACAATAGAGAATTTATAAGAAAATAAGTTTTGTGGTTTTTATAACTTATGCATAAGATCACTAAGTCGATTTTTTTTTAAAAAAAAAAAAGTTTAATAAACATATTTAAGTGGATTTTTGAAATGACAAACTTCAAATGTAGATTTTTAAATTAATTTTAACAGTCGACTTAAAATATAGAGATTTTTAACTTAACTACAAAATCATCACCGAATACATTTACAATTGAAATCTATTTTTTGTAACCAATTTAAAAGTGAGTATTTTAATCCGAATATTACACTTGTGCAGAAAAAGGTTTTCCTTGATTTGATATTTTATCTAGTGGTCCATTTGAGGTATTAAATATTGGAAAATATTTTCTAATAGCTCCCCCTTATTGGGATGTTCTTCAACATATATGCAATCTACAAGTACATTATAAGAATTCTCAACAACACCAAAACTACAATCTTATCATTCATAAATCTAACCTTTGTAAAAATTGTGAAGTCATAATTGTAAATTATTCTACCTTTCTGCACATAGATAACTTTCTATTTCAAACTCATACAAAAATACATTATCATCCTTCCTTTTGTTTTTATTTTTCGTTACCTATTAAAATATTTACGGGATAGTATTGTCATTTTGAAATATTTATGGTTTAGACACTGCAACACTCTATCTTTTTTGCCAAAATCAGATTGAACACAATCTTCTGAAGGTCAACGAGTAGAAAATCAGACAGGTTAACGGAGAAGAAAATCAGACAGATTCACAAAGAAGGAAATCGCAAATGGAATCGCGGAAAGAAGGGATTGACACAATCTATGATATAGGTCTGGTCAAGGTTTGTCACTTTCTCCTTTAAACCCATTCTGTTTTTCAACTGTTCCTCCTATGGACATTTACATATCTTATCTCTCTTCCTTTTCAATTAGACTAGAGGAGGTTCAATCACCACCACTAAAAAGGTAACCCACCTTCTTCATATTCCTTTGCACTTTTCCTTTATGTTTGGTTAACAAATATATTCATTCTATAGGTTACTATCTAATTATATAAATTAATTGTTATTAAAAGGCTGATCAAATATATGTTATACGACAAGATGATTTTGTTAAATGGAGGGGCGAACTCAAAGAGAATCAAACATACATCATCCATAACTTTTCAGTCTTTCCAAGTAATTTCCAGTTCAAATATTGCCTCCATGAATTCAAAATTGTTTTTAATTCTGCTACTTTTGAAGAAGAGATTGATCTCTCTAAAATCTCACTGACTTAATATCGTTTTGTGTCTTTTAGAAATATTTTGAATGGGCAGAACCATTATAACAACTTATTTGGCAATACTATCATTTCTTTTCTTTTTTTGCAATAGAATAATATATACGTGTTTTATATTTTTCATGGTTCAATGCATAACTTATCTTTTTTATTTATAGATATTATTGAGGAAGTTGATAAGGTCATTTCTTCAACTTTAACATCATCAACCAAAAAAGACATGTGTCTCCGTCAAAATAAAAGTTATCGGGTAACAACAATATCCACATTTAATTAATATACAAAGCATGTTTAAAATGATATTATTCATTTGATCAGCGGAAACATCCTTACTTGCTCCCTATGTGAGGCTTATGGTACACAATTCCTCAACTATGTTAATGGTCACCCCAATTGTGGTCCATCATTATAATCTTCCATCATGCACGAGTCAAGCCTCCAAAAAGTATTATTAATTCCACACAAGTACTAATTGTGTAATGAAAGATTTCTTTTGTTAAAATTCCACACAAGTACTAATTGTTTAATTAGTTCTTGTTGGGAAAAACCAATAATAATTATCTCAATAATGCAGAATATTTTTCCCCCACCTATGTAGATAAATGGCCAAACAGAAAATACAATTCCACAGAGCAATAATAATTGACAGAAAATTAAATATGAGACAAATACATTTTTATCGTGGAAAATGTAAGACCCATAATTCTGAATTATACTTAATGTATTTTAGTGTATTTTGGGTTTTGGACTCAGAGGCTTTTTAGCCATGTTTTTAATATTTTGTGACCTTAAATGCCCAAAAATACATTTTGATACCCCATTTAAAATTATTCGTTGATAAATAAATTAAATTAAGTGCGGTGAATCTTTTACGAAGAATTTAATTCTAGAGAGTTTCGTTAAAAATATCTTGGGCCGCTAAAAATTGCATCTGTCAATTGAGTTGCGACGAGAGTAGATATTTTCAACAAAAAGTGGTTTGGGAAGTTATGGGTGAAATGGTAATTTTAATAAATATCTAGATATTTTGAGATATTTGTTAAGATATAATAAATATGTATATATATATATATATTAATAATGCTCCATTATATATTCTTAGATATTAATAATGCTCCATTATATATTCTTAGATATCAACTCTTCTCATGCTTTCACATAAATGATGTCCTGCTTGTGTGAGGTAACAAACTACTCTTTGATTTTATAATGAATGTCGTTTTTGTTTATTTTATATATATTAAAAATAAAAATAAATTAAATAAAAATAAAATAAAATAATTTAATTTAATCAAATTATTCTTATTTATAATTAGTATCTTTTTTACTGATATAATCAATTAAAATCACGTGATATTATTTTGCTTTCGGAAGGACAAAGTTTTCACGTACTTACCAACCAATGTTGGCTGTATGTTTTTTAGCATTACTACTTAATTTGCATTGCAAGGAGTATGTTTGTTATAATTTATTCTTAAAACTTGCACGTAGTATGTTTTTGTTCTATTAACTACAACTTTAAAAAAAATCAGAATTTAAAAAAAGTCTAAAATAAACTTCAAATGAGAAGCTGTTTTAAGTAGTATCTCACAAAAAAATTTTTGATAAGGAATTATTATAAAAAAAAAAGAGTGATCTTCGTCATGGTAAGCAATTAAAAAATTAAGTTCTATTCACTATGCGAAAAATGTTACTTTATAATGTTCATTTTACAGCGCTTACTAAATACAAGCATTGTTGTAAATATATTTTAAAAATAACGGAGCCTATAACAGAGCTTTATTGACAAGCGCTGTGAAAAAAGCGCTGTTGTAGGGTCATATTGCGTTTGCACATAATGTTTACAAGGCTTTTACAACGCTTCTACACAAGCGCTGTAAACTGAAGCGTCCTCACATAATGTTTTGCAGCGCTTTTTTCATAAGCACTATAAAATACATGCGCTTTCAAATAATTAAATTACCTATTACAGTGCTTTTGTTACAAGAGTTGTAAAAGACATGCGCTTTCAAATAATTAAATCACCTATTACAACGCTTTTTTCACAAGCGCTGAGACATGCGCTTTCAAATAATTAAATTATCTATTACAGCGCTTTTGTTACAAGCGCTGTAAAAGACATGAACTTTCAAATAATTACAAGACCTATTAGAGCGCTTATTCTACAAGCGCTGTAAAATCATTCACTTTAAATAAAAGTCATTTACTTTTAAATAAATAAAAACAAATTTAAAACAAATTTACGAACCCTTATCACCTCTACTATGGGAACCCTCATATCCTCTACGTATTTGCGACCATCTACGTTGTCTCAGGTATTTATTAATATGTTGTTGTAAAAAAATCTTTAGTTTTTTAATAATTGATTATGTTGGTTTCTTTGTAACTGCATTTATATAGGTCATATAATATGGATTGGAAATGGATGTCTGCTAATCGATTGTCAAAAGAGTATGAAAATGGAGTGCATGAGTTTGTTGAGTTTGCAGTGAAGAATGCAAAAGATCCAAATAGAGTCGTTTGTCCTTGCTTAAAATGTTGTTTTGGAAAACGCGTTAGAGAAGATGAATTGGAAGGACATTTAGTATGTAATGGAATTGATCAAAGCTATACATGTTGGATAAGACATAGTGAGAAAAAGAAAAGGAAACATTAATTTTGAGAATGGTTCGACATGTTATTCAACTGACTTCGATAGAAATGCATATGAGCCGGACCAAGTTGAGGAGATTGCAAAAGCAGTTGAAGAAGATCTTCGAGATTGTCCTAAAATGTTTGAGAGTTGGTTGAGTGATGCAGAGAAACCATTATATAATGGTTGTACTAAATTCACAAGACTGTCGGCGATATTAAAGTTGTACAACTTAAAAGCGAGTAATGGATGATCTGATAAAAGCTTCACAAAATTATTAACACTCTTAAAAGATAAGTTGCCAGATGATAATGAACTTCCCATTCGAACCTACGAGGCTTAACGGATTTTGTGCTCTATTGGCATGAGTTATGAAAGGATTCATGTGTGTCCTAACGATTGCATTTTATGTCAAAACGAAAATGAATTACTAAATGCGTGTCCAAAATGCAATGTCTCTCAATATAAGAAGAAAGAATCTACTCCAACAAAAATTGTGTGGTATTTTCCTATAATACCAAGATTTAGGCGCATGTATTGCAGTGAAGAAGATTCAAAACACTTGACATGGCATGCAGATGAAATAATTATAGATGGAATGAATCCACATGGTCTTCAAAGCATCTCACACAACACGTGGCCTGTGATTTTGTTGATTTATAACCTACCTCCATGGTTATGTATGAAGTATAAGTTTATGATGTTTTCTATGTTAATTTCTAGACCCAAACAACCTGGGAATTATATCGACGTATACTTGACTCCTTTAATTGAAGATTTTAAAATTATGTGGGAGACAGGTGTGGAAGTTTATGATGGTATAAGAAAGAATGTTTCAATTTGAGGGCTATGTTGTTCGGCACAATTAATAATTTTCCAGCATATGGTAATTTATCAGGATAAAACATTAAAGGTTAGTGTGCATGTCCTATATGTGAATAGAGTACAAATTGGATGTGGTTGAAACATTGTAAGAAGAATGTGTTTTTTTGACATCGTAGATTTTTACCTTATAGTCATCAGTATTGTGGGTGGAGAAATGCATTCAATGGAAAATCAGAGGAAGGTAAAACTCCTTTAGCACCAACTAGATTTCAAATACTTGAAAAAGTACAAGGTTTGACTAATAAATTTGGCAAACCTTTTGCGGGAGAGCTGGTCAAAACTGGGTGGAAGAAAAAGTCAATTTTCTTTGAATTACTATATTGGAAGTCATTGTATATAAGACATTTCCTCGATGTGATGCATATTGAAAAAAATGTATTTGATAGTGTTATTGGTACGTTACTCAATGGTCAAGGAAAGTCTAAAGATGGCATCTATGCAAGATTGAACTTGGTCGATATGGGAATAAGAAATGAATTTGGTCCCGTAAAGAAAGGAAATCACGCATATCTACCTCCAGCCGCTCATACTCTATCTATAAAGGAAAAAATTGTTTTATGTAAATTTCTACACGAAGTGAAAGTTCCAGAAGGATACTCTTAAAACCTTAAAAATATGGTTTGTGTGAAAGACCTGAAGGTAAAAGGATTGAAGACCCATGATTGTCATATTCTAATGGAGCATTTTCTACCAATAGGTATACGTTCCATTTTACCTGAAAAAGTTCGATGAGCCTTAACTAGATTATGTTTCTTGTTCAGGGAAATTTGTAGTAAAGTGATCAATCCTAAAAAATTACCGACATTGCAGAGGGAAATTGTTGTTACTTTGTGTGAGCTTGAAATGTATTTCCCACCCTCGTTTTTTGATATAATGGTTCACCTTAGTGTTCATCTGGTTAAGGAGACACAACTTTGTGGACCAGCTTATATGAGATGGATGTATCCGATAGAACGATATATGAAAATATTAAAAGGGTACGTAAAAAGTAGAAGTCGACCAAAAGGTTGTATTGTTGAACGGTACATTGTTGAAGAAACAACTGAATTTTGTATCGAATATATGTCCAATGTTGAATCCATAGGGCTTCCCATGTCTCATTATTCGGGAAGAATATCAAGAGAAGGGATAATTGGAAATAGACTACTGACTATTTCAAGGACAGAATGAGAGCAGACACAATTGTATGTTCTGCACAATGATGATGAGGTTCAACCGTATGTTACAATACACATGGATCAGTTATCTCGTTTGAACATGAATAGGAATCAAAATTGGATAACTCGAGAGCACAACCAAAGTTCTATAATTTAGTTAAAAAATCACATAAAGTCAAAGTTTGATATAGACCACAGATCAATTTCACAAAGATTAAGGTGGTTAGCAAATGGTCCGAGTTTACATGCCTTTTCTTACACTAGTTATGTTATTAACGGCTACACATTTTATACCAAAGAACAAGATGATCAGACCACTATGTAAAATAGTGGAGTCACTCTCATAGCTGAAGCGATGCATGTCTCAAGTTCAAAAGACAAAAACCCAATATATGCAAATCTATCATATTTTGGGGTTATCGAGCGCATATGGGAGTTAGACTACACAATGTTTCGTGTTCCCATATTTGGTTGCAAGTGGGTCGATAATAATAATGGTGTTCGGATTGATGAATCAGGGTTCTTCCTTGTCGATGTTAATAGGGTGGGATACAAAGACGAGCCTTTTATTTTAGTGTCGCAACCTCAACAAGTGTTTTATGTCACTAATCCTACTGATGATAAATGGTCTGTTGTCCTATCGACCAATAAAACAAGCGATGATAACAATAATGATGAAGATGTTGGTAATGATATTTTATTTGCAACATCACAACAACCACATGAAATTGATTCAACTAATGATGGTTTATATCTTAGAGATGATCATGATGAGGGAATTTGGATTAATCCATCGTTTCATATTGTAAATGGACAAACAAATGTGAATCCCACCACGAAAAGAAGAAAGGCATCTTAATCTACATGTTTAATTGTTTTATATAAGCCATGTAATCTGAACTGAGTTAATATAAATTTAATTGTTCGAACATGTTTAATTGTTTTATATAAGTAGCCATGTATTTGATTTTCTGATTAATTTATTTTCTGCTTATATTTAGCTTGATTTGAGTGTTTTATACTAAGTTCATGTAATTTAATATAAACTAGTAATTTACATGAACTGAACTGAATATAAATTAGTAATTTACATGAACTGAACTGAGAATAAATTAGTAATTTTCATGAACTGAATTGAACTGAAAAAGAGCCTTAATTATAAAAATAACAAGAAAACAAGGAGGTCTTTTACAACACTTTTTCAAATAAGCGTTGTAAAAGACCCTTTTAAAAATAAAATAAGGAGGCCTTTCAGAGCGCTTATTTGAAAAAGCGCTGTAAAAGGCTTTAAAAAAGCATTCATATAACATAAGAAAACAAGGAGGTCTTTTACAGTGCTTTTCCAACAAGCGCTGTAAAAGGCTTAGGCCTTTTAGAGCGCTTTTCCAACAAACGCTGTAAAAGGCTTATAAAAAAGCGTTGTAAAAGGGTTTTATGTATAACAATAAACCGCTTTAGTTTCCTCTTCATTACGTAAACTTCACTATCATCTCAACCTTCATCGTTTTTCTCTTCATTTGTGAACCCTATCATCTCTTCCATTACGAACCTTATTTCCACGATCATCTCCTTCATGTCGAACCTTATTTCCATCCACGATCATCTCACCCATTACACACAATATCTTTTCATTGAAATACGTAACCCTCATTACGTATTTCTTCGAACCATATTTCTGCGAATCGTATTTCTTGGAACTTTCTGCGAACCCTCATTTATGCGCATTACGTATATCTTCGAACCCTCATTATTCAGGTTTTGATGTTATTAATTTTTTGTTATCACTAAAATGCATGTTGATCTTGTTTAAGTTATACTGATACTGATATGTACTTAGAATACTGCATGTTGAGCTTGTTGAGGTATATTATACTATACTCTGTTTGCTATTTAATTTTTATCTTTTTTTAAAAGCATGTACTTACTATATGAGTTTATTAGGTTGGATGGAATGAGAGTGGTCAACCAATTGACCCCAACAGCTCCATGTTTGTAACTTACATTGGGGCTGTAGTCTGACAAAATATCCCAATTACAATTGATGATTGGAGAGATAAGGGGTTGAAGGATGCCAAAGATATATTATGGAAAGACATTCAAGAAACTTTTTTGATCCACTCTTTTGTCATTTATAATTTTTTCCGTTGAAATATTTTACTCAAACAATATCTTTATTTCGCTTGACGACTGCTTTTGTTCTTGATGAGGGGAGAAATAGTTACGTATTGAGAGTTGCTGGGAAAATCCACCGGGGTTTTAGATCTCACCTCTCTAATTTCTATCTAAAAGTTAGTGAAGGAAATACAAATGGTGAAGCTCCAAGAATATATAAACGTTATATATCAAATGATGAATGGAGTACATTTGTATCCAAACGTTCGGACCCCGCATTTGTCGTAAGTGATTAATTTATTAGCATTTGTATTTTATTATTCATATTCGTAGCGTATTTTAAATTTTTACACAATTGCTATTTTTTTTATATAGAATATTAGTAAGGCAAATCGCGAATGCAAGCAATCCAACCCACCCATACAACAAATCACGTATGGGATATGCACGCCTTGATCAACAACTTGTAAGTAATTAAACATCACTTTTATATAATGAAGCAATTTGTATTATAAATAATAGTTTCTAACTAATATTTTGTTTATGATCTTAACGAATAGCGACAAGACACCCAATCTGATCAATCGTTGGGTCGTCATATATTGTGGAAGGAAGCTCGTGTAAATAAGGACGAAGTGGTTGACAATGAAAATGTCCAAAAAGTAATTGAACTTTGTGTAAGTATATTATCACTTTAATATTTTTTAATATTGTATTTTATCTCTTTAATATTATCACTTTAATATTTTTTAATATTGTATTTTCAAAATGATATTGAACTTATCTTTTTAATCCTACATGTATTTTAGGAGAATATCGAACAAAGTTCTGAAAATCAAGAGGGCAACAAAGCTAGTTGCAGGGATATTCTGGGTAAAGTGTTTAATGTTCTTGAGTATTCCGGTCGGGTTAGGGGCAAAGGATTTGGCGTAACGCCTAAAAGCAATTTTTCCCAAGAGAAGCGCCAAAATCCATCCAATTAGGAAGTATTAGAGAAGCTCAAACTCCTTACAGAGCAAGTGGCACTTTTGATGAAGACGAATAAAGACAAGCAACTCCTAGATCAGCTCCAACATGAAATACAAATGGAGAGTGAAAATGAGAGTTGCAGTATCAGTCTCTAAAGTCTTCCCGAGGTAATTAATTACTTATGTATTAAATATACTTATGTATTAACCATACTTATGTTTTAACCATTGATTTAGGGTGTCACTCATGCATGTTGTACTTATCCTCCCCTACTCATCGGAAGGTTGGAAAAGGAAAATTGTACAATACTTTGGGAGAAGTATTGCACAACACACCGATCCCTGCGGCCCATGTCAAAGTATCACCAATTATTGCTTTGGAGCATACTGCACCGTTGCCGATACTGGACAACGATGGAGATATGAAGTTTTCTGGCGAAGCAATTGGTAGTTGCATGGCATGGCCCACACATCTTGTTGCCCTCAATAAGGTATATTTAATTAATTGAAATGTATGTTTTATTGATATGTATATTTAATTGCTGATGTTTTTCCGCTCCTAACTTTAATTTCACATTTATATTTAGATTCTGAAAAAGCCTAAAGGGAATAATAAAAAGATTCCCAAAAACGAATCAATTACATCGCTCGAAAAGGTTTGACACATTTATTCCCTAAGGTTTGTCATTTTTTCAGATTCAATAAACTAACATTTAACCTCATTTTTTCAGATTCAATCAAATAAACTACCCGCACAGCAAAATAAAGCCGACAATCTTCATAAATTTGAGGGTAATAGAGCTGACAAACTATGAAAGCTGGAAGGTAATAAAGCTGCCAAAGTTGCAGCTAGAAAACTGGATCGGGGACAATCGGTCATTGCTGCTCCAAAAATAAGTCAGCCATGCCTTGCTAAATACGGGGCATGTCTTTACATCCATATAAAAAGAAATATGGGCAGCAACGACAATTCACGCATCATAACTATGAATAAAGCTATATTCGGAGATGAGTATGAAAAATTTCTTGAAAAGGAGCACATATACGAACTTCTCAACCATAAGGAGCTAAGTGCTACTGTCATGAGCTTGTACATAAGGTAAAAAAATACTTTTAATTGCATTTATTGGTAATGAATCTAGTTTGAAATTTTCATTGAAGGTTTTTGTATGAGAAGGTTGTGTGCACGCGCAGATTGTCAAATAGATATTCCTTCTTGTCTCCGCATAAGCTTTCGATGTGCAAACTCTATCAAGTTAATGTAAAGAATTACATTGTAGATATGTTATTAGGAAATATAGAGAAGGATAAATTGTTCTTTGCACCATATAATTCACGGAACGTAATTATATATTATTTATTTATATCATTTTTAATTTATGAGATCTTAATTTATTAGTTGTGTAAATAAAATTGCCAACCAAATTTTTGTTGTAGTAGGGCACATTGGGTGCTATTTGCAATCAATGCAACCTCTGAAGTTATATACTATTTGGATCGTTTGCATGGCAATTACAACAAGCACTCCAACATAAAGACTATGTTCGACACGTAATTAATATTCTTTTATTTCTTACATATATATATATAATGTGTTTTTTAAGGCTATAATAATCACATTTATTTATTCGATTGTGTTTTACAAGTTTTTCGAGCTCAAAGAGGTGCTACAGTGTCGAAGCAAAAGTCTAATAACATCACATGAATTCCAATAAAGGTTTGAAATATATGACTTTAAATTTTCATTTAAAAATATATGCATTTACGATCAATGCACAAATATTTTATTGACTTATATGTTTTACCTTACAGTTCGATTGTAGCCTTCCACGATCAGATTCATTCAGTTGTACTTCCCCGAATCACTAGGTTTGTCAGACCATTCCTATATGCTGCAAAAATAATCCTAACTCCAAAATCTACAACACATATCTCATACTTACTCCATCATCACAACTCATTAAGTCTTAGTTTGAATTCATAATATATGGTAGACCGAAAAATCTATCATCTCCTTCTTGTATAGATAAAAATGTGTCGTATCATGTGTTTGTATATTATATAATTTATCATTTTGAATGAAGGAATATCGTTTTTTTTTGTCAAAAAAAATCAAACATGATTAATACAAATCCAACACAAAGTTATATAAATGTATTAATTTACGTATACAATCTTCGAAATAAAGAGCAAAATAGAGTACACAACCAATCCATGGTTCAAAACAACTATCTACAAATTTTAAACTAGCTAAACAACAACATAAACTTTTACATTTTGTTCTTTAGCTCATGATCGAAGTCTTTTAACATGTGGGATAAAAGTACATCTCATTGTGTCCCAAGGAATGACATTTAATAGTGCTCCTTTTACAGCGCTTGCTAAATACAAGCGTTGTTGTAAATATATTTTAAAAATAACAGAGCCTTTTACTGTGCTTTCTTGACAAGCACTGTGAAAAAAGCGCTGTTGTAGGGTCGTATAGCGTTTGCGCATATTGTTATAAGGCTTTTACAGCGCTTTTCGCACAAGCGCTGTAAAATGAAGCGCTTTCGGGTATTATTTTACTGCGCTTTCGAGTATTATTTTACTGCGCTTTTTTCGCAAGCGCTGTAAAATACATGCGCTTCCAAATAATTGAACTACCTATCACAGCGCTTTTGTCACAAGAGCTGTAAAATACACACGCTTTTAAATAATTGAACTACCTATTACATCGCTTTTTTTACAAGCGCTGTAAAATACATGCGCTTTCAATCTATTTAACTACCTATTATAGCGTTTTTTTTACCAGCGTTGTAAAATACACGCGCTTTCAAATAAATATCATTTACTTTTAATTAAATAAAAATAAATTTAAAACAAATTTACGAACCCTCATCACCTCTACTCTGGGAAGCCTCATATCCTCTACGTATTGTGCGGCCATCTACGTTGTCTCAGGTATTTTTTAATTTGTTTTTGTCAAAAAATCTTTAGTTTTTTAATAATTGAAAACCAAAAATAGTTATATATATATATATATATATTAAATCTTTCTTTTTTGAAATTTGTTGATATGTTCTGTTTTTAAATCTTTTCTATTTTGAAATTGTTATTAGATATGTTGATATTGGTTTCTTTTTGAAATGGATGTCTGTCAATCGATTGTCAAAAGAGTATGAAATTACGGTGAAGGAGTTTGTTGTGTTTGTAGTGAAGAATGCAAAAGATCCAAATAGAGTCAAATGTCCTTGTTTAAAATGTTGTTTTGGAAAACATGTTAGAGAAGATGAATTAGAAGGACATTTAGTATGTAATGGAATTGATCAAAGCTACACATGTTGGATAGACACAGTGAGAAAAAAAAAAGGAAACTTTAATTTTGAGAATAGTTCGACATATGATTCAACTGACTTTGATACAAATACATACGAGCCGGACCGAGTTGATGAGATCGCAAAAGCAGTTGAAGAAGATCTTCGAGATTGTCCTAAAATGTTATAAAGTTTGTTGAGTGATGCAGAGAAAGAATTATATAATGGTTGTACTAAATTCACAAGACTGTCGGCGATATTAAAGTTGTACAACTTAAAAGCGAGTAATGGATGGTCTGATAAAAGCTTCACTGAATTATTAACACTCATAAAAGATATGTTGCTAGATGATAATGAACTTCCTAGTCGAAAGAATTATGACGAGTATAAGAAAGAATGTTTTAATTTGAGGGCTAGGTTGTTCGACACATTTAATGATTTTCAAGCATATGGTAATTTATCAGGATATAGCATTAAAGGTCAGTGTTCATGTCTTATATCTGAAGAGAGTACAAATTGGATGCGGTTGAAACATTGTAAGAAGAATGTGTTTCTCAGACATCGTAGATTTGTACCTTATAGTCATCAGTATCGTGGGTGGAGAAATGCATTCAATGGAAAATCAGATTAAGGTAAAGCTCCTTTAGCACCGACTGGATATCAAATACTTGAAAAAGTACAAGTTTTGACCAATAAATTTGGCAAACCTTTTGTGGGAAAGCTGGTCAAGACTAGGTGGAAGAAAAAGTCAATTTTCTTTGAATTGTTGTATTGGAAGTCATTGTATATATGACATTTCCTCGATAGTGTTATTGGTACGTTACTCAATGTTCCAGGAAAGTCTAAAGATGGCATCAACACAAGATTGGACTTGGTCGATATGGGAATCAGAAATGAATTGGCTCCCGCAAAGTTGCAGGAAGAAAACTAGTTCGGGGAAAATCAGTCGCTACTACTGCTACTCCTAAAATAAGTCAGCCGTGCCTTGCTAAATACGGGGCATGTCTTGACATCCAAGTAAAACGAAACATGGGCAACAACGACGATTTGCGCATCGTACTCATGAATAAAGCTATATTCGGAGAGGAGTATGATGAATTTCTCGAAAAGGATCACATTTACGAACTTCTCAAACATAAGGAGCTTAGTGCTAGTGTCATGAGCTTGTACATAAGGTAAAAAATACTTTTAATTGCATTTGTTGGTAATTAATCTAGTTTAAAATTTTCATTGAAAGTTTTTGTTTGAGAAGGTCTTGTGCACGCACAAATTGTCAAATAAATACTCATTCTTGTCTTCGCATAAGCTGTCGATGTGCAAACTCGATCCAAGAAATGTAAAGAATTACATTGTAGATTTGTTATTAGGAAATATAGAAAAAGATAAATTGTTATTCGCACCATATAATTCAGGGTACGTAATTATATATTATTTATTAATATCTTTTTTAATTGATGAGATTTTAATTTATTAGTTGTGTATAAACAAAATTGCTTAACCAAAATTTTTGTTGTAGTAGGGCACATTGGATGCTATTTGCAATCGATGCGGTCTCTAAAGTTATATACTATTTGGATCCCTTGCATGGCAATTACAATAATCACTCCGAAATAAAGACTATGTTCGACACGTAAGTAATATTTATTTATTTCTTACAGATATATATATATATATATATATAAATAATGTGTTTGTTCATGCTATAATAATCACATTTATTCATTCGATAGTGCCTTACAAGTTTTTCGAGCTCAAAGAAGTGCTACAATGTCGAAGCAAAAGTCTAATAACATCACATGGATCCCAATAAAGGTTTGAAATATATGCCTTTAAATTTTCGTTTACAAATATATGCCTTTACGATTAATGCACAAATATTTTATTAACTTATATGTTTTATTTTACAGTGCCCTCGTCAAACAAACAACATCGACTGTGGGTACTACGTATTGAGATTCATGAAAGAGATTGTTGACAAGAATAAAACTATTATCCCAGAAACGGTACGGTATTTTCATTATATGATATTCATATATAAATTATCTATATATTTTATACTAACTTAATATAATATGTTCAATTTTTATATTGCAGTATTTTGACAATTTTAGTCCATCATATTTTGAGGAAGATCTAATGGAATTAAATGAAAACTGGTGTCAATATGTGCTTGAAATGAAAATTATTTGATTTTCGGGGAAATAGCATGTTGTTGGGCAAGAGATCTGAATATTATATGATAGCTAGTGCATATTCTGTATATTTTGTTAGTTATTATATGTATATGATCATAGGACATAATATATGAACATGCATATGAATATGTAGTTAATTAGGTTGTAAATTAGGTTATATATATGTATCTGAATGTAGTTAATTAGGTTGTAAATTATAGAGTTTCAAAGTTACATATATGTTAATTAAGTTACAAAGTTCTGTTTTTTGTGTACTGATTGTGTGAACTGCTTATGGTATTTGAATATGTTTTGTTGTTGTGTGAACTGATTGTGAACTGATTTTGGATCAAAATAATTTTGGATAAAAAGATAAAAGACAACGCTTTCTAAAAAAAAAATACCATAAAAAGCTAAAAAGCTCTTTTCAAAAATTTAATTTACAATGTTTTAAAAATTAAAATATAAAAAATAAACACATTTTACAAGGCTTTTTTGAATAAGCGCTGTAAAATGTGCATTGGGTGGACATTTTACAGCGCTTTTTTGAACAAGGTGCTGTAAAATATGCACCTATAATTCATATGTAGGGTGTACATTTTACAGCGCTTTTTTCAAAAAGCGCTGTAAAATGTACACCCAAAAGCGCTGTAAAATGCAGACCCATAATTCATATATTTGGTGTGCATTTTACAGCGCTTATTTGATAAAGTGCTGTAAAAAGTGCACCCAATATATGAATTATGGGTGTGCCGTTTACAACGCTTTTTCAAAAAAGCGTTGTAAAAGGCACACCCAGTATATGAATTATATATGCACATTTGACCACACTTTTTCAAATAAGTGCTGTAAAATGTGCATAATAATGCATATTATGTGCGCATTTTACAGCACTTTTTTGAAAAAGCGCTGTAAAATGTGCATAACAAGCTCGCATTATATCTACATGATTTATAGCGCTTTTTTAAAAGCGCTGTTGTGTCTTTTACAGCGCTCGATTCCACAACGCTTTTGTTTTTTTTTTTAAAGCGTTGTAAATGGATTTAAAAAAATGCTGTAAAATATTATTTTTCGCGTAATGTATAATTTGTATAAAGGATTAACACAAGGATTAGAACAGATATAAGAGAAACAGTTTTAGTACAAAATCACATAAGAGCTGAGGAGAGTACAAAAGTCATAAGAGTAAGAACGATGACATCAAATACGAAAATATTTTATGAAAAAAAATTTAAAAAAATGCCACAATCATTTGACTACATAGCATTTGTAAAATTAGGAATCAACCACAATATTTCCTATTTGAAAACTCATGAGTGGTAAATATAGTATAAAATTGCTTTATATAGAAGCTCAAATAAGTGACATGATAATTGGAACATTCGTGAATAACATTTGACAATCTTACAAATACAATTTGGTATAAGAATGATAAAAAAAATAAATAAATAAAATAAAAAACAGAAACAAAGCAGTTAATTTGTCCACAAATACATATAAGGTTAAAGATAAAAAAAAGTGCAAATAACATTCGATTGCAGCAAGAATTATGTTCAACATCAAATTATATTTTACAAAGGTTCATAACATTTAATATTTTACTTTAGTTTAGATTATAAAAATAAGGTTTATATTGTCTTGGCAAAAAAGACAGTTTATACAATAGTCATAAAATAAGAAAATTCATTTCTTATGCCTCGAAAAATAAAGAATTAGAAAATATGACATGAATTACAAAAATTTATCCTCTCCTTTTGAAACACTTAAATTGAGGTCCTTCTTGTATAAATAAATTTCTGGTGTAAATTGTTTTTTTTTTATTTTTTTTTATTTTTTTATGATTTCCTATCAAATTTGTTTTGTTTGTTCCCTAAATTTGCAAATGTATGTGTTATTATTATTATGAATTCATGGTTGCTCGACCAAAGTAAAGGAGATGTAGAATAGTATATCTGATGTGGTTTGATATTAGAAAGCGACTATTGGCAACAGAAGCTAATCCCTTTTTTTCTTCTGATCTTTCTTTCCATAACAAACCAATGCTATGCGCTTATATAATTATAGGTATAGCCTAGGTTTTATTATTATTAAAACAAATTCAATATTATTAGTATTAATAATTTAATTATATCACTAAGGCAAGCATATAGGGAATTCACAGAGGAATTAACGCACATATTAAACACACCGATAATAGTAGTTGTGCATCATTATATCATTAAAATATAATAATAAGAAATTAGGACATATAATTTTCCCCCTTTTAAAAAATAATTATCCTTGAAATTTACCTGATCGAAAAAACTCTAGATAAGAATCAGGCATCTTACTTTATCAATAGTTTGTTGAACAATCTCATGTGCTAACACAAGGTTATCACCCGTCTCAAACCAACATAAAGGGGTCCTACACCTCCTTCCATATAATGCCTCAAAAGGGGCCATTCCAATACTTGAGTGGAAGCTTTTGTTATAGGTAAACTCTATAAGTTGCATAAAGCTATCCCAACTTCGATTTTGTCCCATCACACAAGCTCTCAACAAGTCTTCTAGGGATTGATTGGTTCGTTCAGTCCGACCATTTGTTTGTGGGTGGTAGGCTTAACTCATTTTAATGTTCTTACCTAAGGTTCTCTGTAAACCTTCCCAAAATTTAGAGGTAAACCTAGGGTTTGTATCTGACACTATACTTGATATGATTCCATGCAATTTAACAATTTCATTTATGTATATTTCAGCTAACCTTTCCATATAATAAGTTATGTTTATCGGAATAAACTAAGAAGATTTAGTTAATCTATCCACAATAACTCAAATATTATCATACCTTTTTGGAGTTCGAGGTAAGCCTACAACAAAGTCCATAGAGATGCTATCCCACTTCCATTCGGGAATACTCAAAGGTTGCATCAAGCCTGAAGGTTTCTGGTGTTCTACCTTAGACTTTTGACAGGCAAACAAGTATACACAAACTCAACAACATCTTTCTTTCATTTTAGGCCACCAAAATATCGTCTTGAGGTCGTTATACATCTTTGTAGCTCCAGGGTAAATAGTTAGAAAACTCCTATGTCGTTCCTCTAAGATCATCTTTCTTAACTCCTCTACATCGGGAACACAAATTATCTCCTTAAATCTCAAAATTCCATCCACACCTATTTTAAAATCAGGATTTTTCCCTTGGTCAATCAACTATAACTTATCCAAAAGGTATAAATTTAACTTTTGAATTTTTTTCAATCTCTTCTAATAGTCCACTAGTTATCTTCAATATTCCCAATTTAATGCTTTTTGGTGTCACTTCACAAACTAAACTAAGGTCTCTAAACTATTCCAACAACTCACTATGCTTAACCATTAAAGTGAACACACACAAAGTCTTACTACTAAAGGCATCAACCACTACATTGGCCTTTCCCGTGTGACAGTTAAGCTCAAAATCAAAATCTTTAAGAAATTTGATCCATCTACGTTGTCTCATGTTCAACTTCTTCTAGTCAAAAAGATACTTAGGGTTGTTATGGTTACTGAAAACCTCAAATCTAGATCCATATAAATATTGTCTCCACATCTTAAGTACAAAAACAACTGATGCTAGTTCTATGTCATGGGTAGGGTAGTTCCTCTCATGAATCTTTAGTTGCCTAGAAGCATATGCTACCACCTTCCTATCCTGCATCAGTACTCCACCTAATCCTGAACCACATGTGTCACAATATACTACAAAGGGTTCACTTGGGTTAGGTAACACTAAGATCGATGCAAAGGTTAATCGTTTCTTAAGCTAATGGAAGCTATTCTCATAATGAGTATGCCACACAAACAATTCTCCTTTTTGGATCAACTTAGTCAAAGGTAAGGCCAACTTGAAGAATCCAATGAGGCTAGGATCATGTATAACATCGTCTTTCATGAGTGCCTTCACTTGGTTGGCGGATATATTGCTAGGCTTCTCCCTCTCTTCTAGCTCCATGAATTCAATGGTTTTTCAAAACAAATCTACGCGGACATGGTTGGCAGATAACCAATCCATACCAAGAATTACATCGACCAGACGCAAAGGTAAACACACTAAGTCAACTCGAAAGTCCTTTCCACACACATGGATAGAAAAGTCGAGACAAATACTAGAGGTGTCAACATACTACTAGTTGGGGTATTCATAATCAAATCATACTGCAAACGAGACACAAGTAGTCCTAAACGTCTAACACAATCAAGAGACATAAAGGAATGAGTGGCACCACAGTCAAATAGCACAAATAAAGGAGTATCACTTATGAGAAACATACCTACACCATTGAGGGCAAAGACTATTCCATTGGATTTAGGTCGGCTGGCTTGGGAACTTTGGTTTCCAGGTTGTGGAGTCTTCCTTGGGTAGAAGCATGTTGTGCTGATGAAAGTAATTCCAACATCTCTACATTCATATGCCATGTGACCCTTCTTACCACAAATGTGACATCAGATAGGAGTAGCCGAATCACCATTATTACCATTGTTATTGCTCGAAATTTGACTCATGTTGTTACTATTCTTGTTACTAACTCCTAATCCATTGGGGTTTCCTCTACCACCCCCATAACTATAATTGTTTCCATTTCCTTTTTGGTTACCACTACTATTTCCTTTTCCAACTAAAAAACTGTATTGTTGATAATTCAGACGACTTCCATATTTACTAGGAGGAAAAGAGTAAGGTTTTCCCTTATTATGATGCATATGCATCTTGTCCTTCATGGTTCTAGTGTTTCGGTAATGTGCCTTTTCAACAGGACTATCCTCATAAAAACTCCAACTCTTATTCACTAAGGTAGGAGAGTCACGAATCTCTGGCATTCCAACTCGCTTCTTGATCTATAGCCTAAGTTCCATTTCAAACTGGATGCACTTAGGCTTTTCTCCTGCCTCTCAGACATAGAGTGGATAGTACCTAGATAACTCCTCAAACTTAACAGCATACACTGCTACTGACATATTCCCTTGTTCAAATTTGACAAATTCCATTTCCTTCATATTGCGGATGTCTTTAGGAAAATACTTGACTAGGAACACGTTTTTGAATACAACCCAAGCAATTGCAGTCCGTGCATTATCTAAACATTGACGCGCATTATCCCACCAATGTTCAACTTCTTCAATCAACATAAAGGTTCCCAAATTAACTTTTTAACATTCGAACATGCCACACCTCTGAAAATTTTCTCAAAATCTTGCAACCATTTTAGAGCTCTATCGGGATTATAGTGACCTTCAAATGATGGAGGGTTAGCCTTATGGAATCGATCCATCACCCTGAACTCGGTTATTTGCACATTTCCTTGGCCACCATCGTAGGTAGTAGCTTAAGCAGCAATTTGTGCAACTTGAGTAGTAGCTTGCGTAGAGGCTTGTGCAGTAGCTTGAGATTCATCCAAAGCTTGGAGAGCCTACACTGTAACTCTACCATCGGACTCTAGAGCCTCAGCAATCGCAGCGTCATTCTTTCCACAAACCATCACTACCTACATCAATCAGATAAGCAAATCGAATATTGTGAGACAGTTAGGGAAGTGAGAAACTAACTTAGTTCTACACCACTAACAAAATAATGACCATTATAACATCACACACAACAAAGTACACAAGGAAACATAGCAAACACATAAGACACTTACGGTCTGATTGAACAGACCATCTCTGATACCACTAATGTGACACCATTAACACCAAATTAATATTATTATTATCTTATTATTTTTTTTTTATAATTATGAATTTTTTCAAATAAAAGATATACAAACTTTGAAACATTTTATTTTTTAAGGTAAAAGGGTATCATGTAATCATTTGACATGTCACATTAATCCAAAATTTCAATCAAACTTAGCAATAGAAATCGTAACATTAGACAACAAAATCCTTATTGAAGAGCACATAAATAAGTTTAATAATAAATGAAAATTCCATGCCTGATGTCACTATTAGGGCTGGAGTTCTCCAAAATAAAAGACGTTTCAATATGGCGTTAACAAAAGGTAAATAATAAAAGTCTTCAAGACATGACGACTTCCTACATTTTTCGAGTATTAGTCTTTACCTACAGCTTGCAACTTGTCTGCGTCCATCACAAATGCCAAACACAAACAACGAGGAATGAGTTTCAAAATTATGTGTTATTATAAGATAAACGAGGAGAACACACAAGGATGAAATGTTATACATGTTTTATACTTTATACTTCCTCATCATTTAGTATCATTCTACTCTGAAGTACTTGGTTAGGAGGCCTGATACTATACCACTACAAGAGTGGATGAACAATTCATGAATGGCCAAATCGTCATAGATCCCCTCAACTCAACTCAAGACACATATACGCGACTGTCGGGGTACTCTTGTGTTGCACGTTAGCTCCCGATCTTAGGGAACAACCCACTAATTCACTTAGGAATTCCCCACTAGATGCACCCCCAAATTCTATTAGTCTTACATTATAGTTCGATTGTAGCCTTCCACGATCAGATTCATTCAGTTGTACTTCCCCGAATCACTAGGTTTGTCAGACCATTCCTATATGCTGCCAAAATAATCCTAACTACAAAATCTACAACACATATCTCATACTTACTCAATCATCACAACTCATTAAGTCTTAGTTTGAATTCATAATATATTGTAGACCGAAAAATCTATCTTCTTCTTCTTCTTGTATAGATAAATTTCTAGTGTAAATTTTCTGTTTATCTGTAAACAATGTGTCGTATCATGTGTTTGTATATTATATAATTTAGCATTTTGAATGAATGAATATCGTTTTTTTTTGTCAAAAAAAATCAAACATGATTAATACAAATCCAACACAAAGTTATATAAATGTATTCATTTACGTGTTCAATCTTCGAAATAAAGAGCAAAATAGAGTACACAACCAATCCATGGTTCAAAACAACTATCTACAAATTTTAAACTAGCTAAACAACAACATAAACTTTTACATTTTATTCTTTAGCTCTTGATTGAAGTCTTTTAACATGTGGGATGAAAGTACATCTCATTGTGTCTCAAGGAATGAAATTAAAAAATTAACAATCAAATCAAGAATATATTTTTCCTCTAAATTTGTCTTTCTTTGTTAGCTACTTTCAATTACATCTTTTTTCTCAAGATTTAATTCATTAAAAAGTGTTAAGACACTAGATATGAGAAATCTAATGACTTAAGTTCTACCAAACAAACATTTCATAAAGACTACTAATGTTCTTGACATTATTAAGTATGTAAGTTGTTCTCCACCTACCATCGTTTACTGCTTTCTTCATATATTGATAGAGAATCCGTCCTGCCTAAAATGAGTCATATATTTCTCACCTTATACATATATATTAAAAATATATAGAGAAGAGGATCAATTGACACCAGACGTCAAACTTTATTTTGACACCAAATCTTAACCCTCTGTTTAAGCTTAATCAAAGTGTCACAATTATAAAAGATGAATTAAGTTGAGAAGATGGAGAAGACACCATACTTAATCATGAATAATAAGTCAATAAGGAATCGCCACAATGCTAAGGAAATCGTTGATAAAATTCAAGTAAGTTCTAAATCAAGAACTCAAAGGGGGGACACATCTTGCTCACCTTTCTCATGAGTGAAATTCTAATTCATTTCAAACTTGTCTCAAATGTGGTTACAAGTGCATATTTATAGTAATACTATCTCTAAACAAAAATGAGACATAAGTGACACCATTCTCTAAAATAAACTAAATGCAAGAAAACAAAGTATGTTTGTTTACACATTACATCAACTAAATCTATATTAAAATTATTACAATTTCAAATTTAATCAAATTAAGAGTTATTACAAACAGAATTAAAATAAATATATAAGATTCATCCCAATTAATTATAATATGGAACATTTTTATATTCTTGAGGTCTTTATCATTCCCTCCTTCTTAAATTAATCCGACCACAAATTTAAAGTTCCTTACACCGTAAATGTAACAATAAACTAATTAACACATATTTGCAAATAAAATACACCCCTTAAATATTATAATTGAAACAAAGATGTGACTTAGAGTTTCAAGCATAACTATGTAACAACACTACAATATTTTTGCCCTATTGCAATGCATAAAAACCGTTGCTTAACGTAAAAAAACTGTTGTCATAACGAGAACGGTTTTCTGTCCGTCGGGAACCAAGGCGTTGCCTTTTCCTTACACAACAGTTTTGTTAAACAAGAACGCTTTTTAAAAATTGTACTGGTAGCTACCTCTTACAGAACAGTTTTTTCAAATTGATAACAACAACGGTTTTATGATGTTGCCAAATGAAAACCGTTCTTGTAGGTTCCTTTTTCAATTAATTTACGGCAACGCTTTAAAACCGTTGCAAAAAATAACTTTAAAAAAAAACAATGTCTTTAATTATTGTATTTTAGAAAATATAACAATTGCTAATACTAAATTATTGTAATGTAATATAATAAATTCATAATGTAACAATTGCAATAGTATAAAATTTTGTAATACTATATATATATATATATATATATAGTTAAAGTTTATTGTCATATATATGATATGTCTATGTTAACAATGTGTCAAGCAAACAAACAAAATAGATGAGGCATTGTAACTCTTGATCCTTCATACGATGTATTTGCAGTGATTCAATTTTTATAATTTATATTCTAGAGATAAGGAGTCAATCAAAATAACAAAAACAAAATTCCTTATCTATTAAAATAATTCACAAAGAAAACTTAAGTATCAACATCTATCTCTTCATCTTGTGCTTCCAAATGTTGAAATTCATCATTGGTATCACCATCACTCATCTACAAAATAAAAATAATATATTCAATAAGTAAAATCATAAGTAAATGACAAAATGTTAAACTTTATAAATGTGATTGTAATGTCAAACCAGGACACATGTATCTGAGAGCAATACATAACCATTTCCAGATGAATCATTTTAAATGTAAATTATACTTCAAAACAAAGAGACCACTTTCAACACACTACAAGTAGAATCAGTTATTTCTAACAATACAGATTCAAACATAAGTCAATAGCAATCAACATCAACATATATAAGAAGAATGAAATATATATAAATATAACAGTAGAAATTTATAAAAGTAATATAATTCTAACAGTACATAAAACTAAATGTATAATATCATTATAGTTCTAATAGTACAATTTCTAATAGTAATATTGTTCTTACAATACTATATATATAATTCTAACAATAATATTTCTAACCGTAATATAGTTCATTCTTACTTCATTAATATTAGGAGCATGCGTTGATGTAAAAGAACATAGAGTACTGTTAGCATCAACTGGAGTTGATAAAAATGTTGCTAAAGCACATATATTAAATCCTACAGTGTTTGGGTTCAATATTGTCTTAAGAATAAGCTGAAATTTCCCTTCCATCGCTTCCATTTCCTTAAGTTGTTTCTCCTTTATCTCTTGTATCTTATCATTAAACTGTTTTATCTCCGCAACGTGTTTTCTTTTAAGTTTTGCACTTTCTTCATTTCTTCTCAAGAGAGTTGGTGTTGAAGTTCTTCCATGACAATGAAATCTCCCAGGTTTTTCTTTGCCACACACACTCTGAAAGGCTTCTAAAGATGATTGTCCATCTTTTTCAATCAAGTCTTGAAGCTCTATCAAGCATAAATAATAATATTAAATGAATAATTGTATACTTAACTAATAATAAATAAATAACACATTATATTAAACTTACAATTGCAAGATTCGCTTTTCTATCCAATTCAATTTCTTTCTTACTTTGTCGAGTAGCAATAAACATTTTAGCTTAAGTCGGAGGCTCTTTATCTTCATTACTTTAACACTAAACCAAGAAAAAAAAAGAATATGAGAGTTTTGTTTAAGTAACATAATTAAATGTTCACTTACAATGCTTGAAAAAAGAATACCATTTTTCCCTTATAACTGCAAAGCCATTATTCCCCATTCGGTGTCTGTATTTCAGATGAGCTATATTTTGAGCATTTTGATGACTGATTTCCTATATTCATTCACATTTTTTAATAAAATTAAAATGTGTGACAACAACCATATATAACAAGTAATTATATCTTACTTGAATGTGGTCTTCTTTCCAATATTCCAATAAGTTCTTAAAGTCTTCTTCTATTACCTCACGAGGACGATTTTTTAACCGCTTGCACGTGGTTTTGTACTTACTAAAATGCTCCATTTTAAGAAAACATTTGTATCTTCTCCAAGCATCATTTAAAATAGCAAATACAACTTTCCTTCCTTTATCTTGAATGATGTATTTTTGCTGCAAAAATAAAAGAAACATATTAGTATCTATATTTATAAAAGTATGCTAACCCATACATTCAAATTAAAAAGTAAGTACATTTAGATAATCCCACACATGATCTATATTTAGATCCTTCCAAGTCCTAATCAAAGCCTTCCAATTATTGAAAGTGAGAGGGCACAATTATGAGCTTCTTGCGATTGTCCCCAAAAAACTACTAAGTTTAGAAATTGTCTTTTCATCAGCCCAACCGGTTGTCCTTCTTCATTCAAGATGATCTCTTGTCTATTTTTGAATTCTCGTGAATGAATTTTCCAACATATAGTCTTTCCTCGTTTTTTGTTAATCTTGACAATAAACCACATAATAGTAATTAAAAAAGTAAAAAAGAATTGCAAATTTTTATATCCAATATATAATCAACAAAAACATATACACCATTGGTTCCCTCACTTTCCTCACTTTCATAGTTGAGACCCTGCTCCATTTCATTTTCTTCAATATCTTCATCTCCTGAATCCTCTAGTCCATGTTGTTCCTTATTCTTATTGAGATAGTTTGTAAGTGACATAGGTTGACATTTTGGAATAGTTTTTTTTTCTTCTTATAGGCTTGTTGATCCTTGAACTTGATTTCCCATGGTTGAGTTGATTAGCATCTTAAGATTATTGTTATGATGGAGTCCTTTGTTTTGTTTCCTCAATTTTCTTAGCAACTTTTGATTCTATTGAACCTTGAGTAGCCATTGTTGACTTTTGTTGCTTCTAAAGATTATTCTTTTGAGAAAGTGTTTTGTTTTGCTCATCAGTTTTCTTAGAGACTTGGGATTCTATTAAACCTTGAAGACAAGGAGCCTTTGTAGACCAAAGTTGTCTCTTTATATTATTATTTTGACCAACCCGTTTGTTCTTCTCAACAATTTTCTTAGATGGTTCAAGAATTGGTTGGACTACAACTACCTTTTTATTTGGCTTTTTATGTTGTGTTTGAATTGAATTCCCAGCTTCCAATGATTGCTTCGATTGGTCTAGCTTTTGATTGCTTTCTTTTAAATATTTCTCATTTTCTAACTTGACTCTATATTACCGCATTAAGTCATTGTTGGACTTAGCTTGAATATCAAGCCAAAAACCATTCCCTTTGTTCATTTTCCTACAATTAAATAGAAGAAATAACATAGAGAATTATTAGCAGCAATCCAAAATGAGTAACAAACTGTCCTAAAAATAGTAGTCCAAATAGTAACAACAAATCCTAAAAAAACAGCAGTCCTAATAGTAACAAGCAGTTCAAATAAGTAACAATCAGTCATCAATAAGTAACTAAGAAACAATAGTCCTAAAAGTAACCCGCGGTCCTAAATATAGTAGCAGTCCAAATAATAAGCAGTCCTAAATATAGTAGCAGTCCAAAAAATAAGCAGTCCTAAATATAGCATCTATCCAAATAACAAGCAGTCCTAAATATAGTAGTAGTCCTAAATCTAGCAGCAGTCTTACAAAGAGCAATCCAAATAAGTAACAAGCAGTCCTACAAACAACAATCTTGATATTAACAAGTAGTCCAAATAAGTAATAAGCAATCCTAAATATAGCGGTCCAAATAATTGTAATAAGGACAATAGGAAGTGTCAAAAGACATTCATTATAAGTAAATAAATAGAAGTTCAAATAATTGTAACAAGCAGTCCAAAAAAACATTCATTATAAGTAAATAAAAATTAATGAATAATAAACTAGTCCAAAAGAATCTCATCAAAACTAGAATCGTCATCAGATTCTTTTTCATCCGACCCATGTAAAGAATTAACAATAATCGTTGGTGGAATATCGTTCCTCACAAATTCAACTTCACGAGTCTCATTACTCGCAGTTAGATTAACTGGATGGTCAAACAGATCACATTGATATGGTTATTGGCCATTTGAATTTGATTGTTCGTTCAAGTTAAAAAATTCCCTAGGAATAGACTTCATAACATAATGTCTATTTGGATTAGAAGGATCTTGAATGTAGAAGAATTGGTGGACTTAAGATGCCAATACAAAAGGATCGTCCATGTAACATCTCTTGTTAAAGTAAACACAAGACAAGCCATACTTGTCTTCTTCAACTTCAAACCAATCACATCTAAATAACACAAACTTCAACATACCCAATTTGGCAGAAATAAAACATATCTATTGTAGAATAAGATATCCTCCTGAAAAGACACTTGTGACTCAGCGAGCCAATTTGGCAAAAACAAAAGAAATACATCTACCCAAAACTAACTTTACACTATATGCACCCTGCTTAGCTATGTCTAGCATGACTGGCTCATTGTAAACAACTTAAAACATGTTTTCTTATATCTCACATTCTATTATTTGATTTTCTCAAATTTTTAGCATAAATTCAGCACCCACATACATTCACGACTTCATGTAACAATATAGAGAAATAAATTCTTCAAATACTAGTATTACCATAGAGTATAAATCCACAAAAAAGGTACACCAAATGCAATTAAAGATTCTCAAATGTAATAACTTCAGCACCCAAAAAGAGAAAAATTGATAATTTAAAGACATCAATTAAGGATGAGAAACAAACTCTAGCTAAAACATAAGAAAAATCCAAACTTCCAATAAAACCATGGGAGGGTTCAAGTTCTTACCTTGTGAGGCAGAGTGCCTTCGAGAATTTGGATTCGAAAAATTAAGGTTCCAGTGAATTTGAGAAATCTGCGAAATAAAATAGGATTCCAGTGAAATATGCAAAAAATTAATCAACCATTTCATAGCACCTTTTATTTGTGTTGCTATGCAAATCTCTCGTCTAATCTATAACGACCCAATTCGATTATTAGAACCAACTTCTTTTGTAATGGTATGAGTTTTATCACCCTTTTAATGTAGGAAAAATAAATCTAATAGCAGAGCAAAGATACAAAATACATACCAATAACACGGTGGAAGTGTTGTGAGTTTCTAAAGATACAAAAATACTCAGAGGTTCAACGATGTTGAGTTGTTGAGAGAAAAAGTGTTACACGAGAGAGAATGGGTTACACGAGAAATGGATTACACAAGAGAGAAAAAGAATCTGTGGGTAAGGGTTCTTTGACAAAATGAGAGAAGGTTGCTGAAAGTGAAAAATCAGATAAGGTTGCTGAAAATTTGAGATAGGGTTTGAAGAGAGGGAAAATGAGAAGGCTTTGTTGTTGAAAATCTGAGATAGGGATTCAAGAGAGGGAAAATGAGAAGCAAATGTATTTCGCGCTATAAGAAACTCAATAAAGGGTTTTTTTGTTTCAGGAAAGGTGTGGTTACAAGAACAATTTTTTTTAAAAAAAAACTAAAGAACAATGGTGAATGAATGTTGCGTAAATATATCAATAAACAACGAGAACGATTTTTTAGTGTTGTTGTAGAAATTATAAAATTTCATGTTCTACTACAACGAAATATAAAAACTGTTGTCTATTTAACTCTACGACAACTTTTTTTTTTACCATAGAAAATTAGACATTACCGTAGCACCAAAATGTTGTAGTGCAAGCAACAATGAACACATATAAAAATGACTTTTGAGATATTATACATGAATTTAGAGCATCAAATATTTCATATTCATATAAATTTATTGTATATTCTTCACCAAAGAACACATCATTTCAAATAAACATACATTTGGTTCACATGTGTCCATAGTTTAAATTGATTTTTAACAATTGTCATGATGATATATGTACATTAAAATGAGATAAAACATAGTACTCAAAATAAAATTTAAATATGACTTTAGAAACGGGTTTATATATTATTTGGATGAAACAATCAAACAACACATCATTATATTTTATTTTTAATTTAGATTCATCGGGACAACTTTCATAGCCAAAGTTATATTCAAAATTGTTAATGTATTAAGTTAAAGTGCAGTAAACTAATATTATTTCCTTTTTCAATTTCAATTCCAAATCATGCATAAAATATATACAATACCACATGTTAATAACTATATACCACTTCATGGTCATTCATTTATGCATTTATTAGCATGAGTTGAACATAGATAATATGAGTTTAATTGTTCGCAGATTTATCATTTTTATGTTTAACAATTTTAAATTGTATTGTTGATCAATATAATTTTTTATTAATTTAAATAAACAAATTTCGTTTGATTTTGGTTTAAAACCAATATTGTGCACTAGTAATTAGTAAATTTAATTTGTTGTGTACGATCATATTTACCAATTTATTTTGTCCAAAATGAGATGCAACTAGCAATATTATGAAATATGTAATTATTAAATTATCAAAGAGAGATTAATTACAATGAACATCAAACTATCTTTTCAGATTTTATATTATAATGATAATAATAATAAAATCATAAAAGTTATTAATATTTTCTTCAAGTATGACTTCCGAACCCGAGAGTGAATGGTACACCCGTGGAAGATAACTATAAGTTCCCTAAAATGAAGTCGGCCACCACTGTGAAGTTACTTGCCTGCCTAAAATCATTTATAACATGATACCATTTAACTCTGCCTTGTATTTTTGCTTCTGATCCTTAATTCTTATACTCGGCATAATACATGTGTTTAAATATTGAGATTTGTTCCACTTTAACCATCCATTTGAACTCAAAACACCACTTATGTAAGACTGCATGAAAATCGTTAATCAATATGGTTTTCACGGCCTACCATAGAATGTTGAGATTGATTTAACTGAAGGGAACAAGTCAAAGTCTACAAATATGTTCTAGAATTGAAATGAGAAACTAGTTGAGTGTCCTTTGAGTTTTCCCCTCTGAGCGGTTACGGTGATACTTTGGTGTGGTAATCCTTTTTTACCAATGTTTTAAAGTTTTGAAATACAGCAATGGCATACCCAAAGTTAAAGTCCATTGTTCCATTAATTTTACATTCTTTATAAAATTGACGGTCGGTATGCGCATGTAAAATACAGAGAAGTCATAAAGTGATCTTAATGCCGCTTCTTCTTGACCGACAGGCCCAACAATATTTCTAAAGGAAATATCTCGTGCAACGAATCCTATACGTTTGACACCATTACAAAAGAATAAAAATCAATAAGAGTTTTGTCAAAAGTTTTAATATTGGAGAAGATTAGAGGAGTTAATTTCAATATTAAAGAATTATAGCAGAGATCTTCTTTTTACTATGTTAAAAATACACGATAATTATTAGAGTAATTAATAGACTCCATTACTTATAACTTAGAATCTATTTATGCAATATCTGGAGTCCCTTATATCTATGTAAAATTACCTTGAATCATTGTACTAACCGAATGAACATTTAATTGCTTCTGGTTATTTCATTAAATGATAATTTAGTGAACATTTATATACATTGATACATTTGTAGAGTCTTTCACTATCTAGTAACTTAATTTTGTACATTTATATTTAAAAACCATGATGTTTAACAATATTTTATAAGACGAGAAAAATAAAAAGTAATAATATTCTATTAAAACATTTATAGAAAGAAAAACATCATTAAAAAACTCAATTAGTCTTCAAACGGGTCAAATCAAATTTGTCTTCATCGACCTGTATACTACTATTATCAAATTTGATAATTTTAGTCTGTCTCATATTTTTTAACTAAAAGATAATGATGTTCTATAGTTTAAATGATATAACATATGATGGCATATTGTAAAATAAAGTAGATGTATTAGTAAAATTATAAAAATGAATAATTTTAAAAGTTCAAATTGTAACTTTTAAAGGATTTTATTTCAATTTTATAGGTTTTAGTCATTCTAAATTATGTGTCGTATGTCACGTAATTTAAAACATGTAACGTAAGCATTGTGAAAATAAGCTAAGTTAAAAACCACTAGAATAAGATAACTATAGTAATTTACTCAATTACCTTATAAAGTAAAAGATTGAAATCTAATAAAATATAAATATAAAAAATATACAGTTTGATATTTAGCTTAAAATTGAAATAATAATAATTAATTTAAAAAATATTT
>JBBPBT010000524.1:133313-172806 GCA_037974875.1 Cicer bijugum
AAAAAAAAAAAAAAAAAAAAGTATTTTTTAAATTGGAATAGACACAAGCAACTTTGATTTGCAAGTTTTTTTAAGAGATTTAATTTTAATGGAAAAAGGTGTATGATTATACACCACATACATCAGGTTACTGTTAAAATTAAACATTTTCAGTTATGCAATAGTAAGTGATTCTGAAAATTTTCTCTAATAATGATTGCTTTGTTTGCTTGAAAGATATTTTTTTTAATTAATCAACAGACTAATGATGTTTGAATCAGCCTTGATGCATGGTTTTTTAATTAATTATTTTGAATTTTGATATACAACCAATTGCATTGTTTTTGTATGTTAAATGGATATATATAGTAAATTGTATCAAATTTTTCAGACTTCATTTGATTCTTCGTTAAAAAAGTTTATTGAATGGTGGTTTTGAAAAAGTTATAGTTTGAGATATTCCATTAAATTCCTTAAATATTATGAACCTTGCATCTTCTTTTATTCACATGTAGGATATCCTAGTTCTGAAGAATATATAGAAGTATATTAAACTATAAAATTAAGTTGGAAATAACTATTCACAAAAGCTTTATACGAGGACAAGATTCTGTTATATAATCCGTAGTTAACATCTATTATGAACCTTGCATCTTCTTTTATTCACATGTAGGATATCCTAGTTCTGAAGAATATATAGAAGTATATTAAACTATAAAATTAAGTTGGAAATAACTATTCACAAAAGCTTTATACGAGGACAAGATTCTGTTATATAATCCGTAGTTAACATCTTTCATGCAAATTTTGAGTCTAAATCCCAAGAAAATCCACATACAAATAACTTACTTTTTATAATGTCTATTTGACTGTTCCATCGTCTCTTGGAAATAGATCAAACAATGAGAAAAGTGAGGTCAAAAGGTGTGTTAGTAAAACTGTAAAAGCGTACTCCAATTCTACCAAGACATGACAAAAGACAATTAAGAATAAAGCTATAGTTTCACTATACAACAAATAAATGACAGTTAATATTGCAACATATTCAATATAATCTAATTAAAAGTAAAGTTTTACTGCGCCACAACTTTTTTTATGGAAAAATGTGTTGTCTTATATTAGAAACAACTTTTTTTTTTATGGATTGAAAATAAATAATTAAATTAATATAAATAGCAAAGGATATTATAGATTACATTAGATATAAGATATATAAATATTTAATAGTACCAACAGGGTTATAATCATTTTCCGGGTTAGTTTAACATGAAAAGACATGTAGATTTTTATATGAAAAGACACGTTTCTACTTTGATACTATATCCAAAAAAAGCAGTAATTTTATTAATTGAAATATATCCTTTATTAAATAAAGATTAACTTTTCCAGTGTAATAAAGGACAGCAAAAAATAATAGTAGCAATAGTATTTGACATCACATGCACAGATAACCTGAAAAGAACAAACCATGAATCACCATTCTTATATCCAACAAAACAATTTGCAACCAACTTATAGACATAATTCCTTGGTAAAAGAGTAACAGTAATAATAAGTGCAAAACTTCTAAGTTTAAGTATACAGAACTTGAGTCTTATTAATAATAAATATCATTAAAAAAAATCATAGATAATTATTTTAATAATGCAAAATATTTTTTCTTCTATCAATCCGTGTAGACAAAATAGAAAATATAATTTCACATAGTAATAATAATTGACAGAAAATTAAATACGAAACAAACACAATTTTTAACTTAGAAAATTTCCTTCAAATTGAGAGAATAAAAATCACATGACCGTAAAAACTTCTACTATAATAATTAATGGGTAAATCAGAGTCTTCCTAATAACAATAGAGAACATCAATCAAGAAGAACAACCTTATAACAACCTTCTACTAAAGTGGGTATGTTAAAGTAACTCTAAGAGAATGTAAAACTACTCACATTGTATACTAAAATTATTAACTCAATGGTAAAAATAACCTATCAAAATTGTAAATCAAATGGAGCAAGTTTGCTACGCACCTGTTACCACTATCGAGACTTAATTCATTTCTTTTTCTCTAGCTTTCGTGCATGTGTGCGATTACTGTTGCTGCTTTCTTTTGTTTTTTATTTTTTTGCATTTGGGATATGAAATATCTTTCCTTCCTTTTATTTTCCTTTACATTGGCCAAACCGGCCAATAAATCATATATTTCTATTTTTTTTCTTTTATTTCAATAATAACAATAGTAATAATAATTATAATAATAATAGTACTAATAAAATTGGTGGGTTCCACTTGAGGAGTGAGTCCATCCAACAAATTTTTCCCTCACGACTCAATTGTAAATGACTTCATTTCCAATGCATCTCGTATCCAATGATACTACACCTCAATATGATTCAAATTTGCATGAAAAATCAGAGTTTTGCTGATATGTATCGCACTTTGACTGTCACAGGATAACACAAACTTGTCTTGCTTGAGGCCTAAGTCATGTAGGAATTTCTTCATCCACAAGAGTTCTTTGGAAGCTTCAGTTGTTGTAATTACTCAGCTTCAATAGTGGATAAAGCAACACACTTTTGTAATCTTGATTGGCAAGACACAACTCCGTCTGCAAACGTCTATCATATAACCAGAAGTAGATTTTCTAGATTCAAGATCACCTTTCATATCTACAAATGTGTAGCCATCCAACATAATTTCACCACCTCCGTAGCATAAACACACTTTGGAAGTGCCTCTGAGGTATCTTATAATCCACTTCACTGCTTACCAATGATCTTTACTAGGATTAAAGAGAAACAGACTAACAACTCCAACTGCATGAGCAATATCTAGCCTTGTGCATACCATAACATACATCAAACTACCAATTGCAGATGCATAAGCAACCTTCTTCATCTCTTCTTTATCTTTCTCACTTGTAGGACATTGATGAGAATTCAATTTAAAATGAGTAGCAATTGAAGTACTAACATGTTTGCAATTACTCATGTTGAATCTCTCTAAAACTTTCTCAATATAATTGTCTTGAGACAACCACAATTTATTATTTTTCTTGTCATGAGTGATTCTCATGCCCATAATTTGTTTTGCAGGACCCAAGTTTTTCATTGCAAAAGACTTGTTCAAATCTTTCTTTAGATATTGAATCTTTTAGTGTCATAACCAACAAGCAACATGTCATCCACATATAACAAGAGAATAATATAATCACCATCAGATAATTTCTTGACAAACACACAATAATCAGAAGTAGTTTTACCGTACTCATGTTTCTCCATGAAATAATCAAATTTCTTGTACCATTGTTGACGTGCTTGCTTAAGCCCATACAAATTTTTCTTCAACTTATACACAAGCTTCACTTTACCTTTGACATCGAAACCCACTGGTTGCTCCATATAGATCTCTTCCTACAAATCTCCATGAATAAATGCAGTTTTCACATCAAGTTGTTCAACTTCTAGGTTCCAGCTAGTTGTTAACCCAATCACAACTAGGATAGAGGACATCTTCACCACAAGTGAATTTTTTTTTATCAAAGTCTATATCTTTTCTCTAATTAAAACTTTTCACAACCAATCTTGCTTTGTACCTTATTTGAGAGCTATTCTCATATGCCTTTATCTTGTATACCAATTTGTTCTTGAGTGCTTTTCTACCCTTAGGTAACTTTACCAAATCAAATGTGTGATTCTCATGCAAGTAATTCATCTATTCTTGCATGACCTTCAACCAATTTTCTTGATCAACATTTGTTACAACTTCTTGATAGTATTCTTGCTCTCCACTATCAGTGATCATCACTTACTCATGTGGAGGATATCATTGAGAAGTTTGATGTTCTCTAGTACACCTTCTCAATTGAAACTCAAGTGGTGGCTCAACAAGAACTTGCTTTTCATGGTGAGGTACATGATCATTAGTCGCATTCTCATTATCTACATGTATATCTCCCTTATCAACAAAAGTTTCTGGAGGGGGCTAAGACCAACATCAATTTAACTTATGGAATTTGATTTATGTTTCTCTGCTTTATCAAAATCTTCAATAGTCTGGTCTTCAAGAAATGTCACATCTCAACTTCTGATAATTTTCTTGTCATTCAAATCCAACAATCTATAGCCAAATTATTCATCACCGTAACCGACTAATACACACTATTTGGATTTACTATCAAGCTTGGACCTCTCATTTCTTGGAACGTGAACGAAACATATGCAACCAAAAATCTCAAATGACAGTAAGAGACATATTTCCCTGTCCACACTCTATTTGGAATATCAACATCAAGTGGAATAGAACGAGAAGGAATGATCAAATCCATTGCAACATTCATTGCTTCACCCCAAAAGGATTTTGACAATTTTGCATGTGAGAGCATACATTTGATTATGTCATTAATGTACGATTCATTCTCTCTACATCACCATTATGATGAGGTATCTTTGGAACTATTTTCTCAAGCCTGATTCCATGTTCTCTATAATACTCTTCAAACAGACCTTTATATTCACCATCGTTATCTAATCGAACACATTATAATTTCCTTCCCTTTTTCTCTTTCAATATTTGCATGAAAATGCGTGAAGACTCCAAGTACCTAGTCTTTAGATTTGAAAGGAAAGACCCACACTTTTCTAGCGTGGTCGTCAATAAAGGTGACAAAATATGATACACCACCAAGAGATTTACTATTCATCATACAAACATCAGTATGAACTAAATAAAGAATATTTTGCCTCGTATGAGGCCCAGTTTATAAAAAGAAACTTTATGTTGTTTTCTAGCAAAACAATGAGTGCAAATTTTTAGAGACGTACCTTTTGTAGGAATAAAATTTTTCTTCGCAAGTATATTGAGTAATTTCTCACTCAAGTGACCAAGGTGCATATGCCATAAGTTAGAAGATGCGTCTTCAATTGCATTCATTTCTTCCTTGCATAGCTTCGCAGGCATCCTATAGAGAGAAGTTGAACTTTGCTCCTTTGCAACCACTAGGGACCCTTTTGTGATATTACATATACTACCACCACCAAAGTAAGTGTGATAACCCTCAATATCCAAGGCTTTCATCGAAATCAGGAACATGTCTAACATTCTTCAATTAAAGCTTGCAACCAATCCCAGTTTGAACCCAAACATCTCCCATACCGATAATTTTACATACTCTTTAATCTCCCATTTTTACCATGCCAAAATCACCAGCACTATAAGATGAGAAGAAATCACACCTAGGAATAACATGAAATTAGACACTTGAATGAATAATCCAAGTTTAATCCTGACATGCAAGGTTTATGGAATTATTATCACAAATAATGTAGACATTACTAACAGATGCAACTGCTATTGTATTTTTATGTGACTCGATTTACCACAATGATATTATATCACTTCTTTTCTAGTCATTAACTTGCTTATTGACTTGCTATGTCTTTTAGGAATTTTCTAGATTGTCGGGACTCTGTAACTAGTGGTTCTGACTTTGAGGAAGAACCAATCAAACCACGTTCTTTTCTTCGAGCTTCTTCATTCAACAAGCTCTCTTTAACTGTTGACATTTTCAACATTCCTTTTTGAGCTCAATTGGTCAACGTCAACGTCACAACAAGGAACTCAACAATAACAATAACAAGCATGGAACTCAACAATAACAACGCTTGCAAATCATCATCTAATTTAATATATGCGGTTTTCATTTGGTTGACTGTATTCTAAAAAACACTCATATGCTCTGCCATTGAATCTCCATATTTGCATTTCATATTCACCAACTTCCGAATCAAGAATGCTTTATTTTGCATATTTTTTCATTCATGCAACTCTTTTAATTTTCCCCACATCTTGTTAGCATCTATTTCAGTTTCAACATGTGGATATACACTCTGATCCAACCACTGTATGATCAACGACATTGGCTTTCTATTTATCTTCTTCATGTAAACATCAAATTTATTTTTGGGTTTGGCAATGTCACCCTCAATAAGATCATACAATTTTTTACTGTATAACATGTCTTCC
Organism: Cicer bijugum; assembly: GCA_037974875.1. Classification (NCBI taxonomy): domain Eukaryota; kingdom Viridiplantae; phylum Streptophyta; class Magnoliopsida; order Fabales; family Fabaceae; genus Cicer; species Cicer bijugum. Next base: position 139,316 of record JBBPBT010000524.1, read on the forward strand.
ATGAGAGTCTTCCAAAGTGCGTAATTAGAATAGTTGAGCTTAATCATATTCGGACCTTTATTTTCCTCCTCCATCTAAATGCACAAATCAAATCAACCGAGCTCTATATACCACTTTCTTGGGAAAACCAAAGATAATTATCTCAATAATGCAGAATATTTTTCCCTCCACATGTGTAGATAAATGGCCAAACAAAAAATACAATTCCACAAAGCAATAATAATTGATAGAAAATTATATACGAGACAAACACAATTTTTAACGTGGAAAACTTCTCTAAAACACTACAAGAAAACATTTGTATACCTACGGAAAATTACCCACGGATGTTAGTCTGTGAGTAAATCAGTTGTTATGTACGAAAAAACCGTGTGTATTTTTAAAAAAATAATTTGTTTTTTTAATTAATTTCGAAGATTATTCCATTGGTAAAATTAAAAAAATCTATAGGTAAAGAAAAAAAGATGCGGCTCCCACTTAAATTTTGCGAAATTTATTGGTGTTATTTTGACTATAACTTCTCTATAGATAATTTCTTTCTTTTTAGAAAGTTTTTTTGTTGAGTTTTTTGAAAAAAGGTTTATGTGAAAACCCAAAATATCTTCGTTCTCAAAACCAAAAGAACTCATTCATTCAGATTGCAACCTAGACAACTGTAAACCCTTCTTCTTCTTCTTCTCAAATTTCATCTGGTCCCGGGTCTCTTCCAGTGGTCTTCTAGCGTTAGAAGAAGTCGTGTCTGTCCCGTTCAGTGAAGTTCGCAGTCGCCCTCACTAAAGGAAAAGACTGACCCATTTGGTGGCTTTCGTAGTTGCCCTCACTGAACCGACTTGAATCTGAATTATGATTCAGGTCAAGTCTTACCGAATTCGTATGTCCTTTTTGTGCCATATGCACTTAGACTTTCTTTACTATTATCTAAAAAAGCACCCATTTTTATTTAACACCCTAATCGTTTTCCTTCAAATCCGAAATTATTCATATTCTTTATAACTAATTCTTTTTACATAATGTTGTAGTTAGTAGTGTTATAGTGAATGTTATACAAATTGTTCATGTTTCTGGTTGTTTGGTTCTTGATTTAATTTATCGTTAAAATCATTCACTTTCTTTCTTACAAGTCATTGTTCTTGCTGCCTTTACTAGATTAGACGCCTTTTGTGCTCTTCAAGACATGTGGCAATTCAAATATTTGTTAACCATAGTACCTCTAATCAGGATCTCCAACATGTATGCCTTTATGATATTTGGTTTATTTGACGTTGTCTACTCCTTTGATTGTAATGTAGTTTCAAGCAACATATTTACTTAATGGTAATATTCTTGGCAAGCCAACACCCTTCCTTTGGTGAAAATTCCTTAATTATGTTATTGATTATGGGAAGTTATCAAATAGGGGGAAGTTGTGACTCTTGGATATATTTTGGAAAATAACCACGTGTTAGTTATGGGTAGAGGGGAATGTCCTCTATATGAGCAATGCTATCTAGATAGTAGGAACATCTATTTTATTTCTATTCTATTGCTTAATTAATAATCAGCTTTTGTTTCATATATCGGTGCTTATCTTTGATTAATTATTCTGTGGAAATACTAGTTTGTATCAAATTGGTTTTGACAATTAGTTTGTGTTTGGAGAACATTATTTTCAATTTGAACGTTGACTAATAACTTGTTTGAGATTTGTATAGATATCCTATTTGATATGTAAAATTACATTATGTGGAAGGAATAAAAGGAGGATCTATGGTGTTGGAGAAGCTCGATTAGACATGTGGGTCCAATTTGTTGGGGGGAAGAATAAAGGGAGGATCTATGGTGTTGGAGATAGATCCTCACTTTATAAACCAGGTGTCGCAAGTCTAGGCCTAGATTCCCGTCCATTTAGAGGTTGTGCCAATGTCTTATCTCAACACTCTAACGAGATAGCTGCACAGATAACAACATTTGAGGAGCGAGCAAAAGCGGCAGAACACGAGGCACAAGAGGCGCGAGAGGAGCTAAGAAAAACAGAGCAACGTCGACAAGAGGAAGAGCAGCGCACTATAGAGCTCCAAATATAGCTAGCAACATTGGCAAAAAGTGTTGCTTCCATACAGGCTGAGTCATCCTGTCGTCGTCATCTAAATTTTGATAAGGATAAGTCTAACGATGATGACGGCGATGAGTAGTACTGATTTCAGTGTCAGTTTCGTATAATAGTTATGACTACCAATTTTGCTTAGACTTGTAGGCATTATCTATATATATTCTTACGATAATATTGTTATGTATATTTTGAAACTTATGATAGTGACAATGTGCTTATTTTGAGAATTATGATAGTGTAAGTTGTCCTTATTTTGAAACTTGTGGCAGTCATGATGTGTATTTTGAAAACACTATTTATATAAAATTTCACTTTGTTTTGACAATGATGTTTTATATGCTTATAATTTATTTTAAACATATAATAAAAAGATACATCAAACTGTAAAAAACCAAAATAGATTTAAAATCATTTTTTCATTACCCACGAACATGTCATGGATAAAATTATAAATATAAAATATAAAAGAGTATATTTTGTCACGGATGGTCCGTGAGTAATGTTACTTGCGACTTTTTCGTCGATAAGTATCTACGACTTTATCCACAGAACATCTATGAGTAATTTTACTCACGGCGTCTCGGTGAGTCATACTACCCACGAAGAATCCTTAAGTAAGTGTATCCTACGAGTGATTTAGCTGCGAACCCATGTCTGTGGGTAATCTCTGCATAATTTTTGGTTACCTACATACATGTCATGGGTAAAGATAAAATATGTTGTAGATAACAATAGTACTTCTATGATTTTCATACAAAAATTCATTTAAAATTGAATAAGTAAAATACAAATTAAACCCTTATTGCCGGGATCACCTATCAGAGCAGGGTTCCTCCCAAACTTGAACTTCAAGACTCATTAACCTGTAATTACTATGATTTGGCAAACGCAGGGCCAAACCAGTCAAACACAAACAACGAATGAGGTGAGTTTCGAAATCATGTTGATAGTATAATACAAGTAAGAAGAACACACATAAAAAAAATCATAATAGAACCGTATTTTTACACAAATATTGCTCAAGAAAATTATCACATTAGAAAGTTAGAATCACTCAAGGAAAATCAATACCTTTCACTATAACATCAAATCGTCTAAGATAAGTCGTCTAATCAATACCTTATGAGTATTCAAATATAATTGTATGAGTGATGTATTACTTTACACGTGAAGCATCTATCCTTCATCCTGAGGCCTCTTTTATATATTCCAATAGAGCATTAGACAACTCATTTGGCCATTGAGAATAGTCCAGTTGTCACATGGTAGTAGGTGGATAGGATCAACCATAAAGCAATGATGTTCTTAGCTTAAAGCAGGAATGTTCTTGTAAACCAAGAATGATGTATGTTCTTGCATTCAGGTGTGTTGAGCTTTGATCTTAACCTGACATATGTCTGAAGTGATCCCATGCTTTGTATCATGTTTACAAGCTTCTAGAAAGTACATATGAGGTGTCTTGTCCAGTTTGTCAATTTTGTACTTCATGCTTGCTTAACATGAAGTATGAAGTATGAAGCATTGCTATTGCTGTCAATTTATTCCCATACGGGACATGGTTCATAATTTATTACCTCCTTATCTTTTGAGTTTTCCATCAAACATAAGTTGGCTTCTTCAGGTTCCTCTATTTCTGATTCATCATACTCATCTCAGGTCACCATGATTGATTTCTTCTTGAAATGAAATTTCTTTTGTGTTGTTTTGTTCAAGGGACATTTTGCCTTGTAATGTCCTTGTTTATTACATTCGAAACATGTTATTTGACTCTTGTCTACCTAAGTTTTGATGTTCTCCTTTTTATTTGAAATCATTTTTAATTTGATCCCTTCTTCTCATCATTATTTGGATTTTCCTTGTTAGAAGAACTATTTCTTCGTCAGCTTCTTCTTGATCGATTTCTTCTAATCCTTCTTCTGATTGTAATGGCAAACTTTCTTGAGAGGCTTTTGAGGCTATAATTTTGCCTTTCTTTGTTGGTTTGCCTTCCTACAACAGCACCTCATGTGCTCGTAGGGTTCCAACTAATTCCTCTAATCGAAGTACTTAAATGTGTTATACATAAGTCCATTTTGATATCATTGACAAACATACATCATTTGATAAATCTAACATTTTAAACTGAGTAAAATTTCAGGAACAACAACTCAACCCTACACACTTGAGGCAATAGCTTGGAACTCAAGGAATCAACCAAAGTTGGAAGAATTACTGAGAAAATCAATTAGACAATCGATTTTGTGAAGGGTTGTATGAAAATGTGTACTACGGGATTAAGAAATCGATTAGGCAATCGATTGGCACATCCATTGATAAGTCGATTTTGGAAATCTCAAAAAAAAGCCTTTAGTGACCCAATCGATTGGCATATCGATTGTTCAAATCACAGAACCAAGCTGAAAATTAGAATAATCGATTAGCACATCGATTGTTCAAATCTAGAACTAAATTGGTAGTAAAATAATCGATTAGCACATTGATTGTGAAAATCACAGAAACAAGGCTTTTAGTAAGCTAATCGATTGGCAAATCGATTTCTAAAATAAGATTTCAAAAGGAACATGTTCTGTGATAAAAACAATCAATTTGACAATCCATTGAAACAAATTTCTTTTGTAACAAGTTTGGTATCAATCGATTAAGCAATCGATTGAATGAACCAACTGGTAAATCATTTTTCAAGAACATTGTACATAATCGATTGGCACATCGATTTGCTTGAAATAAGCTAACTCTCTGTAATAATCCAAATCGATTGGCAAATCGCTTTTGATGAAAACAACAGAGTCCCTGTGACTAGTGAAATCGATTGCCAAACCGATTGGAACAAAATGTAAAGTTACAGAGAAGACTTAGCCTATGGCCAAATCTATTATATGAATTAATGAATCGATTATGTGAATTAATGAATCGACTGAGTAATCGATTGTTTTGATCTCGTTGTTGGAACAAAACACCTTTAATTGATTATGCAATCGATTCCAATATGAACTGCATATTATTTTTTGAAAAGGTCATTAAAATAATCAATTAGGTAATCGATTAGTTTATGGTGTTTCAAGATTCAAGAAAAATAAGACTCGCGATAATCGATTGGAAAATCGATTGAGCCTGTTTTAATATATTAATGAATCGATTAATAAATCGATTTATATGTTGTTTTTCAGAAACCATATAAACATTTTTCAATCACTGTCTCTCAGAACTTTTGATCATAACTTTTGAATAACAGGTTTCAGAACTTTTAACGAACTTTCATATTACTTTTTCAGATCTGAACCAAATACTCTTCATGATCTTAGAGAGCAGAAAAAGACAACTTGAGAGAAGAAGAAATATCTCACAAACACTCAATTGAAAAAGTACTTCTTGTGTGAGATACATTGTAGTGATCGAGACAACTTCTGTATACATTTTATCTTTTCTGTAACAACGTTTTTGTAAAGAAAGAACTGAAAAAAATTCAGTATAGAAACTGGTAGCTATCTTCGTTGATAAGGGAGATTATCAAGAAGAAGCTTCATCGAAATCTTGGGAGAGTCTGCCGATTGACACGAGGGATTCGGTGGGTGCACAATAGAAGAGAGAGAGAGAGAGAGAGTTTTAAGGTAGATAGGCAGGGTTGCTGGACAATTTGTAAAACACTCTAGAAGATTCTATTGGAAGAAAAGCTGAAATTGGTTCGATTTTGGGACTCGACGTAGGCTGTCATATTGACAGCTGAACCAGGATAAATCTCTGTGTATCATCATCTTACCCTTTCTCTTTTATTTTTGTATTGCTTGTTTGATTAATCTTGATTGCATGCGATAGCATAATTCTGTATTGATTGATATGTTAAATGTTTGTATGTTAATGTATGTGAATTAATATTGATCACATTGGTTTCGATATTAACTTCAATACTTAGAAACTGTATATGTTAACCTGAGTAATTAGACTGTCATATAAGTTTTTAATAAACAGAGGGCATAATAACCAACAAAATGTTCTCATGATTTTTCTTACTATGTCTTGTACTGAGTATGTCTTGCCTAAGGATCGCATTTCATTTACAATAGTTGTAAACCTTGAGTATATCTCAACGATAGTTTCTCCTTCATTCATTTCAAATAGTTCAAACTTTCCTATGCATATATCGATCCTTGTTTCTTTCACATGACTTGTTCTTTTCTAATGATTTTGTAGTGTGATCCATTACTTTTTGACAATGTCGAATTCATCCTCTTTCACTTTCTTCCCTACTTAAACTCATGATAAAAATAATTGACATTCGTCGAATCTTTCACTTTCTTCCCTACTTAAAGCTACCATGTCTTGTGATTTTTAAAACAACTGCATTTTGCTTTTCCAAACATAGTAATATGAGTCATCAAAGTAGGGTGATCTGTTTGTTGACCCTCTTTCATCAATGTACTTGGCTTTGAAAATTTTTCTTCTAAATCTTTTTCTCGAACACTGTTTAGGTGTTTAATCTTTAGAGATCAAGCTCTGGTGCCAATTGAAGTAGCAATGTCAATTACAAGATAAAAAATATGATTAGAAGATAAAAAATTAAATAGAGATAAGGGAAGATATATCACACAAATATATATCCTGGTTCACCCAACACGAGTTACATCTAATCCTCACAATTGTGAGATTTTCCACTAAGTGCTAAAAGCAATATCGTTCTTGGTTTTCACAGAGCTTTTACATATCAATCTTGATCTATTACAAAGTACTACATTTCTACATAGAAAGGAATTACCTTTCAATCTTCAGAAAGGATTTTTACACATTACCTTTTACACATAAAAGGATTTTTACAAATTACTCAAACTATCTTAACTTGACATATGTCTGAAGTGATCTCATGCTTTGTATCACGTGTGCAGGAGTCTAGAAAGTACAGCTGAGGTGTCATGTCCCATTTGTCAGCATTGTACTTCATGCTTGCTTAACTTGGAGAATGATCTTGTTTTAATGAACTATGAAGCATAACTTTTGCCTTTGTTTTCTGCCTTTGTTTTCTAGCATGATTCGTATAATGAATTGATCCTCGTATATTTCTGGTGAAATTCTGAATTGAATTGTGCATCGTGGATCTAATCTTTTCTTTAAGAATTTGATCATTCGTGTAATTTTGGAACTGTGGAAAATGTTCTTCGTTTTACAGAATTCTATCAAGATCGTTTTTCTTTTCTCTGAATTATCTTACTTCTTTTTAATATGATCTATTTTGAAATTACTTAGTATCTATCTTGATTAACACACTCAAACACACATGTTAAATACCAAAACACTTAGAGTCATAATTATAACTCTTAATTAACCTTTGTTTAGTTATCATCAAAATATTAATTTGGAATTTTGTCTCAACAGTTATGTGTGCTTACTATATACTATTGTTGTGAGTCGTAATTGTTGATTGTGGTTGTTGTAATAGAAATTTGTAAATGAATTTTTGCTCCATGTTATAGGGGATTTCAAATTGCATGTTAGATTTTAGATTTTACTTTGAGGGTATGAGTTCTTTTCTAATGTTATTAGTTATTACATAATTAAAGTTAGACTGTGGTTAAGGATATAAAGCTTTTTATGTTTAGAAGGAGAGAAAATGATTTTTAAAGAAGAACTTGAATTTCTACAAATTACTACACATAATAACTTTGGTAAGTGAATTTTAATTATTTTGTGGCTTTGAATTTTGATATGGACCAAGTGTTTTGGTTTTGTAAGTGAAATGGTTATCTCTGATAAAATTTACACAATTTTCTGAGTTCATTTGACATTCCGTTTATACTCTTACTGATTTTAGTCTGGAATAGTGATGTTAGGATCAACCATGATGCATGCTTTTTCTAGAATTAATCATTTTGAATTTGATATACAACCAATTACATTGTGTTTGTATGTTAAATGAATACCTCTAGTAAAATGTACAGAAATTTCATAATTCATTTGATTCTTCGTTAATAAACTTTATTGAATGGTGGTTTTGAAGAAAATAATAGTTTGAAATATTTTACTATATTCCTTTAAAATTGCGAACCTTGCATCTTCCGCTATTCACATGTAGGACATATTAGTTCTGAAGTATATATAGAAGTATATTAAACTATAAGATCAAGTTGAATGATGTGTTTCATCTTCTCTTTTCTCTTTGTTTACATAAGTATGTATGTGTGTATATGTATATTTGTGGGTGTGTTTGTGTATTCTAGTGTATAATACTAAAATCAATGATAAATTATTTTAATGAACTAGTCACGTGTTTGTGTATTCTAGTGTATAATACTAAGATGAATGATAAATTATTTTAATGAATTAATCACGTTGAGATATTGCTTTAGTAAAGGAGGAATCACAGTTACGGTGAGTTATATTATGTTTTCACAAAAGAAAGAAATGTTCTTCAATAAAGACGGACTAGTAGGACCGACAAGCATGTGGGACACCGCCTGTGGTCAATTGACGTCTCATCCACGTTACTTATTCCACCTTACTTATAAACTAATATTCTCTTAAGTGATTCACGTTTGAGCAAACTAGTACACAGACTTACAACTTTTCATGTATATATATATATATATATTTAAGTATATGGTTAAAAATAGTTTTTTAAGAATACATGTCTTATTTTGTTATGTGAAGACAAATGTTTTTAAAGAATTTTTGACAGGCAAATTTTTCATGCTTAATACACAAAAATGACTAAAAAATATCTTTGAACTATTTTATAAATTCTATATTACTAATTTTTATAACTCATTATATTATCAGGGGTAATATTGTTTGAGTTTCTTGCATCAAAAAGTTGAAAAGTTTCTTTAGATTGTTCCTCAGATTTTTAATGTAGAATGAAGTCACATTACCAGATCAAAGTTAGAGTCCTAGTGTTAGGATTTAGTTAGTTTTATGAGTTTGTCAATGTGATGTACTTTAATTAATTGTATTACCTTATTTGGTTAATTTATAAAATGCTCTCTTTTGTCATTTTTTTTTTAAAAAAAACTCATTGAAACTTTAGAATTTCGACTATATGTTTGTTAAAATCGTGTTTTTAATTTTGGGGTTACACAAGGGAATCTGGTTAATTATTATACACAAAAATTGGAAATAAAGTTGTTACTTCCAAAATAATTTTAACAAGAAAAACAACAATTAATAACTCAGAAATATCATATAAGCATTTCAATTCATTTATGGTATTAATTTCCTTTAAAAGAGTGTAAAATGAAATACCCAAATTCATGAAAATTTTAAAAACGAAAACACTGATTTAGAGACGTAGAGATATAGAGGAAAATATAATGGCAAATGTTATACTTCTAAATCGACTTAAACATGTATAATATCATAAATAACAAATTTAAATCGGTATAGGAGATGTAAAAATAATTGAATAGTATCCTTTCACCGTTGCTACATTGAATTCAAAGACAGATACCACAAAAGATAAGATTGTTTTATTATTCCAAACTCTTATTAACTCAAATTCGATCGTGTAATTTTTTAAAGAGAGAAGTAGATTAAATGATTGAAAACAAGGTCAAATAGTGGTATTTAATTATTCATAGACATCTACCGATCGCAGAGTTCTAAACCATAACACATACTAATTTTTAGCACTTAGCGGTGATTAGATAGTGCTCCAATAGAAGGTCAGTGGGAGAAAATAACGAACGATACGCAAGTTAGTTTTCCTATAAAATAACCAGATCTTTTTTTTTTTTTAATTTGTGTTGAAACATAAAGTATTTTAACGTGTATTTTTAAATTTTTTTTAAGTCTCACATTAGAATATTCTCATATTTTGAGTAGTTTTCAACACTATAAATTCTAAATTCTCACATTTGATAAAGAACATATGTGTTTGCTTCCATCACTATATAATTAGTTTCAAACTATTGTGAAAAACACACCAAAGTTTGATGCATTTGCCAACTTTCTCTTTTCAACCTAATATGTTGCTCGACTGATTTCCGAGTCATTTCTCCCTTTTCTTTCTGTCCCTTCGATATTTTAAAATGGTTTTGTATCGTTGTCCCTTCGACTTTTAGAGTAGTTGTTATGTCGTAGTTCATTTGTTTTTTTAAAGCGGTAGTTATGACATAGTTCCTTCGATTGATTTCCGAGCCATTTCTCCCTTTTCCTTTTGTCCCTTCGATATTTTAAAACGGTTTTGTACCATTGTCCCTTCGATTTCTAGAGCAGTTGTTATGCCGTAGTTCCTTCATTTTTTAGAGCGGTTGTTATGATGTACTCCATTTGTTTTTTAGAGCGGTTATTATGTCGTAGTCCCTTCGGATTTTAGAGTGGTTTTGTATCATAGTCCTATCGGTTTCTAGAGCGGTTGTTATGCCATAGTTCTGTCGATTTTAGAGTGGTCCTAATACCATTATCTTTTTCCAGCGGTTTTTATGTTGTAGTCTCATCGATTTTTTAGTCGTCATAATACCACTATGAGCGGTTTTTTGTGTCGTAGTCCTTTGGATTTATCAGTGGTCATAGTACCATGTTTAGAGTCACTTTCATCATCATATTGAGAGTGGCTTTAACTTTCATATTGAGGGTGTAACTCTAGAATGGTTTTCTACGGTGAAGTGGAACTTCGATATAGTGAATATGAGCTATTTTATCTTGGAAACTTTGTGGTTGATAGTATGCCTTGCACAATTTGGGTAGTGTCGCGAAACACCTTAAAGAGAGCGACGTAGTTTGCGACTTAACCCAGTAATATCTTTGGTGGCATAAATTTTGATTTTTAGATAGTGTTCCGAAACACAAAAACAACAGTTTTAAAACGCTTCTTTCTGCCAAGTCAACCGAAGATATTACTAGATTAGGTTTTGTTGCCTCTAATTTCAATAAACTATTTCAGTTTGAAGCAAACAAATAAGGATAAGAAAGCTAAAGAATTAACCTACGGGAGAATAATGATAAGAATTATAATCTTAATGGACTTGATGATGATTTGTATAACTACTACAATTTCAGCAATACTGCAAGAGATGTTTGAGATGCTTTGAAGAAGTATGTTGTGAGCTTCTACTCATAGTATCAGATGATCGATCCCGTAAAATTTTGAAGATAACTCATGAGGTCATTTATTAAGGTATGTCCCTCATGATATATTTAAATTAAATATTTGAAATTTAATGTCTCCTTGTGTTTGAATGTTGAAATCAATAAAATATCTCATTCTATAAAATGTCTCATTCTGCTTACATTTTGTGTGATTTTAATTTTTGACATGCTAGACTATGTGATGTGAATGCATCTATTTTCAAACTTAAGTAACTCATGTTTAATTCCAAATTTATCTTTAAATGATTTTGAAAAATGTGATTTTTGTAGTCAAGCTAAATTAAAGAAGTGTTCACATAAATCTGTAGTTAGAGAATCTAAATTTTTAGATTTATTACACTCTGATATATGTGAACTTGATTGGAAGTTAACAAGAAATGAAAAATAAAAGTGAAACATTTGACATGCTAAGGATTTTTGTAATAGAAATTGAAAATCAATTTAGTAGATAGATTAAGAGGTTCCAAATATGATTTTAGTTTGTCTAATGCGTTTTAGAAATTGTTTGGATTTATACATGGATGTATTTGCACCAAAATTGCCAGTATGCTTAACTCTAGTGCTGCATATCATTGGTGTGTGAAAAATATATTGCTTATTTGCTTTGTTTTGAATAGAGTTCCTAAATCTAAAAATAAAACATGAGATAGTGAAGAAAAGACAACCGAACTTGTCTTATTTTTAAACTTGGGGTTGTTTGGCTTATGTCACAATCCCCGATCCCAAGCCAATTAAATTAGCTAGTAGAACCTATGAATGTCTATTCATTTGGTATGTAGTAAACATGGAAACATATAGGTTTTATGACATAATTGTGAAAGTGATCATAGAGTCACTTAATGTTGACTTCTATGAAAATAAATTCCCTTTCAATCTTTGAGAAATAGCGGGATCAACGAACTAAGTCATGTTCGTGTGACAAGAAGCACTCAAAGCAGTAAACAAGACAAAACATAAACTCGAAGAAGTAAGAGAGTCAGAGTAGCTAAAGATTATGGATCCTATTATATGTCATATACCTTAGATGAGAATCCTGCAAATCTATAAGAAGTTTTGTCATCTTTGGATGCAGATTTATTGCAAGAAGCAATAAATGATGAAATGGTTACCTCGTGGTTGGAAATCAACAGGTTGTAAATGACTATTGAAAATGAAACTAAAACCCAATCGAATGGTTGATAAATACAAGACATAATTTGTAGTCAAAGGTTTTAGATAAAGAGAAAATATAGATTTCTTCGAGACCTTTTCACTAGTCACTAGAATTACATCCATTAGGATACTCCTATCACTTGTGGCTATTTATAACTTGGTGATACACAAGATGGATGTTAAAACAACTTTTTTAAATGATGACCTAAAAGAAGAAATCTATATGGAATAACCTAAAGGTTTTGTAATTCAATAAAAGAAGACAAGGTCTGTAAGTTAGATAAATCATTTATGGTCTTAAACAAACTCCTAAGAAATGGCATGAAAAGTTTGACAACTTGATTATATCAAATGAGTTTAAAGTGAATGAAACTGGCAAATGTATTTACTACAAATCTGAAAATGTTATTGCACTGTCATATGTCTCTATGTAGACGAGTTACTCATATTTGATTCAAATGCTCATGATGTAAATGTTGTGTAATAATTGTTGTGTAACAACTTTGATATGAAAGACCTTGAAGAAGCGAATGTAATCCTTGAAATCAAGATTATTAGGTTAGAAAATGGAATTTCTTTGGACCTGTCTCTATGTTGAAACAATCCTAAAGAAATATAAATACTTTGATTCTAAACCTATTTCCACACCATATGATCCAAGTGTGAAGCATTTCAAGAACATTGGTGAAAGTGTTAGACAAACTAAATATACGAGCATCATGGGACTGTTTTGCAGGTTTACCAGTAGACCTCGTATGGATCATTGGCATGCTATCAAAAGAGTCACGAGATGCCTAAAAAGGACCATGAGTCTCGAATTACATTATTAAAGATTTCCTGTCGTCCTTGAAGGATACATTGTTGCTGATTGGAACATTTTATAAAATGACTCAAAAACAACCAGTGGCTATATTTTAGTATAGCTAGTGGTGTTGTATCTTAGAAATTGAAGAACATATGATATTGGCTCAGTCCAATATTGAGTCTGAAATGATAGCACTAGCTATTACTAGTGAAGAAGTGAGCTGATTGAGATGCTTGCTAGTTGAGATCTCTTTATGGGAAAACCTATGACAAATATGTTGATCCACTGCAATAGCACCACAATTGTTGCGAAGATTGAGAATCATTATTATAATGATAAGAGAAGATAAATTCGTCGTAAGCACAACGTTGTTAGAGAGTTACTTTCTGAAGGAGTTGTTATAGTGGATCATGTACACATTGATAAGAATTTAAAGTCATAAATACATCCAAAAGGATGTGACTAATGCCTATAGAGTCACTCATTATGGTAACCCGGCCTAAAAGACTGGAGATCCCAATAATTAAGTTCAATGGGAAATAACAAATCGTGAAGTGATATGAGATAAACATACTATTATAAATAAGAGAAACTCTTAATTATGAGATCTATAATCTATGTGGAGTATAGTACATAGCTACAGAAGTACTCTTAATAGAGTTACCTATGTTAATGTGGAAGTGGCGCCGCTTCCTATGGAATTTTGAGGCATAATTCCTAGAGAGTTCATTATATTGGGGTACACGTGTAGGGCCATTAATGCACGAGCATTTGAGAATACACCCTATGAAAATGTTGTGTGTGGGTTTGATGTTAGAGATAGAGTTCTAGACTACGAGTCACTATTGTTGAATCTGAATCTTATGGGTTCAAGTCTAGAGACACATTTCTTTATGCACGGTCTAATACAAGCATTTCACGCTATTTTAGAAACACTTTTTTAAATTTAAGTGGGGGATTCATGGAACTTAAAGTATGTTAATTGTGAATTTTAAATTTTTTGAAGTCTCAAATTGGAAAATTATCATATTTTGAGGAGTTTTCAACACTATAAATACTACAATCCCACATTGGATAGAAAACATAATGGTGTTTGTTTCCATCACTATATAATGAGTTTCAAACTATTGTGAAAAACACACCAAAGTTGACTGAATTTTCTAACTTTATCTTTTCTCCATAATCTATTTTTCTTGATTGATTTTCGAGCCATTTTTCCCCTTTCTTTTTTTCCTTCGATATTTTAAAACGGTTTTAAATCATTGTCCCTTCGATTTCTTGAGCGGATGTTATGCCATAGTCCATTCTTTTTTTAGCACAGTTGTTATGACGTAGTCCGTTCATTTTTTAGAGCAGTTGTTATGTCGTAGTCCCTTCAATTTTTGAGTGGTTCTAATACCACTATCCTTTTAGAGCGATTTTTATGTCGTAGACTCGTCGATTTTTTAGTGGTCATAATACCTCTATAAATGGTTTTTGTGTCGTAGTCCTTTATTTTTATGAGTGGTCAAAGTACCATATTGCTAGTGACTTTAATTGTCATATTGAGGGTGTAATTCTAAAACAATTTTTTACGGTGCATTGGAAGTTCGATACAGTGAATCTGACGTGTTTTATCCTGAGGACTTCATGGTTGACAGTCTGTCTTGTACAATTTGGACATTTTTGGGAAACATCTTTATCCTGGGGACTTCATGATTAATAGTTTGTCTTCCAAAATACAATTTGGCATATGATTTCATTAGGAACTTGGCTGTTTTGTTAGCACAAGAACTTCGCTCTACAAACATTAGAAACTCGTCAAATTAAAGCCCAAGAGAAGTTCTATGTTTGTAACTCATTAATTTTAAAAAAGTGATTTTGGTATTTTATAAGTTTGCGTTTAAAAAAGTGGTTTTGGTATTTTCTAAGTTTGAGTTTAAAAAATTTAGAGATTTGTTTAAAAATAATTTTTTTTTTAATTTTTATTTGTTTATTATCATAAAAATAATTTTTTTAAATGATATTTAATATATTTTTATAATAATTTTGCAAAAATTAATTTTTAAATTATAAAATTATCATAAAGAACATTATTTTTCTAAATATACTAATTTCTCTTTTTTTCTAAAATTAGGATAAGCATGATGTTATAATTTGATTATTCATAATCATTAAGACAATAGTTAGGACTTGGTAGAATATTTGTTGTCATAATTTGAGTATCCATAGTCGATAAAACATTAGTTAGTACTTGGTAGAATATTTGTTGCGTAAGTTAATCCATTTGTTTAGACCCATTTCAAAATTGATTAACTTAGTGAGTTAAGTTCTGTATTTTTAAATTTTGTGGCATCTTTCTCTCTCGTATATGGCAAGAGAATGCGAGAAAGCTTCTCATTTTTGACCAAAAATGTTTTTTTCAACAAAATAATTTTTTTTAAAAAAAACATATGAAACAAACACCATTACTGGAAACACATCCATTAAATGATTATTTTTACTTATATTTTAAATTATGTTTTTGTTTAAAAATAAATCATAAGTGATATTAATCTAACTTATATAATTTATTGTCACTTAAAAAGGAAAATATTTATGAAAATAAACCAAAACTCTTTTACATTAATCTAGTTACCATTTTTGTCACACTTTTTCTCCCGATTTATCTGTGGAAATTAAATTCATGGAGTCTTTTTATGTGGAAATACCTACAGAGTTATGCGCCCAATCATTTGCAAGAAACTTACCTCCAAAAATAGCAGTAGACAAATTTATACGAAAATACCATAATTTGCAGTTTCTCCACTACAATTTTGTCCCAGCTATATTAAATTTTCTTGTGGAAATATCCGTTGAAAATAATTATTTGCATAAGATTTTATATGGGAACACGATTCTACTAGAAAATCCATATAATTAAAACATGTTTCCTGTGGATATTTTGAGCCTAAATCCTAAAAGGCTTATTTTTGATAGTGTGCAGTGCTCCATCTTCTCTTACAAATGGATCAAAACAGTGAATATCGAAGTGAAGTCTAAAGGGATGTTAGTAAGAGAATACTCCAATTTTACCAAGACATGACAAAGGGATAGCTAAGAAATAAATTATTGACATTTTCAAAAGTTTGATTACAAAGATGGCAACAATATCCCATAGTGAAATCAAAGGTTAGGGTTGCTCCAACACTGATTGAGGTTTAAACAAAATAAAAAATACAGACTAATTATAAGATAAAATAGAGATTTTTTAAAATACTAATAATATTTTACTATAATTTTATGTAAATATTTTTTTTAATTTTTTGGAAATGCAAAGTATTTTAATTAAAATATCAATAATTGTCACGTATTTTACTTGTACTATTTAAATACTTTATTTTTTTAAATTAAATATTTTTTAGAAGCTTAATTTGTCATATTATAATAACTCAATACTTAAATAGGAATCTAAATATTAAGAATAAGCATATGGTTAAAGTTCTTATCAAATCTTAAGTTGATTTTCAATAATTTTCCTTTGACATCTTGACAACCTCACAGGTATATACCATCTATAGTTCAATTTAATTTCTTTTTACATAAGGAGTAATTGTTTAATAAATGGATAATGTTAAGGTTTCAATATTAAAAGAACAAAGGAAAATTGAAAATATATGTCTTTTACCTCAAATTCGAATTGCTGACACACTCTACACCTCCAATGGCTACTTTGTAGTACTTCTATTTTCATATACTCTTTCTTCAATTTCACCTCAAACCGATTGTCATTTTCATTTACATATGCAACTATTATATAATATTTATTATAAACACTACTTTTGTTAAAAATGATGTAGTAATATCGATTTACAAGGAAGGGGTGTGAATTGTAAATGTATCTATTTAAAAATTCCTGTAAAAAGACTACAGATTTAACTCAAAAATGATATTGGTTAAGAAAATAGAAAACGGAGAACGTTCTTGGTTTGCTTAAAAACAGAACTTCTGTTTATATTTTATCTCAATTAATCAATCAAGCTTAATAAATAAAGAGATAAGATAAAGAATACCATACAAAGATATATCATTGATCACCCAACTCAGGCTACGTCCAGTCCTCATAACTGTGAGATTTTCAATTAAGTGTTTAAAACAAAGAACCTTGGTTTTGCAGCACCTAGCTTAGATGAATCTGATTTGTTACAAGCTCTATTTATTTTCACCCACAAAGCAAATTAATGACCTATCGATCTTGATAAGATTCGTTACAATTTATTCAAACTATACTTAAACTCTTATAGCATTTTCGAGCATTTAATAATGGTCAAAAGAGTTGTTGGTAGTGCTCTGTTAGTTTTGACTAGAACCAATATATATGATTTAAAATATTCCTGCTTTTAAACATTTTCAATCTTGTTTGACTGGTGCTGTTACAAATGTCCTTGATCAGATTGCCTTAGTGTTTAATGATCCTCAAAGCTTCATATATAATTATTGACGTTATATCTTTGATCTGGAGCCTTGATTCTGTCAAAAAAAGTTTGGTGAAAGATTATGAACTTCTATAGAGATAAGGAGATCAATGTTGAACTTCTGCAGAAATGGAGATTGATTATCAATCTGGTTTTGTTAGTTTGAACTTTCTGGAGATTAATGATCAATCTGGAGGTTCAGTTTTGATCATTATGGATGTCTTCCTAATGTCTTGTACAAATCAAGATTGATTAAACTATCTTGATAGTTTAGTTGAAGAAGATTCATAATGTTTCAATTAGCTTGATTCCATACCTTTTATCTTAATGATTTGAAAGCCTTCTTTGACTAAAATGTATCCTACTTGTTCCTTGCTATGTACTGTTGAACTTAGTATAACATTAAGAGGCAAAAACTTCGTTGAAATAGTGGAGATTGATTGGTCAAGAGGTTGTGACGATCAGTTTGATCTTGGAGATCATTCTTCGTTTTATCCAGAATATTCTTGTTTCTTTATCTGTTCAGTTTTTATATGATTTCTTTGTTTTGCTTGATTCCTATCTTTGAATTAATTCACTCAAAAGCACAAGTTAAATTAACATAACATTTTAAAATCATAATTAACATTCTTAACTAACCTTTGTTTATTTTCATTGAAACTTTAATTTGAGAGTTTGTCTTAACAAAAAAAAAAAACAGTGCTTTTGAAGCACAATTAGATATTATAAAACCAATTGCATTTAACCCTAATAACAATACACAATATTGCCACACATTGTTTAATAAAAAAATGCTACATAATTTGTTTTGAAAGGTATTCATTTTTTTTAAATAAATAATAATAGATAAGTAAAATCTGACTAAAATAAAATATATTTAATTGTTCTTCAACTTTTTATTTTATAAAGTTTTTCAAAAGCATATTTAGAACATTTTAAAAAATTTCCTCCACAAAAAGTTATAATTTTTTATGTTGGGATCAATAAAATATGACTATTTATAATTTTTTTCCCTTCAGATCAATTAAATATGAATTTTTTAATGTAAGTAAGGAAAATATGACTTATATATGACTTATATAAGTAAGGAAAATATGACTTATATATCTAATTTTGATATATTTTTTGAAGAAATATTTATATTGTTGTAGATACCTAGAGGCAAATGGTATGCTATCTATGGAGTAGCCACGGCTACCTCATTTTTTTAATAAGTAGATATATTTTAAAAGCAATAAAAAAAAATATTATTTTAAAGATGAACTCTAATTTCCACAAATTAAATTACTACACATAACAGCTATGATGCGTGAATTTTAATTAATTTGTGGCTTTGAATTTTTATATGGGATTGATTGTATTGATTTTGTATAAATAATAGCTATATATCTCCGATAAAATTTACACAATGTTTTGAGTTTATTTGATATTTCGTTCCACTACGTCAAAAATAGTCTTTTACAGCGCTTTTTTTTAAGTCTTTTACAACACTTTTTCAAAACAAAAAACGTTGTGGAATCGAGCGCTATAAAAGATACAACAACGCTTATAAAAAAACGCTATAAATCATGTAAATATAGCGCGCGCTTGTTATTCACATTTTACAGCGCTTTTTAAAACAAGCACTGTAAAATGTGTGTATAAAATTCGTATACTAGAAGTGGATTTTATAACGCTTTTTAAAGTGCATGTATTTTACAGCGCTTGTGAAAAAAGTGCTGTAATAGGTAGTTAAAGTATTTGAAAGCGCATGTATTTTACAGCGCTTGTGAAAAAAGTGCTGTAAAATAATACGCGAAAGCGCTTCATTTTACAGCGTTTTTTTGACAAATGTTGTAAAAGTCTTATAACGCTATGCGCAAACGTTATATGACCTACAACAGCGCTGGTCATTAAAAGCGCTGTAAAAGGCTCCGTTATTTTTAAAATATATTTACAACAGCGCTTGTGTTTAGCAAGCGCTGTAAAAGGAGTGCTGTTAAATGTGATTTTTGGCGTAGTGTTCATAGTTCTTACTAATTTTAGCTTAGACTAGTGATGTTTGGATCAAGCTTGATGCATGGTTTTTCTTGAATTAATTATTTTGAATTTTGATATACAACAAACTTAATTGTTTTTTATGTTAAATGGATATTTGTAGTAAAATATATCAAATTTTTTGACTTCATTCGATTATTCGTTATTATACTTTATTGAAAGGTGGTTTGAAGAATATTATAGTTGGAGATATTTCATTAAATTCCATAAAAATTAATTGTGAACCTTGCGTCTTCCTTTATTCACATGTAGGGATAGGGTTGTTCCAACACTTATTGAGTCTTAAAAAAAATAAAAAATAAGGCCTAGTTATAAAATAAAATAGAGGTTTTGTTATACTAATAATGTTTTATTATAATTTCATTTTTATTATTTTTATTTGTTGAAATGCAAAGTATTTTAATTAAAATATATCAATAACTGTATTTTTTTTTAATTGTGAAGTCGTTTACTTGTACCATTCAAATACTTTTTTTTAGCTAAATATTTTTTAGAAGTTTAAAGTCTTTGTTTTCCAATTTTTTAAAAGCTTAAAATCCTTGTTTTTCTAGTACATCATTGACGGTGATTGGTAATGGTGGAGTTTCCGTCGGAGATTGTTGTGTGAGACTGACTTATTGATGGGCCAATTCACACTCAAGTTCATCTACAAGAAAGGTTACAATAGTAGAGTGAACACTCTATTATGTTAAATTTAACAATGTAAAATTAATACAAAAGTTTGAAGCTACAAGGAGTTAGTTAAAGAAATTTAGGGTGCAAGTTAAAAATTCGAGAAAGTGTTAGTTTAAGTTAAAAATTCAAGTTCTTAGCAAATCTTAAATTGGTTTTCCATAATTCTCCTAGTAACATTTTGACAACCTCACAAGTATATACCATCTATAGTAATCCAATTTTTTTAACCTAAGGAGCAATTGCTTAATAAATGCATAATGTTAAGGTTTCTATATTAAGACAACAAAGGAAAATTGAAAATATATGTCTTTTACCTCAAATTCAAGTTGCATACACACTCTACAACTCCAACTACTTTGTAAACCTCCAATAGCTACTTAGTAGTATTTTTATTGTCATGTGCTCCTTCTTCAATTTTCATCTCCGAAATCTAGTACTTTTATTGCTTTTCTAAAACCAATTGTCTATTTCATTTATATAAGTGCTTGTTGAACACAATTAAATATTATAAAACTAATTGCATTAATTAACCCTAATAACAATATTTACAGTAATACCACACATTATTGGTTCTTTATGAAAATCAAGTAGTTAAATACAATAATTAGACAAGAAGAAATTGAAAATCCATTTGTGAAAAAAAAATAATAAAGGGGAATGATTGATTCTTTACTTTATTTGACTACAAGTAGGCTTGATATTGTTTTCGTAGTGGGATTATGTGGTAGGTTTCAATCTCATTTAATTATTTTGAAAAGAATCTTTCGTTATCTTGTTGGTACTATTGATATATTTTGGCCTTTGGTATAGCAAAGGTTCTCACTTTGATTTTGTAACTTACTATGATGATGATTATGCCAGAGATAAGATCGATAGAAAAAGCACAAGTGATACATGTTATTCTCATATTTATGGATCAAAATTCAACTTGAAGACTTTTTGGTAAGATATTCTCATATTCCAATTTACTGCAACAATACTAGTGCCATCAATCTGTCCAAAAATCCTATTCAGCATTCTAGATCCAAACATATTAAAATAAAACATCATTTTATTAGGGACCATGTGAATAAAAAAGAAATTGAATTAATTTTTGTTGATATAAAGGATCAGTTAGCTGACATATTTAAAAAGCTTTTTGTTGAAGAAAATTTTAATTCAATCAAAAAATGATTAAAAATCATGAAAAATCCAACTCATAATCATTAAAAACTGAAACCAAATCAATCTGGTCATAATAGAGAACGTTCTCCATTCGAGTCTGTTCTAACAAATGGCTCAAGAACATTCTTTCGTTTCCTTCTCTTGAAGAAGTTGAAAAATCAACTTTAGAAATGTATCTTTTGTTCTTTAAATCAAAAAGTAATGACTACCCATGCTTATCACTGCCACATCATCCACACTCTCCTGTTTACCAATAATGTATGCCAAATCAATCAAATCACATGCATAACCGCCTACAAAAGTTTATAAACCGTTTATTTGCTTTTTCACTAAACAATAACTTCACACTTTTTTGTGATGCACCATTTCTCTCTCTCCTTCCTCCTCAGGTCACATTTTCTCAAAATGGCGCGTACCAAGGCAATAACACACAAGAACTCTCAATCAAGAACACCATCACCAACTTGCTCACCATCACCTTCATCCATACCAACACCTTCTCATTCTTCTTCAGAAAGAACATTCTCTGATTTCTTGTCATCCTTCCCGGAGTCAAGTCCCCCTCATATCACACTTGCTCCACTCTCCACTATTCTTCCACCCTTATTTCAATGCCCAACTCCTTCAATTAGTCATACTCCACCTCATGTTCAATCAACACTCAACACTCGTTCAAGCACTTCATCTTCTAAACGAAGATCAATGCAAATCTTGGAAGGCATTGACACCTCCAAAACCACAAACACAAACTCAATAATCGATACAATTTCTAATGATGAGTCTGACCCTACACCATCACCACATATTCCAAATCCAAAATCATCACCTTCGTCACAAATCTCCAAACCCTCAAAAACCCAAAAATCCTCTTTAATGGTGTTACCTTCCATGTCCAACCCCTCTCAAACTGAAACATTCCTACATTCAGATCATCTCCCATACTCTCTCAATTTATGGCCTCTCAGAAATATAAAAACCCTAAAATTCTTGCTAAGAAAACTTCAAACCTAGAACATTCTTCGTCCATACCATCAAACCAAGAAAATTCTCCACTAAAAACTTTGAACCCAACACCCACAAAATACTCCAAACTGGCTATCACCAAATCATCTTGTTCAAAAATCCTTATTCCTCCACTGATTCCCTCAAAACTTTAGAAAATCTACCATGACAAATGGGTGCAAAGACCAATAAGCATTGGTTCGATTATAAGTTTTTGAAAATTTCCAATATGAAGGTACCTCCATTAAGCATCATACTGATGTTCTTGGATGGACTAACTTCCTTCAAATCTCTTACTATTATTATCCTGATGTTATCCGAGCCTTTTACTGCAAAGGTGAAGCCTTCCTAGACATATAACTCATCATTTCAAAACTAAAGGTATTAAAATGCGCCTGAATCCTTTCATTCTTGTTGATATTCAACAACTACCCTCTAAAGGACCAACAATGTATGGAAAAAACTGGTATTCAACCTTAAACATTACCAAAGAGGAAATGTTGCAAGTATCTAAATCCCCTTCCAAATATCTTCAATACCATCAGTCAACACTCCATACTAACATATTATGGCATTCACAAATACGTTTCTGATAATGAAGCTTTTGTCATCTATCATCTTCTTCACTACAAGATGATGAATCTGCCTCATCTAATAATCCAACACATGGTTTTCTCCAAACTCTTTAGATATTTTAATATACCCTTGATGACATAATCATCTTGCATTAAAACATTAATATTCACTTCCAAAAACATCTCTAACATGAAACAAATTCCATCGATCCCATCATCACGTAAAGCTACATTCACTCCACTTACCACTAACAGAAAAATATATGATCACACCCCTAAAATAAGAACCAATGAGGATCATCCAACAAATGAAGAACATTCTTCGTCTCCACAAAATCTTAAACCAACACTTGAGCAGGCAAACCCTATAGTTCCTACTTCTCATACTCTCCTGATAGCTTTTCAGCAAGTGTATTGAATCGTTGCAAGATATAATAAAATGGTAGTACCAAGTGTCGAACTCAATGATTGCATTTTACTATTGAATTATATTTAATTATTGCAATTGGACAAAAGGTTCCCAAATTGATTGAAATAATATTTAAAATTAACAATGGTAGTAAAATCTATCCTTTATAATGAGAAAAATGTCAGGGATGAGTTTTACTTTGTCCAACCATGGTGCCTAATTTGATCCTAGTTATTGAATTCCTTTATTGAATTATTACCAAATTCTCTTTATTATTCTTGCCCTAATGTCTTAGTGACAGAATATTTAATTCCAAAGTAACCCCTAATTTCTTAGTAGATTTAAGATTAGAATTATGCATTACCGTACCAGAATTATCTTGTTACACTATTGTCTTTGCAACTAATTTAATTGGCTTCATTACCTGTATGTATCCCTAGACTACAAATTCATGAATTTATCATCTCAAGCATTCGTAAAGTCCACTTCCATTTCAAAATAAAAATCATAGAAAATTTAAATGTTGAATATGCAGTAAAAACCATTAAGCACATGGATAAGAAAAATAATTCCATAAACTCATTCATATAATTAGAAATCAAATAAAAAAAATAAGGGTTTCATCTGGTTACACTCATTCCTAACAAATAGGGTTTAGTTACTCATGACAGAGAGAGAAAAGATAGAGATTAGAGAATAATTACAAGAAAGATTCATGAATGATGCTTGATAAACTACTCTAATGGTGTTATAAACGAACGTCTTTGAGTTTCTATGCTAGGACACAAGTCTCCCAACTTCCCAATAGTCAAAAAGATCCCTAAAAATTGAAAAATTGTGTTTTTAATGAATATTGTTGTGTCCACAACGAATAGTTATGTCAAAAAAAAAAAGAGACAAACCACTAGACATGACAATAGCATGTTCAACATATAAAAATAGAAAATTAAAGAAATTTTATTTTGCAAAAAAATAAAATAAAATAAAAATAAAATTTTTTACTACAGAGCAAAAAGTTTTAATTAAGTAAATAAATTAAATTCATTAGTGATGTGGCAATCCTTGGCAACGGTGCAAAAAATTGATAGCTTTTCAGGGATGAGTTTTACTTTGAATCCAACCTTGGTACCTAATTTGATCCTAGTTACCGAATTTCTTTATTGAAATATTACCGATTTCTCTTTATTATTCTTGCCCTAATGTCTTAGTGACAGAACCTTTAATTCCAAAGTAAGTTCTAATTCCTTAGTAGATTTAAGATTAGAATTAAGCATTACCGTACAGGAATTCTCTAGTTACACTATTGCCTTTGCAACTAATTTAATTGGTCTCATGACCTGTATTTATCCCTAGACTACAAATTCATGAATTTTTCATCTCAAGCATTCGTAAAGCCCACTTTCGTTTCAAAAAACAAATCGTAGAACATTTTAATGTTGATCAAACATTAAAAAGCATTAAGCACAGAGATGAGAAAAATATTTCAATAAACTCAATCATATAATTAGAAATCAAATTAGAAAAATAAGAGTTTCATCTGGTTACACTTATCCCTAATAGATAGGGTTTAGTTACTCATGAGAGAGATAGAAAAGATAGAGATTAGAGAAGCATTACAAGAAAGATTCATGAATGATTCTTAATAAAACTGCTCCAATGGTGTTAGAAACGGTCGTCTTTGAGTTTCTATGCTAGGGCACATGTCTCCCAATTTCCTAACATTCAAAAAGATCTCCTAAAAAGTGAAAAATTGTGTTTTTAATGAATGATGTTGCGTCCACGCCCCCTGGCGCAGAAAACGCGCTTCAGGCGCGCACTAGCAGTGCTGAAAGGCAAGAAATGTGCCTCAGGCGCACATCATCTACTTTAGGCGCACAACATCTGACATATACTGCATTTGTCTCCTCTCTCGAGTCTAAATTTGGTTCCAATGTCTTCATGACAGTTGTAGCTATGGATTGTAGCTTTCGATTGCACATGTTTGGACTCCAATTGGACATCTACAACTCCAGATATGACTGAAATACTCCACATAGGTCATGTTGATTTCTCACAAAAATTCAACATTAAACTAAAACAAAGTAACAACGCAAAACTTCAAAAAATCGCTACTTCATCTAGGAAATAAGATCATAAACCTTTTATTAAATCAAAGAAATAAAATTAACAAATTAAATTCTTAAATTAACTAATGACTAAAATATAAATAAGACTAAAAACAATAAAAAAAATATGCATATGATGAAGAGTCATCAACTCCCCACTTTGTTTTTCCAAAGTGATATGTGTCCTCCACTACAAATTCAGCAAAACTCTTTGATGACGCAAGCCTTTGTGTCACCCCAAAAGAGTAGCTCATTTATTTTTGGAATAAGTCAATATATGGTTTTTCCAGATTCAAACATTCTTGGTCTATTAGTGTTGCACTATTCCGCTCCTATAAGCTCCATTCCTCAAATTAACACCTCATTCGCCACTTTATCATCTTTTTGCACCATTGTCGCACTACCTAAGGATATCTCTCTATCGATTCCCATTGAAGATGATCAACACCCACTCAAAAGAACAAAGACGGGGAAGGAAACATCCAAGACTTACAAGGAAATCCCCAAAATCTTTGTTGCCCTTCAGACTATAATTGCTAGACAAACTCATTAGGACAAAGAGCATGCCATTTCGAGGGACAAAGGGGGAGAAGAACTGCCTCTTCTGCCTAATCTTCCTCCAACATATCTAGAAACGCCTCAATTGTCTTTATCTTCATCATTTAAAGGATCTTCCCCATCACTGTCTTTTCTGAATTAATTTTTTTTTATTCTCCTACTCATTTTTGCTATGACAAAGTGGGAGAAGAAAATCTTAGATTTTAAGTATATCAGAAGTCCTACTTGAATGCGTACCTATGTATTTTTTTGTTTTTCAATCATGTGTATGATTAAAACATCATTTATAATAATGAAAATTATATGTTGGTTTGAAAGATTAGCACATATTGAGAGGGAGTTCTTAACTAAAAGCTCTCTATGATTATTATTAAAATCAAAATTAAAATGAAAATTAACATGTTTGTTATCATCAAAAAGGGGGAGATTATTGAGACAATGTAAGATCCTTAGTTTTAAATTCCAATTTATGCAATTTTAGTATAATTTTGTGTTGAATTGTTGTGACGTTAGCTCAATTTTACTGAAGGACCTAAAATATATTTTGTTAGAGTTTGTAATATGTTTCATATATGCGTATATTTATATATATATATTTGGAAACCCGATTAAAATTATTCATCGATAAATAATTTAGTTTAATTATGGTGAATCTTTTGCCGAAGAAATTTTTTTCTAAGATGCAACGTTTTTCAGAAAAATTCATCTGTCGATTGAATTGCAGCGAGAGAGGATATTTTCTGAAAAGGGTGGTTTGTAATGTGATGTGGGGTGACAGTCGAAATGATGATTTTTATAAAAACATCTAGATATTTGTTTTGGAATTGGTTTTATTATAATATATATATATATATATATATATATATATATATGTGCGTGTGTGTGTGTGTGTGTGTAAAAGGAAAGGAAAGAAAAATAAAGAAAGCACTCCATGTAGCCCTCTCCCACCATTTCTACTTCTCCTTCTTCTTCTATTTGCAAAAACACAAGTGTTGTGTTTATTTTTCAAAAACCCACAAATACAAATCTTCATTTTTCTTCAACTTCTAAGCTTCATTTTGCGAAGTGACAGAAGGAAAAGTTGCTCTTCTCCACGCTACGGTGCTAGTAAGCCGACTTTGGAAGTGACGACACGAACGAAAATTTTAACGTAATTAATCGCGGTGACGAAATTGGTTGTTAAAGCTAGAACGGAGGTAAGTGCTTCTTCCAAACTTTTTAGATTGCATATAGGACTTTATATGTGTATTTGGGAAGGTGGAAATTTGTGAGATTTGTGTGTGAGATTGTGGAAAATGAATTTAATGCAATTATGTGTGATTTAGTGGAAATTATATTTGAGGTGTGGTTTGTGGTGATTCAAATTGGTGTGATTTATGTGTTCATAATTAATATTATGAATTTTTGAGATATGATTTATGTGTGGATTTTGTGGAAATTGAATTGATTTTTTTTGTGCGGATTGACGGTAATTAAATTTGATGTGTTTGAGTTATTTTCAAATAAATGAGTTTGGACTGAAATTGAAATTTTACAAAAAAATAAAAAATTAGAGTTGTTAAAGTCGTGAAAAAGTTTAATAAGAGTGGTTAGAGTTTAATAAAAGTCGTGAAATTTTGAAGTTAAAGAGTTTGAGCAAAAAGATAGATTGAAATTAGAAATGGTTAGAGTTTAAAATGTTACTCTTTTAATTACTCTTGGACTGGGTTTAAAAAAGTTTTGGAGTATTTTATTAACTCAAAAATTTTGGTGCTTTAATAGTCGAGTGTGTGTATGTAAAATTTGGACATTGTTTTTTTTTTTATTAGTTTTAACTAAATAATATAGATTATTTGGTTTTGAAAGTTTGGTGTGTGAAAAATATTTAATTTTGGGAAATTTGTTGTGTTTGGATTAAATTTATTGTCAACTAATTGTTATAAATATTTATGTTTATGTAGTTAGCTCCTTGAGTCTCGAAAAGGAATTGAGACCGTTGGATCTGAGTTAGTGGTGGGGAGAACTCTGATATATTAATATTGTTGTGGTGATTTAATATTGAAAATTTTGGGAATTGAATATAGGTGATTAATGTTTGAAAATTATGGTGACTCATGTTTGGTGAAATTGATGTGTTCATAATTAATATTATGAATTTTTTAGAAGAAATTTACGTGTGGATAGGTGGGAAATGAATTTAATTCTATTTATGTGTGGATTGAATTTGGAGATGTGATTTATGTGTGTTTGTGGAAATTGAAATTGGTGTGAATAAATATGTTTGTGTATGTTCTGTGTTGTATTTGAAAATTTATTAGTGTTAAATGAGTATTAAAAATGAGAAATCTTTTAATAGCTGTCTTTACTTCATGATTGTGGTGAAAAGAATCAGAGTATGCTCATGAATTTCATAGTACATGGTGACCGCGATAGGGCCATGGTGATAGTGATGGGCCACAAGATGATGTCATATGAATTGTTGGTTCATCTTATCCTTGCGGGGATTATCGAGTTGTGCTGATCTGTGAGAGATTGCACTCTAAAATGTGTTGTATGTGAGCGATTGGACTCAAGAAAAATGTGTTAATATGTGAGCGGCTGCACTCTTGTATGTCATGCTAGTCTGTGAGCGTCTGCACACTAGTAAATCGTGTTGTACAATTATGATTTATGCCCTTCGAGGAAGGTTTTGTTTTGGAATTCTAGAATCATGCATTTTGGCATATACACATTGCATAAGAGTGCTTGGCATGCGAGTTATATTTGTTATACTATGACGATTGTATATACATATTCAGTTGTACTTGTGATTTTCCGTAATTGCTTTGAGGTGTGAAGTTGGTTTGATTAAGTTTTGATGTATCTATGTGTTCTTAATTGATGTTATGAATATTCGATGTCTGATTGAGGTGTGAATTTTTTGAGATTAATTTGGTGTTAATTATGTATTCATAATTGATAATATTATTGTTTGAAGTGTTAATTGATTCAGAGCTATTTTAGAACTGAAAATCTGCATTTTCTCAGTTGTATTGGGTTACGACAGAGAAGTGTGTCAAAACTTTATTTTTCAAACATTGTTTATTCATTTTTGGACATATGAAAACCCTTTCGAGGAGTATGCTAAGACGAAAGGTTCAGTTGAGCATTTGAAAATATAAGAATTTTGCTAAGTGTTATTTGTTAATTTCGGTTGGTGATCCTTTATAATTATTGTGGACATTGGGCTTTGCCTTCAGATGATACCCAAGTTCCTTCCACCGACTATTACCTTGATGACGGAAACATCGTTAGACTTCCCTTACTGAGATCCGATGACTGCTTGGGCATACGACCCTATCTTAAGCAGTACTACTTATATGGGGAGGGTGGTGAGGACTTGTAGGAAAGTTAGGGCAATATATCTTGTGGAACTCACTCACGAGAAGATCGATTATCTAGTACCTTCTAGATCAATGCTTGGGATGAATGGTGCTTGGGAAGATGCGAATGATTCCTCAGTTATAGTTAAGCCAGAGGTCACCGTGGGAGCTAAGGATATAATGGCTGGACAAGGGACTGGAGAAAAGGATAAGGGGTCAATGCTAGTTGAGCGAGAGATTGTAGGATCATCTAGACGGGCCGAGTCAGAGCTTCCTCTTCCGGTGAATGATAACTTACCGACCATCACTGCATTATTGAATTGTTTTGAGATTCCAACGCCACCGAAGCCACCTTTCTCGTGGGTGGATCTGATTTCTGAATATACCAATCTATCTATGTATGTTGATGAGGAGGAGGTTACCTCGAAGATGGATACTGCGTCAGACAGAACCTATGGAGTGTGTGGAGGTCACCCATGTTATTGTAGTTGATAGAGTATGATTAGATTAATTTTATTGTATAGGGACTTCATATCTTTCTTTTGGTGGTTGTACTTATTTCATTTTAGGATGACTATAACTATACTTAGATGGTCAGATGACTTATGTTTTGTTGGGTCCATGTTACATTTTTTTTGACGTGACCATGGGGGGATTAGTATTTCTTGGAGCATTACTTGTACAGGTGTCTGTCGAGAATACTCCAGGGGTATGAGCGATGCCTAATAGATCTCATAGCCCCAGTGTATTTTATATTTGGATATATTGGTTTATCGCCTCAAAACTATTTCATTTTGTTATAATTATGATGTAATTAATTATAATAATTGTCGTTTGTGCTACCCTTTAGTATTTTATTAATTGGTTTTTGAAGAAAAAAAATACACTCATGCTATTAAAAATTGGGGTGTTACATACAACATCCCAAATTACAGTTTTGAAGATAACTAAACCAAAGTTAATTAAGAATTATAATTATGATTCTCAGTGTTTTGGTATTTAACATGTAGGTTTGAGTGTCATAATTGAGATAGATACCAAGCAATTTCAAAATATATCATATTATAAAGAAGCAAGCTAATTCATAGAAATGAAAAACATTCTTGACACATTTTTGTAAAATGAAGAACGTTCTCCACAGTTCTAAAATTACTAAAATGATTAAATTCTTAAAGAAAATATTAGATCGGGGATTTACAATCCGTTTTCAGGTTTTCACCAGAAATATACGAGGATCAATTCAGTATAAGAATCACTCCATAAGACAAAGGCAAAAGCAATGCTTCATATGTCATTAAAGCAAAATCATTCTCCAAGTTAAGAAAACATGAAGTACAAAACTAACAGACTAGACAGGACATCTCAAATGTACTTTCTAGAAGCCTATAATCGTGATACAAAGCATGAGATCAGTTTAGAAAGATGTTAGATTAAGATTAAAGCTCAACAGAACTCAAAGCAACAACGAAGATCGTTCTTGGTTTACAAGAACATTACTGCTTTAAGTGAAGAACATTTTTGTTTTATTGTTGATCTTATCCACCTACTACCACATGACAAATGGACTATTCTCAATGGAAAAATGAGTTGTCATATACTTTCAAAGAATCTATAAAAGAGGCCTCAAGATGAAGGATATATCATAGCTTCAAGTGTAGAACAATACATCGCTCATACAATCATATTCGAATACTCTTGAGCTTGTCAATCATTTTCAAGCTTCAGTTATGTTCTTAACTTGATATAAGAATCAGATGTTATTGAGTTCTAAATCGTAGAATCTATTCTCAAAAACGAGTTAAGCATAATCAGATTCTACCAATGTCTTTAAATCACCACTTTGAAACTCAAGACTATATTGTTGAAAATAGTTTGAGTATTTTGTAATAATCCTTTTATATGTAAAAGGTAATGCGTGAAAATCCTTTCTGAAGATTGAATGGTAACCTGTAGAAATCCTTTCTAAGTAAAAAGGTATTACTTTGTAACAGATCAAGATTGATCTTAAAATCTGTGTGAAAACCAAGAACGATATTTCTTTGAGCACTTAGAACGATCATGATGTGAGAGGGGTCTTATTAAGGTCGAAAAACAGAGACTATTTTGAAGGAAAATGCAGCCACCAAAAAGAGAAAAGATAAGAGTAATTGTATTTCTGAAGTTGTCAAATCAGTCTCAGAAAAATATCAATTGCACATTCTTTATTTTCAATCAGGATGATTTTTGAACAACATGTTCGCAATATTTAAGTCTTCGTTTACAACGGATGGATTGGCGAAATGACATCTGGAAAGGGAGGAGTCGTGCTTGCACAACAACAGGTTTTTGGGCATTTTTTCTTTTCTTCCAAAATAACAGGTTTTTGTTATTTTGGGTGGTTGTAGGCACAATTTGTGCATCATTTTGAGACTCTTTTATACTCTTATTTGAATATGGTGGAGCTATTTCTTTGGAATGGACGACCCATGATTTTTTTCCCTTACATTGAGGAGTTTTCAACGTTAAAATATTGGTATTCTTCATCTACCTTTATTTGATTAATTTGCTACCATATATTTGTTGTTGCTTCTCACAGATTCTTGTAAGTTGTGGGAATTTTATATCCGCTGGCGTATTACTTGCTATCGCATTTCTTTGTTTATTATGCATCAAAATTTGATGTATCTCAATAATATATCAAATACATTTAGATTTGAGTAATGTTTTGCATGCATAATCTATATGATATAAAATTTCCATTCACATCGAACAAATTTGAAGAAGAAAAAAAATGTAAAATAAGGAGAAATAAAGATTAATGGGAGAAATTATGGAATGTTTGGATTGAGAGAATACAAATCCTAAAAAATTGGATAAAGATGTGATAGGAAAGTAACATGATAAACTTAATCAAATCATATGTTTGATACAAACAAGATAACAAATGGACATTATCTTATCATATGTTTCATACACACATGATAGCAAATATAATAATATTATTTTACCCTGTAATGTATTTCGTGACTCGCACCCCAAGCAGAGAAAATAATTTGCACCCCAAATTGAGAAAAAGACTCGCACGCCAAGCCGATAAAACGATTTGCACCCCCGAATTCGAGAAAACTCCTCTCATCTTAAGTCGATAAAATGACTCGCACCCCCGAAGCTGAGAAAATGACTTGCATCTTAAGCTGGGCAAATGAATCGCACCTCTAAAGTTGAGAAAATGACCCGTATCTTAAGTTGGGAAAACGACTCACCCTTCTTTGCAATGCTAACTTTTTTCAGATAAAACTAGAGTCTTCATCCTTTTTTAATAATTCATATTTTAATAAATTGGGATGAATTTTGTTTATTTGGTTTGTATTAATTCTTAATTTGTTTTAATTTCAAATTGTAATAATTTTAATATAGATTTAGTTGATGTCATGTATAAGTCAAAATACTTTGTTTTCTTACATTAAGTTTATTTCAGAAAAGTATTATGTAAATCCAATATGGGCTTAGAGAATGGTGTCACTTACGACTAGATTTAGAGATAGTCTTACTATAAATATGCATTTGTAACCACATTTGAGATAAGTTTGAAATAAATTAGAATTTCTCTCACGATTATGGTGAGTAAGGTGTGTCTCCTTTTGAATTCTTGAATTAGAACTTGCTTAAATCATATCAATGACTTTTTTTTTATCATTGTGGCGATTCTTTATTGACTTATTAATCATTATTGATTGTGGTGTCTTTTCCATCTTCTCAACTTAATATATTTTTTCAACTTTCTGAAAATCCGTTTTCATTTATTATTTTTTGTGAAAAAATTACTTGATTAAATCTTCAATTTCATGTGGAAGAACTCAAATTCACGTAAAAATATTTTACACATTAGTGTCTAGAAGTTAATTTTTTATTTTTAAATGAGACTAACAATTGAACATTTCCATATAAAGACATTTTGTTTTATATGAAAAGGTTAAAAAAGTTAGCTGACATAATGCTCCATGTAACACCTTTAATTTTATAATAAATATTTTCTTAAAGAAATAGGACTTTAGATAATTAATTTTGTATTAAAAATATTTTATAATATATGTG
>JBBPBT010000524.1:176507-226787 GCA_037974875.1 Cicer bijugum
ATTAAATCCGTATATTAGTATTTACTCAAAAAATATTATTAGCATTCAAAAATAAATTATGTAGAGTTTTTATTGCTAAACAATGTGTGGTACTATTGTGTATTGTTATTAGAGTTAAATGCAATTGGTTTTATAGTAATAATTTTGCCTTCACTTATTTTATATTTTGTGAAAAGATCCTTTATGTATTTTTCTTGACATATGAAAATTCTATTTTTGTGTTGCTTAATTTGCAATCCAAGAAAATACATCAATTCTTCTATCATACATCAATTCTCAAATTCACTTTGCATGAGATTTAAAAAATCATCAAACATTTTTTTATTAGCTGATCCGAAGTTAATATCATCAATATACACTTGAACTGTAAGACCCATTATCATTTGTCAAGAATATGATAATATGATCCATACACCTTATTAAAACATAGGTAATTAACAATAAATAATAATTTAGAATCACCATCGTAATCGAAAACTACATTCATAAATATAGTTTACAACTTGTTTAGTAGATTCATAAAATATTATATCTTGAAACAACTACGATTGTCTGAGTACATCTTAAAACAAAATATTAAATTCTAATTCAACGAGTTTGGATATGATCTTCTTGTTTAGTAGATTCATAAAACATTACATCTTGAAACAACTACGATTGTCTGAGTACATCTTAAAACCAAATATTAAATTCTAATTCAACGAGTTTGGATCCATACACCTTATTAAAACATAGGTAATTAACAATAAATAATAATTTAGAATCACCATCATAACCGAAAACTACATTCATAAATATAGTTTACAACTTGTTTAGTAGATTCATAAAATATTACATCTTGAAACAACTACGATTGTCTGAGTACATCTTAAAACAAAATATTAAATTCTAATTCAACGAGTTTGGATCTGATCTTCTGATGCTAACTTCATGTCTCATGTTCCTCCAGCTGCTAATAAAAAATAATAATGATTGGAGTGAGATAAAATATCTTAGCGAACTCAAAAATCAAAGGGAAGAACAATATCTTAATGTGGGTCACTAAGATAATTGAGTCCTGATTGGTAAAGGTGGTGTGGCCAAACCCCAATCAGCGTTCTGATTGTTCTCCTTTACCTGTTATTCCATGCCTGAAATAACCTAAATGTCCTACCATGAATAAGGCCATGCATGATCTGATCAATGATATTGTACAAAACTTACATGTTTTGTATGAAATGCAATTATTATGTCTTATATAAAATGCATCATTCATCCACAACAATTATCAATAAATTAGGCGATATGCTTAAACTCATAATAATTTAATCTTAAGTCCTTAATTCAGAATGTAAATCCGTAGTCAGAAAATAGAAACAATAGTAAGAGTTTTATATATAGTAAGAAACAATTAATAACTCAAACATAATAAAAGTTATATATATATATATATACATATATATATATATATATATTCATATATAAATATAATGAAGTCAATCAAATTTCTTAAGAGTTTTATTCATTCTTGCAAATCGCACAATAGAATATTTTCAGCACAATGGTCACTAATAATTATTGATGAATGGTCAAATTACTTTAGAAAATTCCAAAAATTTCTTTGAAAGCTAACTCAATTAAGAACATAATACAACTGATCTCATTTCAAAATTGGAAACCTATAATTTAGGAAGAAATCACGCACTAAGACTAATTTACACACGTTGCAGAAAGTCTCCATCACAAAAGTCATTAATAATTATTGAAAAATGGTCGAATGACAATAGAAAATTTTGAAACTTTTACTGAAAGTAGGTAACTCACATATAAACGCAACATAGTTGGTCTCATCTCAAAATTCGAAATCAATAATTCATGAAAAATCTGATTCTAAGACTTGTTTCCATAGTTTTGTTTTTAGTTAGAAAACCAAACTTAAATACAACAATTCTCCTGCAATAGTTCTCTCAGTATCTTCATCAAACACCTCTCGTGCACTGAATATTTGGGATAAAAATAGAATTTTCTCTCCACTAGTAAATAAAACCATATATTTTAACTGCATGCACCTAAAATTGTAACACCCCGTTTTTCAAAGCGAGGGTGTATTTTTTTTTTCTCAAAAGAAATCAAAATACAACAGAGAAATAAATAAGGTAAAACCTTTGGATAAATAATTAAGTCATTAAAATTTACAAGCAGCGGAAAAGTTTTTCAAAATATAAATCCAAAGCATGTCCTGATGTCAACAATAGTACAGATACATCCTTTCAACTTAACATAAAGGTAACCCAAAAGAAAGACACATGTGTCCTGAGTGACAACCTAGTCTGATCATTCTATACATAACCAAAAAAACTATACGCCTTGAGTAATCTCCACGCGCCCCGTGAGATTCTCCTGACGTAGCTCCAATCAAGCACTCCCATCCACATTCCCATCCGGAGGGTACGAACCGGTAGGATCATCATGACTCTCATCTGAGGGCAAAGCCCAGATTTCCACAATAATTGTAAAGGGTCACCAACCGAAATTAACAGTTAACACATAACATTTAAGTTTTCAAATGCACAAAATGACATATCAACTTAGCATGCACCTTAAAAGGGTTTCCATATGCTAAAAATTCATAAACAAGGTTGAAAAATGAAGGTTTTAACAAAACAGCAGTGCTGTATTCGAATACAGCATCTTTGTATTCGAATACAAGGCTATTTTAGCATTAAACAACAAAACAATATGTTTGTATTCGACTACAACAGTCTGTATT
Source organism: Cicer bijugum (assembly GCA_037974875.1). Taxonomy (NCBI): domain Eukaryota; kingdom Viridiplantae; phylum Streptophyta; class Magnoliopsida; order Fabales; family Fabaceae; genus Cicer; species Cicer bijugum. The sequence continues at coordinate 179,257 of JBBPBT010000524.1, forward strand.
CGACTACACAGTAAGTCAGTGGCAAAACAGCATGTTTGTATTCGAATACAGCTTGCTGTATTCGAATACACATCAGACAGCAGCAGAAAAACAGCAAAATTCAGCATTTTTCAGCTTTTCAAAGGGTTTCGAAATCAATCAACACTTACCCACAACTCCAAACAATCAAACTTAGCAATTATAGCGCAATCACCACAACATCTTGAGTTTCGAAACAATTTTGAAATCAAACACACTTACACACAACTCCAAAACAAAACACTTAGCAATTATAACACAATTACCACGGCATCTTAAGTTTCAAAATGGTTTTGCAATCAATCATGATATCACACAATTCCCAAACATCCACACTTGGAAATTATAACACAATCACCACAACAACCTTAGTTTCAAAATAGTTTTGCAACCAAACACACTATCACACAATCTGTTCCAAAACATAGCACTTAGTAATATCATCACAATCATAAATTTGAATCAAACACGACTCGTGTGCCGAGCACCCTAATGCAATGCGTATATGCCAAAATGCATGGACTCAGAATTCCAAACCAAAACCCTCCTCGAAGGGCCGTAAATCATAATTGTACCGCCTATCGCAGGCCAAAGTACCAATTACCGAGGTGCCACCTATCACGGGTCTGCACGATTTACTAAAAAGCGTAAACCATAAACGTACTGCCTATCACGGGCCCGTATCGTTTACCAAGGTGCCACCTATCACGGGTCTGCACGGCTTACTAAAAAGAACGTAAATTGTAAAGGTACCGCCTATCACAGGCCAAAGTACTCTTTACCGAGGTGCCACCTATCACGGGTCTGCACAATTTACAAAAAACCGCAAGTCGTAAATGTACCGTCTATCACGGGCCAAAGTACAATTTACCAAGGTGCCACCTATCACGGGTCTGCACAACTTACAAAAACGTAAATCATAAATGTACCGCCTATCACAGGCCAAAGTACTATTTATCAAGGTGCCACCTATCACGGGTCTGCACGATTTACAAAAAGCATGAAAATGCATGAGTGTATACTGACTCCATTCACAACAATCGTTAAGCAAATGCAGTTATTAAAAGATTCCCCATTTTTAACACTCATTTGACTTAAACGATTTTCACGCCAAACATTAAGCAAACAGACATATTAAGAGATTCCCCATTCTTAATATACTTTTGACTTAAACGATTCCCACAACAAAACATTCAGTAAATAAGACATTAAGAGATTCCCCATTCTTAATACTCATTTAACTGAAACGATTTTTCAAAAACAAACATTAAGTAAACAAGACATTAAGAGATTCCCCATTCTTAATTCTCATTTAACTTAAACGATTTTCAAAACAACATTAAGTAACTGAGACATTAAGAGATTCCCCATTCTTAACGCCCAGTTAACTTAAACGATTTTCAAAACAAACTTCAAGTAAATAAGACATTAAGAGATTCCCCATTCTTAATTCTCATTTAACTTAAACGATTTTCCAAAACTCTCATTAAGTATGCAAGACATTAAGAGATTCCTCATTCTTAATACTCGTTTAACTTAATGGTTTTCAAATCCCACACAAAAACAAACTCAAACGTACATTCACATTCAATCCGTAACTTACACAAAATCATTTTTCCACACAAGCCACACAAAACACATCTCAAACATGTTATCAAATTCCATCCAAATCAATCAACGATTCACACCAAATCACATCAATCAACAAACATCAAGTATGAACACGCCAAGTACGATGAACTCAAATCACGAATTCATAACACTCAAATACATCAAATTTCATTTACTCAAATTATACATAAATGAGTTAAATTCATTTTCTCCAATTCAATACACCAACCCTAATAAATTCTTTTCCACACAACTACAGATAAGGCCCTAAATGCAAACTAAAAGTTTGGAAGGAGCCCTTACCTTCACTTTAGCTTTTACGTCCGATTACGGTACCGTGAACAAATCCGGTAAAAACCTCCGATCGCAACGCCGCTTCCAAAGTTAGCTCACTAGCACCGTAGTGTAGTGGTGAGCAACTTTCCCTTCTATCACTTTTTGAAACGACACTTAGATCTAGATGAAACGGGGAGATTTGAGTTTGAATCCCTAATACCTTTTTTCTCCGTTTTCGAATCAAAGAGGAAGAGTGAAGTTGAGAAATCCTTGTCCCATCTCCCAATATCAAATTCGAATTCAAAGGAAAGAAAAGGAAGCAAAAACGAGCAACAATGGAGGAAGGGAGAAATTGAACTTCTTGCGCGAGGCAGTGAGGAAGGAGATGGAAAATTCTAATTTTCTCTCCTTTGTATTTCCTTTCTCTCTTTTTCTTTCCTTTCTACTTCTCTTCTCTTTATTTCTTTCTTTTCCTTTTCTTTATATATATATATATATATATATATATATTTTTAATAATAATTAACAAATATCTCAAACTCTTCAGATATTTATTAAATTACTCTTTTACCCAAAACACATTAAACTATTCGTAAAAGATTCACTGCAGTTAATTTAATTTATTTATCGACGAGTAACTCTAATCGGGCATCAAAATATCTTTTTGATCATATAAACTCCAAAATATTAATAACTTGGCTAAAAAGCCCCTGAGTTCAATACCAAAATCCATTAACATACATAAGGTATAATTTAAAATTATGGGTCTTACAAAAATCATCATTCTAACCAAAATTAAGGTAACTCAACACAATTTCACAAACATCACAACCATAACAACAACCTACGTTCTAACTTATTTTCAAAAACTTCAGAAAATGAAATCCTTAATCATAACAACAACAACAACAAAAAAAACCTTTGATAAAAAGAACTCATCGTTGGTGATAAAGGAGAAGACAATGTTCCGATTAGATTGATTGTTGAACTCCCCTTTTGCCTGAATTGCCACTTTGACTCTTCTTCATTTGTTGGTTAGTATCCTCTGCTGCTTTGATTGAAACCGGTTAGTAGTTACAAATTGAGACATGCAAGGTTTAAAAATGGGTTTAAGGAGCTTTGCCAAGCTTTTGGGTTTGATTCATTTAAAAAATTAAGGAAAATAAGAGGTTGAAGATTGAAAGGATGGGAGGATGGATGCTCAGGTAACGAAGAAGAAAAAGGAACGAGAATGTGGGTTTCTGAAAGTGGTAAAGAGATATTGGAGGGATAGTGTGAAAATTACGCCATTGCCCTTTGTTTATCCAAATATTACAATAATGCCTTTTTTTTAAATAAATAAACTAGTTATTTACTTTTTAAATTAACAGTTTTAATAATTAACAGGTTGTTACATCCTCCACCACTTAAAAAAAATTTTGACCTCAAAATTCAGAGGATTACCTATTGGAAAAGGTAAGGATACTCTTTTTGCATGTCTGTCTCTGCTTCCCATGTTGCTTCAACTACAGAAGATCCTTCCCAAACAACCTTCACTAGGGGAATTTCTTTGTTTCTCAATGCTTTTACACTTCTATCTATAATTTGAACTGGCATTGGGTCATAAGTAAGGTTTGACATGAGTTGGACAGACTCATGACTCAAAATTTGGTGAAGATTAGGAATGTATTTCTTTAACTGGGAGACGTGAAAAACATTGTGTAGATTGGATAGTTTTGGTGGTAAGGCTATTTTGTATGCAGAGGGACCAATCCTCTAGAATATTTGAAAGAGTCCAACAAAACGAGGGTTTAACTTCTTGACCTTTAGCACTCTTCCAATGCCAATGGGGGAGGTAACTCTCAAAAAAACATGATCTCCTTCATCAAACTCTAAAGGTCTTCTCCTGATATCAGCACAGCTCTTTTGCCTGCTTTGGGCTATCTTTAATTTATCATTAATTACCTTAATCTTTTCAGTGGTCTCTTGGATAACTTCAAGACCTAACATCCCCTTGTCCCCTACTTCTGACCAACATAACGGTGTCCTGCATTTTATTCCATACAAAGCCTCAAAAGGTGCCATGCCAATGTTGGCATGGTAACTGTTGTTGTAGGAAGACTCTACCAGAGGCAAATGTGTATCCCAGTTTCCACCTTCCTCTAAAATGCAAGCTCTTAGCATATCATCTAGAGTCTGAATGGTTCTTTTGGTTTGACCATCAGTCTGGGGATGGTAGGAAGTACTAAGGTGTAGTCTAGTTCCTAGAGACTTTTGAAAAGCCTTCCAAAACATGGAGGTAAACTTAGGGTCCCTATCTGATATGATACTAAAAGGCACCCCATGCAACCTCACTATTTCCTTAATGAATAACTTGGCTAGTTTGAGGGTGTTCTAGTTTGACTTTACTGGTAAGAAATGGGCTGACTTAGTTAATATGTCCACAACCACCCAAATGGAATCATACCCAGTGTGGGTATGTGGCAAACCTACAACAAAATCCATGGAAATTGAGTACCATTTCCATTCAGGTATTTCCAGAGGCTGTAGCAATCCTACTGGTCTCTGATGTTCTATTTTCACCCTTTGGCAAGTTAGGCATTGACCCACAAAAGTAGCCACATCAACCTTCATACCTGGCCACCAATAATTTTTCTTAAGGTCTAGGTACATCTTGGTAGATCCAGGATGGATAGTTAGGTTACTTTTGTGAGCTTCCTCTAGTGTCAGCCTCTTTAATTCGGAATCCTTAGGTACCCAAATTCTGCCCTGAAATAGGATTGTTCTATCTCGTGCCGTAGTAAATCTTTCTTGGTCCTTTCTAAGTTTCAACTCAAGCGGCTCACAACGCCAAGATGGAGGCATTGAATGAGAGAATGGAAGCTGCGATCCAGAAGATTAAATCCGATTAGAACCAGATTGCACAAGATGTGGCAGCAATTCAGGGACATTTGGGCATTAAGTTGTCCTTCAGCGATGTTGCTGAAATTGGAAGACAAGCGGCTGAAGAACCAACTCCGACACACTTAGATGTTTCTGAAACTCATGATGAGGAGACAGTTGCTGAGGGTAATACAACAGTCTCAGCCTCATCCCCAGATAATAATGAGGGCCAGCAAACTCTAGATGTTTAGGACTTTAGTTTTCTTAGTTGTTTTGTTTTCTATTTTGCTCTTTTCTGTGTAATGTTTCAGTTGGATGTAATTGATTTTTGATGAATGAATATAATAGTTGAGTTTATTGATCATATTGACTGCTGCATTTCATTTTTGATATTTCTAGTGCGTGCCATAATCAGTTTCTGTTTATTGAACTGATACAAGTTGTTTTTACTAAGTTTATGATCATACTGAATTTACTGCTCTTGTTACTAATCTGTTCAAGTTTCATTGTATAGTAGCATTCAGTTTTCAGGTTTGCTACCAACTCAAGGGGAGCAAACTTCTGATTCTTCTCTCTTTTTGACTTAATTGACAAAGGGGGAGAGAAATTTATAACTTGTACTAACTTTATGCTATGATACTCTATGATAGCAGTGTTTTCTTAATATGCTCTGATATTCTACTAACCCAGTTCTGTTTTCAGTTGTACTTTTTGCAAATTACTCGGATACGCAAATTACTCTGATAAGATCTGTTTTGTCTGTTTAGCTCTAACCCTTATTTCACTATATGAAAAGAATGGTACTCATATTTAGGGGGAGCTTCATTAGATTGTTATTATTACAATGTATTCCTTTGAAATGTTTCTCAAGTTAAAATTGCATGTTTGTCACTTAAATCAAAAAGGGGGAGATTGTTAGACATATGTTAGTTTTTGATATTATTGACAAACATACATCTTGAAATAAATCTGACATTGTGAATTGAGAAAAATTTCAGAAACAACAACTCAATCCTACAAACTTGAGACAATTGCTTGGAACTCAAGAAATCAACAAAAGCTTGAATATCCATAAGCAAATCGATTAGTAAAATCGATTCTGTAACAGGGTTGAATGATATTATGCAGTCTGGGATTAACCAATCGATTGGCAAAATCGATTTGCACATCTTCTGAAAAATCAAACAGGCTATCAATCCATCAGACAAATCGATTGGTACATTTATTAGAAAATAAATTGTGCAAGTCAGAGAGCCAGTTTGCCACTAATCGATTAGGCAGATCGATTGTTTAAATCACCAGGACTGAACTGATTGTTTACATCGATTAGACAAATCGATTGGTACATTTACTGAAATTAAAATGCGCAAGTCAGTGGCATGCCTTGCAAGCTAATCGATTTGGCAAATCGATTAATCCAATCACATCTTTATTTTTTGTTTGTCTACATCGATTGACACAATCGAGTGTGAATGTCCCAGGGCCAAACCAATGATTAATAAATCGATTAGGCAAATCGATTTACTAAAATAAGTTTCAAAATAACCTTGGTCTGGAACATACACAGTCGATTAGCACAATCTACGTATTTACTTCTTTTGAAATAAGTTTGACATCAATCGACTTGGTAAATCGATTGAATGAACCAACTGTTGAAATGTGCTTTAGACTTAAGTCCACAATCGGTTAGGCAAATCGATTTGTGAAAATAATTGTGTCCCTGGAACCAGTGAAATCGATTGACTAAAGCGATTGGTACAAAAAGTGTTAGAAACAAAGATGACTGAAATGGTTGAATCGATTAAGTACATCGATTGTTTTGATCTCCTTGTTTGAACAAAACACTCCAAGTCGATTATGAACATCGATTCAATTATGTACATTCATCCAAGTTTGAAGAACTCATTTAAAATAATCGATTAGTTAAATCGATTAGTTTATGCAGTTTGAGAAAATCCAGTTGTTACTGGTGGTGTTCTTCGGGGTTGAGGGCTGTCAACAAGAAGACGCTTGACTGGATTCTTGGTAGAGTTTATGGGATTTAAACTCGGGAATTCAGGGAAGGGAAAGATAGAACAGGGGGAATAGTTTAAGATTGAGGCGGGGCGCTGTGAAAAATCTGTAAACTGATTCCAAGAAGTTCTATTGAAAGGCTAAGATCTAGTTGGATCTTAGGACTGGATGTAGGTCGTCACGAGACGGCTGAACCAAGTATAAAAATCTGCGTACACTTTTCTTTCCCTTATCTCGTTTAAATTTCTGCAATTATTATGTTTCTGATATTAATTGAATGCATGATAAAGATTCTATGTTAAGTGAATTTGCATGATTAATTGTCTTAACATGATTGCATGAAAATCAACATCTTGAATAATAATAGTTTCTGATGCATTTCTCCATATATACCATGATCCATATAGTTTGACATTCATTAGAATTGTTCATTAGGGACCTTGTTTAATCTTGTGTTTAGTAAATTTCAAATTTATTAAACTGTTGCGCATATTGTTAGAATAGGCATTATTCTGCATAATTCTTCCGCAAATCAGAGGTCGTATCCCCCAACACCACCCACCTTCTTTGCCTCATGTTAAATTCCCTCTGGTCGAATAGATACCTTAGGCTCTTGTGATCACTGAAAACATCAAATTATGCTCCATACAAATGATGTCTCCAGATCTTCAAGGCAAACACTATGGCAGTCAATTCAAGGTCATGAGTGGGATAGTTTCCCACATGAGGCTTTAGTTGTCTTGTAGCATAAGCCACTACTTGGTTGTTTTGCATCAATACATAACCTAAACCTTTCAAGGATGCATCACAATACACTTCAAATATTAAGGTTGGATCTGGTATGGCCAGTACAGGGGCAGTGGTTAACTTGATCTTAAGAGTCTGAAAACTCTTTTCACATTTTTGATCCCACGCAAAGGGTTGGTCCTTCTTAGTCAGTATGGTCAAAAGCTTTGCCAAGCTTTTGGGTTTGATTCATTTAAAAAATTAAGGAAAATGAGAGGTTGAAGATTGAGAGGATGGGAGGATGGATGCTCATGTAATGAAGAAGAAAAAGGAACGGGAATGTGGGTTTTTGAAAGTGGTAAAGGGATATTGGAGGGATAGTGTGAAAATTATGCTTTGTTTATCCAAATATTACAATAATGCCTTTTTTTAAAAAATAAATAAACTAGTTATTTACTTTTTAAATTAACAATTTTAATAATTAACAGGTTGTTACATGAACAATAAGTAAATTATTTTTATTTCATTTCTTGAAAAGTGTTGTATCAATTTTTCCTAAGGAAAATCCATTTTTGATAAAATAAAATTATGCGCTAAATCTTTCATACCATGCTCGAGCAGCTTGTTTTAATCCATATAAGGCATTAGTTAATATAATAACATAATTTGGTAAGAAGAATTCGTATAGCTTTTACCTTGCAATTGGAGCAAAGGAGCAAAGGTTTCATTATACTCTATACTTTCTTGTTGATTATAACCTTGAACAACCCACTTTGATTTGTTTCTTACTACCTTACCTTTTTCATCTAGCTTGTTTCTGAATACCCATCTTGTTCCAATGACTGTTTGATCTTATGGATCTAGAACAAGAGTCCAGACTTCATGCTTTTTAAATTGAAGAAGTTCGTCCTTCACTACTTCAATTCAAGATTGATCAATTATGGTTTATTTGATGGATTTTGGTTCTATTTGGGATATCATTGCCATGTTGTTGTTGACATCATCCTTAAATGATATTCTTGTTCTAATTCCATCAATTGTATCTTCAATTATTTGACATTGAGGATGATCGCCTATTAGTTTCTAACTTCTAGGAGGAGTTTGAAATGGAGATTGTTTATCAATCTCGTTCTCTTGGAGAACAATTTGTTGTGACTGTTCAGATTGTTGAGACAATTTTAGTTTTCAAATTAAAAATGCTATATCCTTTACATTTCATTGAATATCCTAAAATGATAGCTTTGTCTGATTTTGCATCATATTTTCCTAAGTTATCTTTCTTATTCAATATGCAGCAGTAGTATCCAAAGATAAGAAAATATAAAAAATTCGGCATCCTATTTTTCTAGATTTCGTAGGGTGTTTAATTTATGATTTTCCTTATGGATACACGATTCAAAATGTAGCATGAAATATTGATAGCTTCAGCCTAGAAATACTTTTCAACATTTGCTAAATTGTATTTAGCATGATGGGATGACAATGAATATATATATGATGTTGATTTATTTGGTATATCATAATAACTCATTATTTATGTAAGAATCTTGATACTAAATATAAGCAAATTGTTAAACCTGAACTTGGTTTACAATTATTCCCTTGTGCCATTTTGAAAACCTAATAAGTATATACCACATCTATATTATGAGACAAGAATTGGTTATTTCTTGTAACATATTAATATTAATCAACAATTCAATATTACAATTTTTTTTAACCTAGAGAGAGTAACCGCTAAATAATTGCATAATGTTAAGCTTTCAAATATGAACAGAAGTGGGAAAAATGGAAAATATTTGTCTTTTACCTTAAATTTCTACGCCTTGTTCTCTTCCTTTAGTTTTCTTTCTCACGAGCAAACCTTTTCGTCTTTTATTTTGTTATTTCCTTGTATTCCTCTTTCTTCAATTATCACATCTTTCATATTTATTTTTCATTGTGGTCCCTCAATTTTTATTTCAGTGCTTTCCTTTTCCTTTTTTCCCCCACCCTTCCCACATTTTCTAATCTTTCTTTTTGAGTTAAATAAATATACCTAAAAACTATTTATTTCTTTTCTTTTTATTCTATTTTTTATTCTATTTATAGTTCTATTTTGTTAATAATAATAATACTAATAATAATAATAATAATTATTATTATTATTATTATTATTATTGTTATTGTTATTGTTGTTGTTGGTATTATTATTATTATTGTTATTGTTGTTGTTGGTATTATTATTATTATTATTATTATTATTATTATTATAATAATAATAAATGAAGATTTGTTCAATTTGTAAGGAGTTGGTCTATCTCCCACATACCACAAGGTTGTAGGTGGCCCCTAACTAACATTAGGAGGATATACTTATTTTTGAGTATTTTTCTTTAGTTAACTTAGTTTTAGACTTCTTTTTTATGTTAGGTCATGTTTTCTATTTTATTAACTATTTTATATCTATTAATAATTAATCATATATAATTACATTTAATGATATGACTCTAGGTTTTCTATCTAAATTTCTTTTACACTATGATTTGAAGAGATGAAAGTAAAGATAAAAAGAAAAGATAGAAAGGAAAACAAGTATTTTAAAATTCCTTTTCCTCCCTTTGAATTGTTATTGATTATAAAAGAGACAAAAAAAAATGCATGATTCCTACCATATAACTTTTCTTTCATTTAGAATGAAACAAACACTTTAAAAATTAGAAAATTCATCAAAATATCCTCCATTGAAATGGTTGAACGGTGAATTATGTCAGTTACCTTTTTTAACTTCTCATATAAAACAAAATGTCTTTATACACATATATTCCATTGTTAGTCTCATTTTTGTTTTTTAAATTTATGTTATTAAAAAAGAGTTACATTTTTTTTTTCATATATTATTTTATTGATAAAATAAAAACCTTTGATAATTAACTTTTATACACTAATGTGCAAACTTTTTTGAGGTGGATTTGGGATAAAGTAAGACTAATAGACCTCTGGGGTACCACTAGTGGGGTATTCCTAATAGGATTAATGGGTTATTCCCTAAGGCCGAGAGCTACCGTGGAACACATGAGTACCCCGATCGTCGCGTATATGTGTCTCAAGTTGAGTTTAGGGGATCTATGAGGACTTGGTCATTCATGAGTTGTCTGTCCACTCTTGTAGTGGTATAATATCAAACCTCCTAACCATATACATCATAGTAGAATGGTACGAAATGATGAAGTATACAATATAGGACATGCATAGTATTTCATCCTTATGACTGTTTTATTGTGATTGATTTAGATTAACCATTGATATTATGATCTTGGGTGTTTCTCATGTTTATGTTGATTTGACTAACTACGTGATCTCCTCATTTATCTTATACTGTTACATAATTTCGATATTCACCCTTCGTTGTTTGTGTTTGTCATTTGCAATAGTCGTAGACGAGTTGTAAGTTGCAGGTGATTCCTAGTACCTTCAGGGAGGCGGAAGTTGTCCTGTCTTGAAGACTTTTATTATATGAATTGTGTTCATTTTGAGTGTCTTTTATTTGTGAATTCCCGCTCTGATAGTGATATCAGATTAGGACTACATTTGCACTTAATATTAAACTTATGTATGTGTACTTTAAAAAGGATTTTGTTGTTTGATATTATGATTTCGAGTTGTTATGTTTGATGAAAATTTTGAATTTATTTTACATGTTTATGATTATGTGATACTCTTTACCTTAATATATATATATTTGAAGTTAGAAGTTTCTATATTTATTTATTTAAAGAATTTCATTGTTTTAAAAATAAGAAAATTAATTTTTTTTATTTGAGTTTAGGGTGTCACACTCTTTGAATATTTAAGTTTGATTTGACAATCTATGTTGTTCTCCATTTATGATCATTGAAAAACATCATCTTGAGTATATTTTCAAACCCCAAATCAGAAATTCATTGATGATTATCAATTCTAGAATGTGACATGATTAACACTAACGTATTAAAAGCTTAAAAGTTAATATTTGGTACAATTAGATTTTCATATATTTTAAGCTTAATGGAAAACAAATCAGATTTTTCACAATTTATATATGTCATAATATTATTTTGTAATCGACTACACAAATATATATGGTAAAATTTTATTAGATGTCTAAGTGAAAATATTTTACAATGACATTAAAAGAGATCCAAAGAAATAATAGTTTGAGATTTGATATATTGACTATTTGACAAAGATATCCGATATTCAATTTTTACTTTGTTGTGAAAATTTCTTAGATGGTCACCCCACTAAAATATCAGCCTCTAGACACAACCAATTAAAATTTGACAAATAATAAAAAAAACTAGAATGTGTCTCACGGATTGGGCAGGATATATAGACTTTAATATATTATTATTATTAAGGTTAATAAGATATAAAATTTTAAAAATAATATAACATTGATTTTGTTTGTTGAGTATTTTTTATATATGATTTTATTTGAGTAATTATTATATATGGGTTTATAAACACTCATTTAAGCATATGTAGAATATTTTTGAAAATGTAATTTCAACTAATTCATACATTATGTTTTACTCATTGAATTATTATATTAAAATTTTACTTATATTTTAGTGACATAGTAGGATTTCAAATTGTTAAAAAAATATTTAAAAGTTTGAGCAACCGGTTTATAATTTAATTTGTTATATTATATTTTACTCATTAAAGATTTTGAATAAATATAAAAATAGAGTATGATACAAAAAAAAAAAATATCTGCGCATTAAATTATAGTAATAAGTATAAAGTTAATATTATATTAATCATTAATGGTCTATATGAGGAACCAAATAATTTGTAAAAATTATAGTGTTACTTAATAATTTATTAAAATTTACATCTTTCTAATTACTACATTATTTTAAAGAAATAGTAATTGTTAAACATTCATCACTAACTCAAATGTTCAGTCAAAAAATAAATCGTTCTCTCAAATGTGTGTTTATGATGCATACAATCAAAAATAATAATTTTTCAAATAAATTCATAATGAAGACCATCCTGCGAACAAAGCCCGTAAATTAAGTTTAGTACTCAAAAGTATTTTAATAAATATTAATATATGTAATTATCTATTGTAAAATTATATTAGACGTGCACTTATATTTTTAAAATGATTGAGCAAGAAATTAATCTATGTTGATTCATTCAGATGAGGATATGAAATATTGCATTAAAAATGGTAAGCCAAAATGAATGTTGTTTTAATGATATTAAAAATGGTTGCAACAAACATTTTAGTTTAACTCTAGTTGCTTACTTAATAGAAAAACAATATAAGAAAAAGTGGAAAAACAAATTTAAATTTATTGTCAAATTATTGTTAGAGAAATATGTATGTAATTTTGTATCAAGTACAACTCTTCATCATCATATTCTTCACACTGATTTTCCCATTCGCTTTTCTCCGTTTCTTCAGTGGCTGACAGAGTCTTAGAGTTCATCTTCTTTCCTTGGAATTTTAGGGATAAGGACTTTAAATTTCGATTATCAATTTTATACAATTAAATTTAGTAAATTTTTGTTTATATATATATATATAACTAATTACAAATTATGTTTGTTAAATTTTTGTGTTTAATATTTATTTTCGATTTGGCAAACTTTGCTTTATCTCAAATGTTATAGTCTGAGAAACAAAATAAATTCAACTTATTTAATTAATACAATTGTTTTATACATTTATATCTCTTCTCTGGATATATAGACATGATTGTATTTGATTTATAAAAACAAAATTATGTTAAAAATTAAAAATAAATATATTTTCCATAAAATTCAAATTTTAGTTTTATATTTTTAAATAAACTGTGCTTCAATTTTATAACCAAAGGTTTTATTTATTTAATAAAGGTTAATTTTATTTTAATCATAATACACTATTGGTTCTGAGTTATGTTTAATTTACATTATTTTATTTAATTATTATAGGCGTACTCTATTTTTAAATTTGATAATATTAAATTATGTTTTAAAGTTCTAACTCTATTTAGGCCATATTTTTGTCTTAAACTAAAATGATATAACGATTATTGATTTTAATCATATAATTCAATTTACATATATGTATAATATATATATATATATATATATATGTGTGTGTGTGTGTGTGTTATGAAATACATATTAGAGTATATATTATAAATAGTTAATAATTGATTGTCCTTAAGTTCTAGCTCAACTGGAAAACGACGATATTGTTCGGTTGTATGTCTTATCTCGGGTTCATAGTTGTGTGAGTTAACTACAACGGAACTTAACATATCGTCTAAGATTAAAATAATAATAATTGATTTACATGGATTTATATTTGCATATTTATTTAGCCTTTATCGGTTTTTGCTCGCCACTATGACAAAGAAGGAGAAGTGAAAATGTTAAGCTATTTGGATTCGTTGTTGTCATAGAGATTGTTATGCTTGGTGAAAGTTCCAATTGTGGTAAAGGGCTGAGATAATGTTTGATTTAATGAGTATAATATATAAGGTGAGATGATTTGGAATGTTGTAATTCTCAGAGCTATACTTGGGGCTTATCACGTACAATCGAGCCCTATTAATTAGTAACTAATTGGAAATATATGACTGATAATAGTAAGGACTAAAATTTGTGTATTAATTTATGTCATTGCATGATATTTTACTTTTGCGAATTCTTATGCTAATTGTTATTGTATTGATGATGTGTATTTTAGTGTTCTTGTATCCTTTAATGATATCGACTTTACTTTAATGCATTACTTGTTTGATTTTCTTATGTTATAATTGATAGAACTTTATTGTTCATTGTGATTGGTGTTGATGAAATGTAGAGACTTGATTAAGATTGATTAATATGTATATAATGATTTAAATGCTGATGAATATGGCAGAATGAAATATATATACAAACACGTAAATTTTGGTGTATTTTGTGAAGCTATACATAGAGTAATCGAGTTGTGACCATCGAATTAATATGAGTTAGATGTTGGGGATTATTGAAGTGGATATTATTCAGTCATCACATTCGGAGGGCCTAACAAGCCCAACGATTTCGGGGAAGTACATTTAAATGAGATTGACCATGAAGGGCTACTGTCAAACTTTAAGCTAAGATTGATAGACCTTGGAGGTATCTCTAATGGGGAATTCCTAATTGGATTAGTGCATTATTCCCAATTTTTCAATATTTGTTCCTAAGTTGATTAGTGACAAAATAATCTTCACTTCACAATTTCTCAATATTTATTTTCTCCCCTCGTTGGCCTATGATACTCCATTAAGAACTGTCATCTCAAACATAAATTGAAATCACAATTATTTCACCAACTATGGGGTTAGTTCAATATTCTCATCACAAATTCACAACATCACTATCGTTAATCATATCTCATCACATAAACTCATCACAAATTTATAACATCACTATCATCTAGCATACATCATCTTAAAGGCTTGTCACAAATTTATAACATCGTTATTATTAATTATACATCATCACAATCACATAAACGTATCAAAATAAATTCACTTTTTATTATTACATCACATAAACACGTCTAATTAAACATATACATAAAATTCATTCAACATCTAATGTCACAATAATATCAAATATCACACATTTAATAAAAATAAATCAAACATCACAAAAATATCCAATACCACACATTTAATGAAGTTAAATCACTCAACACCTTATAAATATTTATATTCCATATATTTAATCTCATAATTCCCATATTTTAACATTAATTAATTTTTCACTCAAATGACTACTGTCGTACGTAGCGAGCCTCGAATGAATCGTTGAGAAATATGGTTTTCCCGTTCATCTCAAATTATATTATACTCATGAATTCAAACGCTCTCTCACCCCTTACGTTATTTTGACACTATCACATACGAATACGATTTCACAAGCAAACAATCTTTGTTTATTGACTCTTTGTCCTTCAATCGATCTAACTCGACAGTTTATGAATAAACGTTAAAAATAAATTATGAGAAGATACTCTAAAAACTAAATTCGAAATTCGGTCAAGGAAAATTACCATAAATCAGAAATCCAATCAGTGGATAATATAGCTACTTTTCACACGGTCGTTTTGACGTTGGTTTCACTCAAATCGGACTTACGGTGAAGGATAACGGTGCAAAATAACGAATTCTATAAATGAAGAAGTCGGGTATTTAAGAGAGAAATCGGGGTTGTTAAAAATCTGTAAAATTATGTTTAATTGACAAGTTAAATGAATGAAATAACATACTCAAATTTGGGGAAAAATGGAGAAAGTTTTCAGGAACAATTATTAATCACCGATGTCAAACGATAAAGTTATTGTTGTGTTTCCTCTTTGGTTTTATGGCTACCCTTCCAACTCCGTTCCCTTTTTTGTTTGTTTCATTTTATTAACAATTAGGGTTCGTACATGAATCAAATCCATTGGTCTCTTTTTTTTAGGTTTTACTAGTTTCATTTTATTTTATTTTTATTAAAACACAATTTCATTAATAAAGCATTATTACTATTTCAAAACTAATAATTTATAAATAAAATAATTAATATTTTAAAATACATTAACAACCAAAAATCACATATTTTAAATAATACATATAATAATGTTTATTTTTTTTCAAATACTCAAATAAAAATATTATCATCATTAGAGAATAGTCCAAATTATAAAATAAATAAATATAACATCAACACTTAATATTAATTACTAAATCGTAATAAATATATATAAAATCACAATGTCATAACAAGTATATAAAAAATAAAGTAAATCAAACACAATATCACTCATATCTCAAGATAATTATTTATAAAAAAAATAACTAAAAATAGAAAATATTTATAAATAATTGAAATATAACTACGTGCATACTTAACATCAGTCAAGCGCACCTAAAAGTATTACATTAATTGGGTACATGTATATACATGTAAAATCGTATAAAATATTTTTTTAAGATATATATATATATATATATATATATATATTACACTAAAATACTATTATTTTTTAAAAATATAACAAACAATAAAATATAATATTTATTATTTATATCTCTCATGTAATCTAAGATTTATAAAACTAGCACACCATAGAAAACACCTATATAACAAAAATTCGTTAGAAAATTTATTATCATATATTCTAAAATAATTTTAATATTAAATTAATTATTTAAACTCGTACTTAACTAATAAAGTAGTTTAATATTAAATTTAGGGTGTTACATTCGAAGATAGTCGCCATATATGTGGACCTAATGCTGAGAGTTGAGAAAGAGTATAAGTGGGAAAAAGAGTCACATGAGTTTTGAGTGGATTAGCCTAATCTTTGAGATCAAAACTAATTAAATAGACAAGATATAGCGTCAAAATTTAATTTGACACCTTAGTGTCATTTGATATCATCCCACACTCATACATACACATACACATATATATACCAACGAACGTCCTCGATCAAAGGGTCACCTAACAAAAGTGTAATCACTGAAACGACAATAAATGAGATACCATATGATGAGTTGTTGTTCTAATAATTGCATACGATTTATGGCGTTATTTAACTTAATAAAACAAAACAAAACCCACAAACCCAAAAAACTAAATATGGGCAACTCTCAAGGAAAAGATCTAAATCGGTTGTTCTAATAAACACAAATTGAAACACAACAAAGAAAATACAAAAGTTCATATTAACTTTGAAACACTTTCTGATGCACAAGATCAACAATTAGCTGCAAGTGCAGAGCATACTTATTTTTGCACAACATAAATACGGATTTGATGAAACTAAAAGCGGAATATAATTAATACATACAAAACAAATATTTACAATGAGAACTTGGTTTTCCAAAAAGGAAAATACAAGATTACTAAAATGTAGGAGACACTTAGGAAACTCTTAAGATTTCTAACAAATATTTGCTTGCTGTATTTCACTCTGCCTTGAGCTTGAAGAGGAGCCTTCCTTATATAGAGAAAAGATTCCGCTTGTGCTGCATTATGAGGTGGAGGAAATGATGAGATTCTTCCCACTTTTGGGGCCACGTTTGTTTGTTGGTGCAGATGGCAAATAAGTGCCAAACATAATATTCGTGTTCTGTTTTTCACTTAGACATCTAATAATATTTTACCATATATATTTGTGTAGTCAGTTACAAAATAATATTATGACATATATAAATTGTGAAAAATCTTATTTTTTTTCCATTAAGCTAAAAAATATATGAAAATCTAATTGAACCAAATATTAACTTTTAAGCTATTAATACGTAATTGTTAATCATGTCACATTCTAGAATTGCCAATAATCAACAAATTTCTGATTTAGGGTTTGAAAATATACTCAAGATGACGTTTTATAATTATTATAATTGGACAACAATATAGATTATCAAATCAAACTTAAATATACAAAGAGAAATACAATATTCATAAGATAAACAAGAAAAATGTCAAAGAGTGAAGTGAAAAATGTTGTTATGATTATGGTCATAATTATGGCAATGAATATCGGTGGAATGACCTCTATCCTTAGGAAGTTGTACACATATGATTAACCAGATTATCCAATTCCTTTCTAAGTGATGAACTTAATATTAAAACCAACTTGTTTAATATTAATTCCAATTTAACAATAATAGATTCAAAACTTATTCAAAATAGAGATTCAAGAACACATGTATTATCAAGATAAAGAGTATAGAGATAGAGAAGTATTCACCATAGATTTTTATATTGGTTCAACTATCTATTCGATAGTCTACATCCAGTCCCCAAATCACTTATTGATTCCAGCGTTTACTAGAAATGATTTGAGTATGTTTACAGACTTTCCAGCACTTCAATGCCTATACATCTAACTCAACATCAATCTACAACAACAACCAATCTATCCTGATGAACTAATCACCAAGCTCTAACAAGATCAGATTGAGATCTATTTTAGATGATCACACACACTCTAAAAGATGACCACCAGTTTCACAATACTGGATTTTTCACTCTCTTTCTTTTTACAAAGATGGTTCTTTCAAAAAGACTAAAAATACTTGATTCAATCACAATGAATTTTCACACTAAGTATTTGCCAATAATGTTTGTGAGTTACAACAATTTTTCTCAAAGTGTATTTTTCGAAAAACTAATGAAATTCTTCCATTTCTTTCTATCTTGTTGTTATAATAAAAAATTGTGATTGATTCAGTTTATATAGTTTCAGAAAAACATCAGACAAATCGATTTCCCAATCGATTTTATTAATGCGTATTACCAGCTCAATAGATTTCCTAATCGATTTCGCGTTTCTTGTTTTTCTTGAAATTCGTGAAATAGATTAACTAATCGATTTGCTAATCGAATTTTTTAATGCATATATCAGAAACTGATACTCAGCTCATATCAGAGTCGATTGAATAATCGATTATAATAGTTTTGTTCAAACTGCGAGATCAAACAATCGATTACTCAGTTGATTCACTTTCATTAACATAATCGATTTGGCTATGGGCTAATTTCTCCCTGTAACCCAGACACTTAATCAAATCGATTTGCCAATCGACTGATTTGTCCCTATAACTCAGATATTTAATCAAATCGATTTGCCAATCGATTGATTTGTTCCTGTAAGTCAGATATTTAATTAAAATCGATGTGCCAATCGATTATGCAATTTGTTTCTGATAAATGATGAACTAATTCATTCATGCAATGGATTAACTAATTAATTAGTAGAAAGCTTGTAACTTAAGAAAAGTGTATCAATCGATTGTCCAATCGATTTCTTTTAATCATCGAACACAGGTCTGATAAAAACATTTAAGTAATCAATTTGCTAATCGATTGACTCAGTGAAAACTTTGTTCTATGAATCAGAAAATCGATTAACCAATTGATTGATTAACACACTTATTTTTTTATTTCTGTTTTAAATTGCAAATAATAGATGTGTGAAATCATAATGATGAATGTAACTAATAAACACTATGAACAATAGACAAATTTGCATATAATCTTCAAGCCTTGTATGATATGATCAATCTTTGCTTGATTGCTTGAGATCCAAGATTTGTCCAAGTGTAGTGTTTGATTCTTTCCTGAAATGTATCTCAACCCAAACTATTAGATTAATCAGATAATGCATATACATTGTATTTTTTGAAGTTATATCAAAATCATAGTCAAGGAGACATATATCTTACAATCTCCCCCTTTTTGATTAAATGACAAACATACAATTTAACTTTGAGTATACATGAAAAGATAAGCATAAGCACAAGTTAAATTCATTCAAATTCTCCAAGTTAAATTCATTCAAATTCTCCCCCTTTGTCATTAAATTCAAAAGGATTTAAAAGCTAATAAAAGAGATATACTGAAAAAAAGAAAAATTACAACACAACAAAGAAAACAAAAGCCTAAACAACTAATCTAGGGCTGTTCCTCATTATCACCAATGGGAGAGGTAGAGACTGCTATATTAGCCTTAGCAAGTGTCTCCTTACCATGAGGGTTAGAACTATCAAGGTTAATAGGGGTTGTTTCTTCAGTTGCTTGTGTGTCAACAACATTATTAGCAGGTTGCTCAGGTTGAACATCATTTTGTTGCAGATTAGTAGTGGGGGAATCAGGTTAATCTTCTTGTTTGGCCACTTGTGTGCCAATGTCAGCTATGTCTTCAAATGACATCTTGAGACCCAAATGCTCTTGGATGGCATTTACATCTTGAACAACTGAGTTGAGGGTTGCTTGGAGGTTCACAAGGGAGGCTTCCACCTTAGCATTGTGTGCAGCCTGAGACTCCATAAGTTCCAGCAACTTAGCTAAAACCTCAGACTGGTTTTCAGCATGCTCAGCTTGTTCAACATTTAGTTGAGCCCTTGACAAATACCATTGATCTTCTTCAATTACATTTGGTTGACAATCGACTCACCAAAAATCAGAGTTGTCTTTACTAATTCTTCATTGACAACTGATATTATGAAGTGTCTCAGAATCTTAGTGATCAGCTGAGGGTAAGGGAGCATTAGCTTTCCTTGTGCTGTTTCTAACATATTAACCAGCACAATCCACGCCCAACTCATCTTGAGTTCCTTGTAAAGGCCCCAATGAAGAGTAATATCAAGCCTCTGAACTATGGCATGGTTCCCTGATCTAGGTACCAACATTCTGGTTAGCACATACATCAGCATCCTATGTTGGACCATCATTTGACCAATTGGGAGAGATGTTCTTTCCACAAACCCTTCAACCATCAAGTCTTGAATGGCTGTGTATCTATCTACTGATGTTTCCCAAGCATCTTCAGTAGAATCAGGATTGGTTCTGCCATCAACAGCTTCTCCATAGAAGGGTAGTCCTGATAGCTTGGAGAACTCCCTAAAAGTAATAGAAATTTTCTTGCCTTTAACATGAGACTCAAATCCAATGTCTGTGAGGGTGAAATTTGAGAAGAAGGCTTTAATAAGTCTTGGATAGATTTCCAAAGGGCAGGAGAGAAAATCTACCAATCCATGAAATCTGAGATGGTGTTGGAAGGTGAATCCATTTGCATCAAAGTAGGCAAAATCCAGAGTTCTCGCCTTATGGATTTTCCTCTTTAGGAATGCAGGGGGAAGAACAATGTCCTCAATAGCTTTGCCTTTGGGAGGTTGAGGCTTCTTTGGCTGAGGGGAAGAGGTGGTTTTTTTCTTGTTTTGGATTGGCTCCTTCATGGCATCACCCATCAGCTTTTCTATTTGAAGAACCTTCCTCTTTTTGGTTTTTCCTTGGTCAGTGGCAATGGCTTTCCCTTTATCCTTTGCCAACATCTTATGATTGGGTATAGGAACTCTTTTTGCAGGAGGGGATGTAGGTTGAGGAGAAGGAGTTCTACCACTAGAGGTTGAGGAAGAGGTGGCTTTCTCACTTGTTTGTTTAACTCTTGCCATTAGAGAGATTTGGGAAGCTTGAGAGGTTTGAGAAGTTTGAGAAATATCAAAGCACAGAGAAATCGAGTTTGGGGAGAGTTTGATAGTGAATATGTGTTGAGAAATCGATTTAGGGATTTAAATAGTACTGTTCAGAGTCGATTTCTTAATCGATTTTATTACACATTTGCACACAAAACTTCGATTACCAAATTGATTTTGTTACGATTATTGGAGGGAAATGAAAGGTTTCAATTACAGTAGCCTCCAACGGCTAGTATTTTTGCAACAATCATATTGCAAATCGATTCCCAAATCCATTTTCTTAAGTAAATGTTCAATGGATAAATCGATGTCCAAATCGATTTCCATATCAGTTCAGGAAAACTTCTCATAACAACATCGATTTCCAAATCGATTTCTTTAAAGATATTGACCAGTGCAGGTATTCCAATCGACTTCCAAATCGACTTATTTGGCTCGGAGTTTTTATAATTTGACAAAATCGATTACCAAATCGATGCTCGGGTTTGAGTTTGGAAAATTTCTCTAATATTTGGATTTCAGGGAGAAATAATCGATTACGAAATCAATTTTTTTAAAACGATTTTCCATATCCTCAATTGATTGGATTGATGTATGTAAGACCCATAGTTTTTAAATCCTAAGTTATGCAGTTTTAGGGTATTTTGTGTGGAATTTCATAGGTTGTTAGCCCAGTTATTGGTATTGAGTGAGTTAAATGCCAAAAATGTATTTTTCAAAATTGGATTAAAATTATTTGTAGGGAAATAATTTACTTCCGTTACGAAGAATTTAACACCGGGCAATTTTGTTAAAAATATCTCGGGTCGCCGAAAATTGTACTGGACAATTGAGTTGCGACGAGAGTAGATATTTTTATTAAATTAGATTAAGAGGGGAATGAAGTGATGGGTGTAAGAGTTGTTAGATATTTGTTGGCTTGTTTTTAATTATAATATATTAATATATATATATATATATATGTATATAATGTAAGTAATAGATATATATTTGTTTTGAGGGAAAAGAAAAGGGAAGAAAAGGAAATAGAAACAAAAGGAAAATAGAAGAAAGGAAAGGGAAGGGAAAACAGAAACAAAGGAAAACAAAAATGTTTCCTCCTTGCCTAGCAAAACCCATTTCTCCTTCTTCCTTCTGCCTCCATTTTCGTTACTTCTTTTTGCTCAAGAGTAGAAACCCAAGGATTGTGGGTGAGTAAGAACAAATTTCTCAGCTTCATACTTCCTCTTTGTTTCGAAAACGAAGAAAAATGGTGTTAGGGATTTCAAAATCATCAAACACAAACCTCCCTATTTCATCTAGATCTAAGCCTCCTTTCAAGAAGTGATAGAAGGGAAGGTTGCTTACCTCCGTGCTACGGTGCTAGTGGACCAACTTTGGAAGTGGCGTTGTAAGCGGAAAATTTACCGGATTTACTCACGGTGCCGTATTCGCACGTTAAAGCTAACGTGTAGGTAAGGGCTCCTTCCAAACTTTTAGTTTGCATTTAGGACTTATCTGTGGTTTTGTGGAAAAGGATTTTGTTAGGGTTAAAGTGTTTATTTGGGGGAACATGAATATAAGGTTTTATAGGTAAAATCTTAGAGTTAGGTTTTGGTTATATTGATGAATATTTCATGGAAAATGAATTTACCTCATGTAGTAATGTTTTTGATTAAATGAAATTGATTGTATTGATTTGTGTCGTCGTATTCGATGTCTTCATAATTGATAATTATAGAATTTTGAGATGTGTTTTGTGTTGTTTGTGTGGAAAAATGATTTGATGTGTTTTGGTGTGAATTATGGATTGAATGTGAAAGTATGTTTGAGTTTGTTTTGTGTGGAATTTGAAAACCATTAAGTTAAACGAGAATTAAGCATGGGGAATCTCTTAATGTCTTGTTTACTTAATGTGTGTTTGTGAAAATCGTTTAAGTTAACAAGGCATTAAGAATGGGGGATCTCTTAATGTCTTGGTTACTTAAGTTGTTTTGAAAATCGTTTATGTTAACTGGGCATTAAGAATGCGGAATCTCTTAATGTCTTGGTTACTTAATGTTGTTTTGAAAATCGTTTAAGTTAGCTGGGCGTTAAGAATGGGGAATCTCTTAATGTCTTGGTTACTTAATGTTGTTTTGAAAATCGTTTAAGTTAACTGGGTGTTAAGAATGGGGAATCTCTTAATCTCTTGGTTAATTAATGTTGTTTTGAAAATCGTTTAAGTTAACTGGGAGTTAAGAATGAGGAATCTTTTAATGTCTTGGTTACTAAATGTTGTTTAGAAAATCGTTTAAGTTAACTGGGCGTTAAGAATGGGGAATCTCTTAATGTCTAGGTTACTTAATGTTGTTTTGTAAATTGTTTAAGTTAAAAGAATATTAAGAATGAGGAATCTCTTAATATGTCTGTTTGCATAATGTTTGGCGTGAAAATCCTTTAAGTTAAATGTGTATTAAAAATGGGGAATCTTTTAATATCTGCATTTACTTAACGATTGTTGTGGAAGGAGTCAGTGTTTGCTCATGCATTTCATTTGGAAAATTGTGTTGACCCGTGATAGGTGGCACCTCGGTAAACAGTACAGACCCGTGATAGGTGGTACATTTACGATTTTCTTTTTGGTAAGTTGTGCTGATTCGTGATAGGTGGCACCACGGTAAGTAGTACTTTGGCCTATGATAGGCGGTACACTTATGACTTACGCTTTTTCTTTTGGTAAATCGTGCTGACCCGTGATAGGTGGCACCTCGGTAAACAGTACTGACCTGTGATATGTGGTAAGTTTACGATTTACGCTTTTTAGTAAATCATGCTGACCCGTGATAGGTGGCACCTTGGTAATTGGTACTTTGGCCTACGATAGGCGGTACAATTATGATTTACGGCCCTTCGAGGAGGGTTTTGGTTTGGAATTCCGAGTTCATGCATTTTGGTATATACGCATCGCATTAGGGTGCTTGGCACAAGAGTCGTGTTTGTTTCCAGTTTACGATTGGGTGATTTGAACCTGAGATGTCATTGTAATTGTGTTGAAATTGCTAAGTGTTATGTATTGATTATTGTGTGTAAGTGTGATGGATTGTAAAACTATTTTGAAACCCAATTTGTCGTGGTAATTATGTTGAAATTGCTAACTACTATGTATTGATTATCGTGTGTGAGTGTGATGGATTGTAAAACTATTTCGAAACCCAATTTGTCGTGGTGTTTGTGTGGGAATTGCTAAGTGTTAAGATTTGGAGTTGTGTTTGAATATGATTGAATTAGTTTATGTATTTTTGGATGAATTTACATGGAAATCAATTTAGCAAATCGATTGGATTCGTTACAGGGGCTCTGTCATTCACGAAATCGATTTGCCCAATCGATTGGCTTCAATAAAGGGGCTCTGTCTTTCACAAAATCGATTTGCCCAATCGATTGGCTTCAATACAGGGGCTCTGTCTTTCACGAAATTGATTTGCCCAATCGATTGGCTTCAACACAGGGGCTCAGTCTTTCACGAAATCGATTTGCCCAATCAATTGGCCAATACAGGGGCTCAATCTTTCACGAAATCGATTTCCCCAATCAATTGATGTAAGTTCAAAGTTCAATTTTCACTAAAAACTTTCAGGAAATCAATTTTCCCAATCGATTGGCTCAGTGGAAAATCTTATTTTGAGTAAGGTAATTGATTGCTCAATTGATTTATCAATGTTTTGGTCAGTTATATATTACTTGACGGATTGAGAACATTATTTGATTTCATTTAAATTTGGCAAGCATTATATGAACTTTTAGTATATGGAAAATCCTTTTAAGAAGCATGCTTAGTTGAGAGGATATTTTATGCATTTAAAAACTTAAATGTTATGTGTTAACTGTTAATTTCGGTTGGTGACCCATTACAACTATTGTGGAAATCTGGGCCTTGCCCTCAGATGAGAGCCAAGATGATCCTATCGGTTCGTTCCCTACGGATGGGAATGTAGATGGGAATGCTTGATTGGAGCTACATTATGAGGATCTCACGGGGCGCGTGGAGATCACTAAGTGTGTTTAGTTGTTTTGTAGAATGATCAAACTAGGTTGACACAGAGGGAACAAAAGTCTTTCTTTTGGGTTGCTTTTATTTTTAAACTAGAAGACTGTACCATTTTTGTTATGTAAATATTTTGTATTCATATTTTGAGAACTTTTTCCGCTACTTGTAAATTATAATGACTTAATTATTTATCCAAAGGTGTTACCTTATTTATTTCTCTGTTTTATTTTAATTTCTTTTGAAAAAAAAATACACCCTCGCTTTGAAAAATGGGGTGTTACATTGTGGTATCAGAGCTTTGGTTTGGTTTTCTTTGGGGGCTGTGGAACCTTTGGTTATAGATTGTAAGTCAACCGGTAGGTTGTGAGTCGTTATTTGATCATGCGTCGGGGTAATTGATCTGAGTTATCGGATCAGTGGTAGTTATTATGTGTTGATATATTTGAAACGTAGTTTTGGAATTATTCAAAGTGGTGTTAACACTTCTTCTTGATGTTGGTTTTTCGGAAACAGTACCTCCAAGAGGGAACGACATTGCAAGGATGAACGTCAGTAGGGATGATCAAATGGATGAAGCAACAAATAACATGGATGTTCTGTTGTTGCGCAGACAGCTGCACGGACTTTGCAAGATCTGGTGAAGAGGGAAAGAGAGATATGTGCTCTTAAGTTAAGAGGGTTGGTATATTTTCTTCGTTACCATCCTCCAAAGTTCAAGGGTGATGAGAACTCAGGAAAAAGAGATGATTAGTGGATTCAAGAAATGGAAAAGATCTTCAAGATGACGAATTATCAAGTAGAGTTGTAGCAAATCATGACGGCATGGAATTTATAAAATGGTTCCAAGGACATAGAAGTTATGTGTTGGTGTAAACTCGAAGATGATGAGTATGGATGAATTAACATTAGATTGATAAGGGACTTCAATTAAAGATCTAAGTTGAGTATTTTTGTAAAGAAAAGTATTGGATGTTTTCCTGGTAGATTTCAGGATGAAACTGGATGAAATTTGACAACTGTCAAAGAGATGTGAACATCATGGAATTGTTAAGAAGATGAGGCTTCCATTTGGAATAACATTTGGTGCTGAGGTGTCAATGAAAGAGACTGATATTGAAGTTAAGGGAGTGTTGCACATTAGGAGTAAATACTCCTTTGGATAGATAAAATACGCTTTGAGGAATTGTCGATACCTTGAGGAATAAAGTCGAGCATTCGAGTTAGACTAGATTCGCAACTTGGATTATTAAGTATGCATCTCATGACGAGTATAAGAGTGAGACTATGTATTTTGTTGATAAGTGACCAATCTCTTTGTGGTTTAGGAGATAGTAAGTACGGCTAGTGATATTGGATGAATCTATAGACACATAAGTGTGAATTTTGAGCGATGTTCGGCAAAACATAATGAGTAAGGCCTTGATGTATTGAACTCTATGTTATCATTAAATGGAACTTGAAGTATCGAGTACGGGAATACTTCGAGATGGCGGTAATATAAGTTTTGAGAGTCTATTAAAAGATGGGAATTACTAAGAGGATGTTAATATTTTGATAGGTCGGAAGGATTATTCGAGATTTGATTTGGGACCCTAAGATGGTTGATTTTATTAGTTGATGGTCTAATATCCACAAAGTGGGATGGAGGACCAAGTAATGCTTAAGACATTCATAATCAAAGGAGTTGAGGCAGGCAAGTGATAAATGATTCATGTTAAGGATGGAAGTTTTTGGAGATTTTGAAGATCAAATTGGAGAATCCTATTAAATGATAGAAAGTGAAAAAGAAGAGATGGAATGAATGATTTATGATTTAGTTGTTTGTCTTGGGAAATCAAGATTCGAGATATTTTACTGCAAAATTTATGAGGACGAAGTTATAGATAATTATTTCTTAGGAAATGCTAAAGAAGAACGTTTGAGAAATAATTCTTTAGGACGTTCGATTGTTAGGATTTTTTTCAGTTTGTATCTCGGTGAAGGTTGAGAAGGAATAAGAATCCAACGAGTGAACCAAATATTGGAAAATGTGCCAAGAAATTTGTTGGAGCGGCACATAGAGATGTAGCTTATGACAATTAAAGACTTAGGAAAGGAATTATCTCACCTAGAATTCAGACATTATTATTATAAAGGTATGCCAAGATATAAAGACATCACTTGAGTGCATCTCATGGGGATTGTTATTGTGTTCGTCAATTAAAGGAGTTAAATGTTTGTTTGATAGGAAACAATTGAACATAAAATGGAAAGGTTTGAGGGAAAAATGTAAGCCTTGATTAATTGGAATCACTATGATGAAGATGTATCAAGGTTCGAGGTAGAAATGTAAGGTTTGTATAAATGGAAAAGTGATGGAGTGAATACAATGCAGTTGACCTGTCATAATAAAAGGATAATCATCAAGTTGCAAATGAAGGACACAGTGAATTTAAGAAGTATCAGAATGAATGTTGGCAGTAGAGGTAGGAGGATTATTCTCGAGTTTGTGCATAATGGCGAAGTATGTAAGAAATTTTCTAGTGAAGCATGAATTTGAGGTGTTAAGTATGAGACAAATGTAGACCTTGATCTGTGAATTAAATTCAAGTTGGATCTTAATGGAAAACATGACTCTTGAAACGAAGTACTAAACTGAAAGGAAGTTTGTGTGTCCCAAGTGGTATAGTCTTTGGCATGATTTCGAACGTATTTGAGGAAGCTTGGATCACCAAGCATATGTGGGGATGTAATTATTAAATTTATAACTGGAATAACATACTGATAAGAACACTACAGTTTGACGTAGTTGTACGACTTAAGAAAAATCGAGGATTTGTGGACAAGGGGGAAATTTAGGAGTTCTCGGATGTTGTGATTGTTCTGTGCTCAATGTGTTGGGGTCATTTTAAGTGTTTCAGTTTGGTACCAAATGGATGTTTCGTACCAAGTGGATGCAAATGAGACTACGTGACATATGTATGAGATATTTTACTTCGTCGACAGGATCAAAGTTAGAAGAAAATAAGGGAAACTCAATGGACTTTGAGAAGATTGTTGACTGCTTGTACATTAAGATAACCTCAGTGGTAAGTTGCAAGGCGCGCTATTACAGTTCGGTTAAGATAGTCTAAGCCACTATCATGGTTGTTGGTTATTTATTGACAAATTGAGGAACTGATCATCCTTAATCTCTTGTCGATAATAGACAAAACCATGTTGAATGGAACAGACGAGCCTTACCGACTATGGATTGTGTGTCAAGTTATTAAACACCCTATGAAAAGGGTTAGGCAACACTTTTTTCGAGAAGGCCGGGTGAAACAAGTTGTGACTAGTATGTTGAATTTGAGTACAAACCTATTGTGGGTTGCTACTCGTACATTAAGTTTCGAGGACGAAACTCATTTTAATGGGGTAGTAATGTAAGACCCATAGTTTTTAAATCCTAAATTATGCAATTTTAGGGTATTTTGTGTGGAATTTCTTAGGTTGTTAGCCCAGTTGTGGGTATTGAGTGAGTTAAATGCCAAAAATGTATTTTTGGAAATTGGATTAAAATTATTTGTAGGGAAATAATTTACTTCCGTTACGAAGAATTTAACACCGGGCAATTTTGTTAAAAATATCTCGAGTCGCTGAAAATTGTACCGGACAATTGAGTTGCGACGAGAGTAGATATTTTTATTAAATTAGATTAAGAGGGGAATGAAGTGATGGGTGTAAGAGTTGTTAGATATTTGTTGGCTTGGTTTTAATTATAATATATTAATATATATATATATATATGTATATATTGTAAGTAATAGATATATATTTGTTTTGAGGGAAAAGAAAAGGGAAGAAAAGGAAATAGAAATAAAAGCAAAATAGAAGAAAGGAAAGGGAAGGGAAAACAGAAACAGAGGAAAACCAAAATGTTTCCTCCTTGCCTAGCGAAACCCATTTCTCCTTCTTCCTTCTACCTCCATTTTCATTACTTCTTTTTGCTCAAGAGTAGAAACCCAAGGATTGTGGGTGAGTAAGAACAAATTTCTCAGCTTCATACTTCCTCTTTGTTTCGAAAACGAAGAAAAACGGTGTTAGAGATTTCAAAACCGTCAAACACAAACCTCCCCGTTTCATCTAGATCTAATCCTCCTTTCAAGAAGCGATAGAAGGGAAGGTTGCTCACCTTCGAGCTACGGTGCTAGTGGACCAACTACGGAAGCAGCGTTGCAAGCGGAAAATTTACCGGATTTACTCACGGGGCCGTAATCGCACGTTAAAGCTAACGTGAAGGTAACGGCTCCATCCAAACTTTTAGTTTGCATTTAGGGACTTATCTGTGGTTGTGTGGAAAAGGATTTTGTTAGGGTTAAAGTGTTGATTGGGGGGAAAATGAATCTAAGGTTATATAGGTAAAATCTTAGAGTTAGGTTTTGGTTATATTCGTGAATGTTTCATGGAAAATGAATTTACCTCATGTGGGTATGATTTTGAATAAATGAAATTGATTGTGTTGATTTGTGTCGTCATATTCGGCGTGTTCATAATTATTAATTATAAAATTTTGAGATGTCTTTTGTGTGGTTTGTGTTGAAAAATGATTTGATGAGTTTTGGTGTGAATTATGGATTGAATGTGAAAGTATGTTTGAGTTTGTATTGTGTGGAATTTGAAAACTATTAAGTTAAACGAGAATTAAGAATGGGTAATCTCTTAATGTCTTGTTAACTTAATGTGTGTTTGTGAAAATTGTTTAAGTTAACTGGGCATTAAGAATGGGGAATCTCTTAATGTCTTGGTTACTTAATGTTGTTTTGAAAATCGTTTAAGTTAACTGGGCGTTAAGAATGGGGAATCTCTTAATGTCTTGGTTACATAATGTTGTTTTGAAAATCGTTTAAGTTAACTGGGCGTTAAGAATCGGAAATCTCTTAATGTCTCGGTTACTTAATATTGTTTCAAAAATTGTTTAAGTTAAAAGAATATTAAGAATAGGGAATCTCATAATATGTCTGTTTCCTTAATATTTAGCGTTAAAATCGTTTAAGTTAAATGAGTATTAAAAATGGGGAATCTTTTAATATCTGCATTTACTTAACGATTGTTGTGGATGGATTCAGTGTATGCTCATGCATTTCATTTGGTAAATTGTGCTAACCAGTGATAGGTGGCTCCTCGGTAAACAGTACTGACCCGTGATAGGTGGTACGTTTACGATTTTCTTTTTGGTAAGTTGTTCTGACTTGTGATAGGTGGCACCTCGATAAGTAGTACTTTGGCCTGCGATAGGTGGTACACTTATGACTTACGCTTTTTCTTTTGGTAAATCGTGCTGACCCGTGATAGGTGGCACCTCGGTAAACAGTACTGACCTGTGATAGGTGGTAAGTTTACGATTTACGCTTTTTAGTAAATCGTGCTGACCCGTGATAGGTTGCACCTCGGTAATTGGTACTTTGGCCTACAATAGGCGGTACAATTATGATTTACGGCCCTTTGAGGAGGGTTTTGGTTTGGAATTCCGAGTCCATACATTTTGGCATATACGCATCGCATTAGGGTGCTTGGCACAAGAGTCGTGTTTGTTTCCAGTTTACGATTGGGTGATTTGAACCTGAGATGTCATTGTAATTGTGTTGAAATTGCTAAGTGTTATGTATTGATTATTGTGTGTAAGTGTGATGGATTGTAAAACTATTTTGAAACCCAAATTGTCGTGGTAATTGTGTTGAAATTGCTAACTACTATGTATTGATTATCGTGTGTGAGTGTGATGGATTGTAAAACTATTTCAAAACCCAATTTGTCGTGGTGTTTGTGTGGGAATTGCTAAGTGTTAAGATTTGGAGTTGTGTTTGAATATGATTGAATTAGTTTACGTATTTTTGGATGAATTTACAGGGGAATCGATTTACCCAATCGATTTGGTAATGTGTTTTTTCAAAACCACATAAGAAATCAATTTAGCAAATCGATTGGATTCGTTACAGGGGCTCTGTCATTCACGAAATCGATTTGCCCAATCGATTGGCTTCAATAAAGGGGCTCTGTCTTTCACAAAATCGATTTGCCCAATCGATTGGCTTCTATACAGGGGCTCTGTCTTTCACAAAATCAATTTGCCCAATCGATTGGCTTCAATACAGGGGCTCAGTCTTTCACGAAATTGATTTGCCCAATCGATTGGCAAATACAGGGGATCAATCTTTCACGAAATCGATTTCCCCAATCGATTTATGTAAGTTCAAAGTTCAATTTTCACTAAAAACTTTCAGGAAATCAATTTTCTCAATCGATTGGCTCAGTGGAAAATCTTATTTTGAGAAAGGTAATTGATTGCTCAATTGATTTATCAATGTTTTGGTCAGTTATATATCACTTGACGGATTGAGAACTTTATTTGATTTCATTTACATTTGGCAAGCATTATATGAACTTTTAGTATATGGAAAATCCTTTTAAGGTGCATGCTTAGTTGAGAGGATATTTTATGCATTTAAAAACTTAAATGTTATGTGTTAACTGTTAATTTTGGTTGGTGACCCATTACAACTATTGTGGAAATCTGGGCTTTGCCCTCAGATGAGAGCCAGGATGATCCTATCAGTTCGTTCCCTACGGATGGGAATGTAGATGGGAATGCTTGATTGGAGCTACATTATGAGGATCTCACGGGGCGCGTGGAGATCACTCAGGGTGTTTAGTTGTTTTGTAGAATGATCAAACTAGGTTGACACAGAGGGAACATAAGTCTTTCTTTTGGGTTGCTTTTATTTTTAAACTAGAAGACTGTACCACTTTTGTTATGTAAATATTTTGAATTCATATTTTGAGAACTTTTTCCGCTACTTGTAAATTATAATGACTTAATTATTTATCCAAAGGTGTTACCTTATTTATTTCTCTGTTTTATTTTAATTTCTTTTGAAAAAAAAAAATACACCCTCGCTTTGAAAAACGGGGTGTTACATTGTGGTATCAGAGCTTTGGTTTGGTTTTCTTTGGGGGCAGTGGAACCTTTGGTTATAGATTTTAAGTCAACTGGTAGGTTGTGAGTCATTATCTGATCATGCGTCGGGGTAATTGATCTGAGTTGTCGGATCACGGGTAGTTATTATGTGTTGATATATTCGAAACGTAGTTTTGGAATTATTCAAAGTGGTGTTAACACTTCTTCTTGATGTTGGTTTTTCGGAAACACTACCTCCATAAGGGAACGACATTGCAAAGATGAACGTCAGTAGGGATGATCAAATGGTTGAAGCTACAAATAACATGGATGTTCTGTTGTTGCACAAACAGCAGCAAGGACTTTGCAAGATCTGGTGAAGAGGGAAAGAGAGATATGTGCTCTTAAGTTAAGAGGGTTGGAATATTTTCGTCGTTACCATCCTCCAAAGTTCAAGGGTGATGAGAACTCAGGAAAAAGAGATGATTAGTGGATTCAAGAAATGGAAAAGATCTTCGAGATGACGAATTATCAAGCAGAGTTGTAGCAAATCATGACGGCATGGAATTTATAAAATGGTTCCAAGGACATAGAAGTTATGTGTTGGTGTAAACTCGAAGATGATGAGTATGGATGAATTAACATTAGACTGATAAGGGACCTCAATTAAAGATCTAAGTGGAGTATTTTTGTAAAGAAAAGTATTGGATGTTTTCCTGGTAGATTTCAGGATGAAACTGGATGAAATTTGACAACTGTCAAAGAGATGTGAACATCATGGAATTGTTAAGAAGATGAGGCTTCCATTTGGAATAACATTTGGTTCTGAGGTGTCAATGAAAGAGACTGATAGTGAAGTTAAGGGAGTGTTGCACATTAGGAGTAAATACTCCTTTGGATAGATAAAATACGCTTTGAGGAATTGTCGATACCTTAAGGAATAAAGTCGAGCATTCGAGTTAGAATAGATTCGCAACTTGGATTATTAAGTATGCATCTCATGACGAGTATAAGTTAATGTGTGTTTGAGTAAATCGTTTAAGTTAACTGGGCATTAAGAATGGGGAATCTCTTAATGTCTTGGTTACTTAATGTTGTTTTGAAAATCGTTTAAGTTAGTTGGGCGTTAAGAATGGGGAATCTCTTAATGTTTTGGTTACTTAATGTTGTTTTGAAAATCGTTTAAGTTAATTGGGCGTTAAGAATGGGGAATCTCTTAATGTCTTGGTTACTTAATGTTGTTTTGAAAATCGTTTAAGTTAACTGGGCTTTAAGAATGGGGAATCTCTTAATGTCTTGGTTACATAATGTTGTTTTAAAAATCGTTTAAGTTAACTGGGCGTTAAGAATGGGGAATCTCTTAATGTCTCAGTTACTTAATGTTGTTTCGAAAATTGTTTAGGTTAAAAGAATATTAAGAATGGGGAATCTCTTAATATGTTTGTTTGCTTAATGTTTAGCGTGAAAATCGTTTAAGTTAAATGAGTATTAAAAATGGGGAATCTTTTAATATCTGCATTTACTTAACGATTGTTGTGGATGGAGTCAGTGTATGCTCATGCATTTCATTCGGTAAATTGTGCTGACCTGTGATAGGTGGCTCCTCGGTAAACAGTACTGACCCGTGATAGGTGGTACGTTTACGATTTACTTTTTGGTAAGTTGTGCTGACCCGTGATAGGTGGCACCTCGTTAAGTAGTACTTTGGCCTGTGATAGTCTGTATACTTACGAATTACGCTTTTTCTTTTGGTACATCGTGCCGACCCTTGATAGGTGGCACGTCGGTAAATAGTACTGACCCGTGATAGGTGGTATGTTTACGATTTACGCTTTTTAGTAAATCGTGCTGACCCGTGATAGGAGGCACCTCGATAATTGGTACTTTGGCCTGCGATAGGCGGTACAATTATGATTTACGGCCCTCCGAGGAGGGTTTTGGTTTGGAATTCCGAGTCCATGCATTTTGGCATATACGCATCGCATTAGGGTGCTTGGCACACGAGTCGTGTTTGTTTCCAGTTTATGATTGGGTGATTTGAACCTGAGATGTCATTGTAATTGTGTTGTAATAGCTAAGTGTTATGTATTGATTATTGTGTGTAAGTGTGATGGATTGTAAAACAATTTCGAAACCCAATTTGTAGTGGTAATTGTGTTGAAATTGCTAAGTACTATGTACTGATTATCGTGTGTGAGTGTAATGGATTGTAAAACTATTTCGAAACCCAATTTGTCGTGGTGTTTGTGTGAGAATTGCTAAGTGTTAAGATTTGGAGTTGTGTTTGAATATGATTGAGTTAGTTTATGTATTTTTGGAAGAATTTATAGGGGAATCGATTTACCAAATCGATTTGGTAATGTGTTTTTTCAAAACCACTTAAGAAATCAATTTAGCAAATCGATTGGATTCATTACAGGGGCTCTGTCTTTCACGAAATAGATTTGCCCAATCGATTGGCTTCAATACAGGGGCCTTGTCTTTCACGAAATCTTATTTTGAGTTAGATAATTGATTGCTCAATTGATTTATCAATGTTTTGGTTAGTTATATATTACTTGATGGATTGAGAACTTTATTTGATTTCATTTACATTTGGCAAGCATTATATGTACTTTTAGCATATGGAAAATCCTTTTAAGGGGCATGCTTAGTTGAGAGGATATTTTATGCGTTTAAAAACTTAAATGTTATGTGTTAACTGTTAATTTCGGTTGGTGACCCTTTACAACTATTGTGGAAATCTGGGCTTTGCCCTCAGATGAGAGACAGGATGATCCTACCGGTTCGTACCCTACGGATGGGAATGTAGATGGGAATGCTTGATTGGAGCTACGTTAGGAGGATCTCACGGGGCGCGTGGAGATCACTCAGGGTGTTTAGTTGTTTTGTAGAATGATCAGACTAGGTTGACACAGAGGGAACAACTATCTTTCTTTTGGGTTGCTTTTATTTTTAAACTAGAAGACTGTACCACTTTTGTTATGTAAATATTTTGAATTCATATTTTGAGAACTTTTTCCAGTACATGTAAGTTATAATGACTTAATTATTTATCCAAAGGTGTTACCTTATTTATTTCTCTGTTTTATTTTAATATCTTTTGAAGAAAAAAAATACACCCTCGCTTTGAAAAACGGGGTGTTACAATGTATATTTTGTCACCTCGATTTTGGTTCAGCATTTATTGCTACCACAGAGCACTAAATCGATTATGAAATCGATTATCGTGTTTTATATTTTCACTATTGAGAAACTTTGTAGCATAAATCGCTTGTGAATTCGATTTTGTAATACTGATTTGAAATTTTTACACAGGATAATCGATGATCAGATGTATTAATATATTCGAGCATGATATTACCATTTTGGTATTAATCTCTAATGAAATGATGTCTAATCTCTCTATGCTTTGTTCTTGAGTGCATAATCGGATTCTTTGTGATATTTATGGCACTAGTGTTATCACGCATTATTGGCACAGTTCCAAGATCAACACCAAAGTCAGAAAGTTGTTGTTTCATCCATAATATTTGTGCACAACAACTTCGAGCAGCTACATATTCAGTCTCAGCTGTTGAAATTGCAACACTATTTTGCTTCTTGCTATGCCAAGATACAAGTGATTTTCCAAATAGATGACAAGTACCAGATGTACTTTTTCTGTCTAATTTGCAACCAGCAAAATCAGAATCAGAATAGCCAACAAGAGTGCAAGTTGATCCCTTAGGATACTATAAACCTAGATTTTTGGTTCCTATTAGATATCTAAAAATTCTCTTGACTGCACTTAGATGGGATTCCTTAGGATTAGCTTGATATCTTGCACACATGCAGACACTAAACATAATGTCAGGTCTACTAGTTGTAAGATATAATAAAGATCCTATCATGCCTCTAAACATGGTCATATCCACAGATTTTCCCTTTTCATCTTTATCCAACTGACAAGCTTGACTCATGGGTGTATCAATAGATTTAAATTTATCAAAGCCAAACTTTTTTAAGAGATCATTACAATACTTGATTTGACATAGGCAAATACCATTCTTGCTTTGATTGATTTGAAATCCTAAGAAGAAGGTTAATTCTCCCATCATGGACATTTCAAATCTTCCTTTCATCATATTTTCAAATTCTTTGCAAAGCTTACTGTTTGTCGATCCAAAAATTATGTCATCAACATAAATTTGGACAAGCAGAATGTCTTTTCGCTTTTTCTTTATAAAGAGTGTTTTATCA
Source organism: Cicer bijugum (assembly GCA_037974875.1). NCBI lineage: Eukaryota > Viridiplantae > Streptophyta > Magnoliopsida > Fabales > Fabaceae > Cicer > Cicer bijugum. The sequence continues at coordinate 215,906 of JBBPBT010000524.1, forward strand.
ACATTTCCTCCTAAAAAATTTTGCCGTATGAGGAAATTACTGAGTTTTTCATACTAAGCTCTTGGAGCTTGTTTCAATCCATAGAGAGCTTTTGTAAGTTTATAAACATGGTTTGGAAAAGCAGGATCCTAAAATCCTGGAGTTTTACTAACATAAACCTCCTCTTGGATATCTCCATTCAGAAAAGCACTCTTTACATCCATTTGATACAATTTAAAATCCATGATACAAGCATAAGCAAACAAAATCCTAATTGCTTCTAATCTGGCTACATGAGCATAAGTTTCGTCACAATCAATACCTTCGTCCTGGTTGTAGCCTTTAGCAACTAGTCTAGCCTTATTTCTTGTTATTACTCCATTCCCATCCATCTTATTCCTAAACACCCATCTAGTTCTAATAATATGTTTGTTTTCTGGTTTATGAACTAAGATCCATATTTTGTTTCTCTCAAATTGTTTAAGCTCTTCTTGCATGGCAATTATCCAATCATTGTCCAAGAGAGCTTCTTTTATATTCTTAGGTTCTACTTGAGAAACAAAAGTTGTGAAATTATCGAAGTGTCTAAGGGATTTTCTAGTAGCAACCCCTTTAGAAATTTCTCCTATGATGTTGTCAATAGGATGGTTTTTGTTGAATTTCCATTCCTAAGGTATGTCATCTTCCCTTATAGGTTCGATATAATCAATGTCAATTGGAGGTAATGTTTGATTTGGTTCATTTAGATCTGATTCTACAATTTCATTAAGAGAATCACCAACTGTAAGAGGGGTACTGTTCAAGTTTTTGGTAAACATTTCATCAAATTTTACATGAACAAATTCCTCTATAGTTTTAGTTCCTTTATTGTAGATCCTATAGGCCTTACTAGATTGTGAATATCCTTGAAAAATTCCCTCATCTACCATAGAGTCAAATTTCCCTAGATGCTCTTTTCCATTATTCAGTACAAAGCACTTGCATCCAAAGACTCTAAAATAGGCAATATTTAGTTTTCTACCTTTGTATATTTCATAGGGTGTTTTTCTAAGGATAGGCCTAATTAGAACTCTATTTATCACATGAGTAGTTGTGTTTATTGCATCAGCCCAAAAGTATTTTGGAAGCTTAGAGTCATTAAGCATTGTTCTAGCAAGTTCTTCTAGAGCTCTATTCTTGCTTTCTACAACTCCATTCTTTTGTGGAGTTCTTGGGGCTGAGTAAATGTGGTGAATTCCTTTTTTATCACAATAATTGTCAAAAGATTCATTTTGAAATTCTCCACCATGATCACTCTTAATGGAAACTATTTTCTGATTCTACTCATTTTGAACTTGATTTGCAAATTTTTTGAAAATTGATAAGGCATCACTTTTGTGAGACAAAAAATAAGTCCATGTATATCTAGAGAAATCATCAACTAAAACATAGCCATAAAGATTTTCTCCAAAACTTTTTACTTGATAGGGACCAAATAGATCCATGTGAATCAATTGTAGAACTCTATTAGTTTGTACTAAGTCTATTGGTGGGAAAGAGGACTTGACCAATTTACTTTTCTCACAAGAGTCACATAATTTATCCTTAGTAAATTTTATGTTTGGAAGACCTAGCACTAGATGATTGCTAACAAGTTTTTTAAGATGGTTTATATGTATGTGAGCTATTCTTTTATGCCACAACCAATCTTCATCAGATTTAAATAACAAATAACAAACATTATTTGCAGGCAAAGAGTCAATATCAATCCTGTATATATTATTTACCCTTTCACCTACCAATTTTATGCTATCATCTTCCTTGTGCTCAAGTGTACAAGTATGTGATGTAAAATATACCTGGTACCCTTTTTCACAAAGCTGACTAATGCTAAGCAGGTTGTGTTTCAAACCTTTTACATAGAGAACATCCTTGATTACCGTTGTTGATTCACTCCATATGTCTCCAGCACCTAGTATTTTGCATTTGTTGTTGTCACCATACTTTACATATCCTCCTTCTTTCAAATTCAAAGATATGAATTTTGATTTGTCTCTAGTCATATGCTTGGAATATCCACTGTCTAGGTTCCATGAGTGAGTTTTGAATGTCAAGCAGATCTGCAAAACATAATTCAGACTTGGGTTTTAGGTACCCAATTTAGATTGGGTCCTTGAGGGTTAGTCTCAATAACAGGTTTCTTTACTCTCCAAACTTGTTTCCATCCATTGTCGGCAAGCTTTTTCAATTTACAATTAAAAGATATATGTCCCTTTTTGCAACAAAAATGGCACGAAAAATCAGAGGATGTGCTTTGAGTTGGTTTAATGAAAACATCATGAATTGGCTTTTATCCAACAAATTTATGATTCTTTTGTGCATTCCTATTTGGTCTATAGCCAATTCCAAATTTTTCATTTGCATTCTTTTGGAGGCCAAGAAGAACATTCAGGTTGTTTCTACCACAAGTAAATTTTGCTAAATCAAATTGTAGTGATTCAACCTTTCTCTCAAGTTCAATAAAACTAATGAGTCTATCATGTGCTTCCTTTTTCAAAAGTGCATTCATGTCTTCAAGCAACTTCTGATCCTTTTTTATTTCTTCACACATCATGCACTATTTTTCTAACATTTTCTTAGTGCAAATCAATTGTTTGACTACCTTAATATGTTCATCATGCAATTCATTGAAAGCATCATGCAATTCTTCATAAGAGGTATTAGAGGTAGTACTTACATCGCTATCTGAATCTGAGTTAGTGTTGACCATTAGACACAAGTTTGCTTCTTCTTCTTCTTTTTCTTCTTCTGAATTTTTAGAAGATTCTTCATCATTGTCATTCCAGGCTATGTAGGGTTTTATAGTTTTTGAAGATGGTTGATCCTTGCTTTTCGCTTTCACAAACTTTTTTCTATTTTGTAGTTGAAAACATTCAGATTTGATGTGGCCTAATTTTCCACATTCATAGTAGGTTATCACCTTGCTATCATTTGTCTCATTCTTGCTGAAGCTTTTTGTCCTTGAATTGGATGGTTTCTTTGATTGGTTTCCTTTGTTCTTCAGAAATTTCTTGAACTTTTTGACCAGCATTCCTATTTCAGGTTCTTCATCAGTTTCACTCTCGTAATCATCTGTACAGGTTTCTGGTTCAGATTTTACTTTATGAGCTTGAGCTTTCAGAGATAGTCCCTTCCTTATCCGAACAGTTTTCTCTGACTCATTCAACCGGTACAACTCTATTTCATGTTATCTGAGTTTGCCAAAGAGGGTGGCAATGGTCATGCTTCCAAGATCCTTTGATTCAGTTATTGCAGTGACCTTAGGTTGCCATTCTCTTGTTAAGCATCTCATTACTTTGTTTATTTGTTGCTCATTGTCAATTACTTTCCCTAGGGCATTCAGATTGTTAATGACATGTGTGAACCGTGTCTGCAAGTCATTGATTGACTTATCCTTCTTCATATTGAAGGGTTCATATTCATGCATCAGAGTGTTAGTTCTGGCCCTCTTGACATCAGTTGTGCCTTCATGAGTTTCTTGGATTGTATCCCCATTTCTTTGGCGGTTTTGCAATTTGATACCCTGAAAAACTCACCAGCACTCAAAGCATAAGTTATTATATTTTTGGCTTTTGCATTAAAGCCAACTCTTTTCTTATCATCATCAGACCAATCAGATCTTGGTTTCATGATTAATGATCCATTAGTACCAGCAAGTCTAGGCACATAAGGACCATTTTCTACTGCATCTAATATGTCAAGACCACTTGCCTCTAGAAAGATAAGCATTCTTTCTTTCCAGTACATATAAGTAGACCCATTAAAGGCAAGGGTCTAGCTAAAGAGGCACCTTCGCCCAATAATTCAATAGAGGTCATTTTCTTTTTGAGAAATAGTCTAAAAGATTAAGCTCTTGATACCAATTGTTGGTGGAACGACCTCTATCCTTTGGAAGTTGTAAACGATATTATTAATCAGATTATCCAATTCCTTCCTAAGTGATGAACTTAATATTAAAACCAACTTGTTTAATATTAATTCCAATTTAACCATAATAGATTCAAAACTTATTCAAAACAGAGATTCAAGAAGACATGTATTATCAAGATAAAAAGTATAGAGATAGAGAAGTGTGCATCAGGGATTTTTATACTAGTTCAACTATATATTCGATAGTCTACATCAAGTCCCGAAATCACTTACTGATTCCAGCCTTTACTAGAAATGATTTGAGTATGTTTACAGACTTTCCAGCACTTCAATGCCTATACATCTAACTCAACATCAATCTACAACAACAACCAATCAATCCTTAAGAACTAATCACCAAGCTCGAGCAAGATCAGATTGAGATCTCTATTAGATGATCACACACACTCTGAAATATGACCACCAGTTTCACAATACTGGATTTTTCACTCTCTTTCTTTTTACAAAGATGGTTCTTTCAAAAGGACTAAAAACAGTTGGTTCAATCACAATGAATTCTCACACTAAGTATTTGCTAATAATGTTTGTGAGTTACAACAATTTTTCTCAAAGTGTATTTTCAGGAAAAACTAATGAAATTCTTTCAGTTCTTTCTATCTTGTTGTTATAATATAAAATTGTGATTGATTCAGTTTATATAGTTTCAGAAAAACTTCAGACAAATCGATTTCCCAATCAATTTTATTAATGCGTATTACCAGTTCAATCGATTTCCTAATCGATTTCGCGTTTCTTGTTTTTCTTGAATTTCTTGAAATAGATTAAATAATCGAGTTGCTAATTGATTTTTTAATGCATATATCAGAAACTGATACTCAGTTCATAGCAGAGTCGATTGAATAATCGATTATAATTGTTTTGTTCAAAATGCAAGATCAAACAATCGATTACTCAGTCGATTGACTTTCATTAACATAATCGATTTGGCAGTGGGCTGATTTCTCCCTGTGACTCAGACACTTAATCAAATCGATTTACCAATCGACTGATTTGTCCCTGTAACCCAGATATTTAATCAAATCGATTTGCCAATCAATTGATTTGTCCCTGTAACATAGATATTTAATTAAAATCGATGTGCCAATCGATTATGCAATATGTTTCTGATAAATGATGAACTAATTCATTAATGCAATCGATTAACTAATTGATTAGTAGAAAGCTTGTAACTTAAGAAATGTATATCAATTGATTGTCCAATCGATTTCTTTGAATCATAGAACATAGGTCTGATAAAATCATTTAAGTAATCGATTTGCTAATCGATTAACTCAGTGCAAACTTTGTTCTATGAATCAGAAAATCGATTAACCTATTGATTTACCAATTGATTGATTAACACACTTATTTTATGAGTTCACTTTTAATTGGCAAATATTAGATGTGTGAAATCATAATGATGAATCTAACTAATAAACACTATAAACAATAGACAAATTTACACATAATCTTCAAGCCTTGTATGATATGATCAATCTTTGGTTGATTGCTTGATATCCAAGATTTCTCCATCTTCAAGCCTTGTATGATATGATCAATCTTTGCTTGATTGCTTGAGATCCAAGATTTGTCCAAGTGTAGTGTTTGATTCTTTCCTGAAATGTATCTCAACCCAATCTATTAGATTAATTATCAAAATCATAGTCAAGGAGGCATATATCTTACAATGAATATGAGTATTTTTGCTCTTGCCGATGAAACATTTTCACAAATAGCACCACCACCTGAAAATACAGATAGTAGAATCGGTGTATTACTTTGTCTTGGCAAGTGTGGTTTGAAATGTGAAAGTGACTTAGGAAATCCTATATCATTTTCAACTTGTCTTACTACTTGTAGATTAAATTGTCAAAATAACACATCACAAAGTGCATATGATTGTAATACAAATTGTGCTTAGTAGTAGTCCAACAAAATTGGTAGTGGTATGCTTATACTTTCTCACTTTTATTTTATATATTGGTATGATTATCAATCTAATATTATAAACTAATATAGTTGACTTAAATCATGATGTTTCTTACATATTGGTATTTTATTTTTTTTAGATGCACATAGCATTAATGGAATCGTGAATTAATGCTTGAAAACTTGCAAGGACAAATAATGTATTTTACTACGTGCATGTAACACTACATAAATCAGAAATTGGCTGACCTAATTAATTGTATTAATTACTTTTGAGACAAATAATAATATTTTTCTCTTTCTCGCTATATATATATATATATATATATTTATATTTAACAATAATATTTTTTTTTTCTAGTCTAGAATCACTATCCGTACTTACCATTACTAAACCATACAGAGATTTGTCACTTATCAAAGAAATATATGTTCCTCCTCTTATAATCGTCATGAGATTCATACTTAACAATCTAAGTTGTGAATCTAGTTTAACTCAAATGCTCGACCTTACCCCTCAAGGTATTGACTATTCCTCAAAGTGTACTTTATCTAACCAAGGTGGTATATACCCCCAAACGTGCAGTGTCCTTTAACTTCAATACAAGCCTTTTCCTGGACTCCTAAGCACCAAATGATAATTCAAAAAGGAAGCCTCGTCTTCTCAACAATTCCATGATGTTCATATCACCTTGACAGTTATCAAACTTCATCCAGTTTCGTCCTAAAATCTACCAGGAAAACATCTAATACTTTTCTTAACAAAAGTCCTCCACTTAGATCTTTACTTGAAATCCCTTATAGTCTAATGTTAATCCATTCATACGCATCATCTTCAATTTAACGCCAACACATAGTTTCTTTGTCCTTGGAACCACTTCATACATTTCATGCCATCATGATTCGCTTCAACTTCGCCTGACAATCCGTCATCTCGAAGATCTTTTCCACTTCTTGAATCCACTGATCAGTTTTTTCTGAGTTCTCATCACCCTTGAACTTTGGAGAATGGTAACAATGAAACTCTTATAATCCCCTTGACACAACAACAGAAATCTCTATTTTCCTCTTCTCCAGATCATGTAGAGTCCTTGCAGCAGTCTGTGCAGCAACAGAAGCAACCATGTTGTTCATAGCTTCAGTCACTTCATCATTCCTGTTGACATTGACTCTTGCAGCATAATCCCATCTTGGATGCATTGTTTTCTCAAAAACCAACATCAAGAAGAAATCTCAACACCCTTTATAATAATTCCAAAAATAATTTTCGACTACATTAATACATAATAACTACCCCTGGTCTGACAACTCAGATCAATTACCCCGATGCATGATCAGATAACGACTCTCAACCTACAAGTTGACCTACAATCTATAACCAAAACTCCACAGTCCCAAAGAAATCCAAACCAAAGCTCTGATACCACAACGTAACACCCCGATTTTTAACAGCGTGAGTGTATTTTATATTTTTTTTAATACAATGAAACAAATAAAGAAATAAATAATGAAATACCTTTGGATAAATATTTAAGTCATAACACAACGACAAATAAGTCAACAAAATTTACAAGCAGCGGAATAGTTTTTGAAATACGAATCCAAAGTATTTACACATCAAAAGTGGTACATAGAACCCATCGAAAATAAAATGTCAAGCTGACAATATTGGTATAGGTACAGTCTTCCAAATTAAAATAAACACATCACAAAAGAAAGACTTCTAGTCCCTATACGTCAACCTAATCTAATCGTTCCACAAAACTATACATCTCGAGTGATCCTCACGCGCCCCGCAAGACCCTCCTAACACAGCTCCAGTCAAGTGTGTCCAACTACATTCCCATTCACAGGGTACTAACCGGTGGGAAGATCCTAATTCTCATTTGAGGGCAAAGCCCAAATTTCCACAATAATTGTAAAGGGTCACCAACCGAAATTAACAAATACCACATAACATTTTTATATTTTCAAATGCTCAAAAGAACATTTCGTCTTAGCATACTCCTCGAAAGGGTTTTCATATATCCAAAAAAATGCAAAAACAATGTTGAAAAATAAAGTTTTAACAAACTGCATTGTCGTAGTCGAATACAACTGAGAAAATGCAGGTTTTCAGTTCTAAAATTGCTCTGAATCAATCAACACTTTAAACATTAATATTATCAATTATGAACTCATAAATACAAATTCACACCTCAATCACACATCAAATATTCATTAAATCACTTATAAACACATAAATACATCAAAACTTCATCAACACAACTTCATTCCTCAAAGCAATTATGACAAATCACAACAACAACTGAATATGTATATACAATCATCAAAGTATGACAAACATGACTCGCGTGCAAAACACCCTAATGCAATGCGTATATGCCAAAATGCATGATTCCGGAATTCCAAACAAAAACCCTCCTCGAAGGGCGTAAATCATAATTGTACATCCTCTCGCAGACCAGTACTAATTAACGAGGTGCCACCTATCATGGGTCAACACGATTTACTAAAAAGCGTAAATCGTAAACGTACCGCCTATCACAAACAAATACTGTTTACCGAGGTGCCACCTATCATGGTCAGCACGATTTACTAAAAAGCGTAAATCGTAAACGTACTGTCTATCACACACCAGTGCTGTTTACCGAGGTGCCACCTATCACGAGTCAACACGATTTACTAAAAAGCGTAAATCGTAAACGTACCGCCTGTCACAGACCAGTACTGTTTACTGAGGTGTCACCTATCACGGGTCAGCACGATTTACTAAAAATGTGTAGTCTATCACAGACCTACACGACGCGAAAATCCCCGCAAGGATAAGATGAACCAACATATCACATGGCATCATCTCGTGGCCCATCATGGTCACCACTATCACCATGGCCCCATCGCGGTTACCATGTACTATGAAATACATGACCATACTCTGACTCTTTTCACAACAATCATTAAGTAAATGCAGCTATTAAAAGATTCCCCATTTTTAATACTTATGCGTCTCTAGTTTCATCTAAAATCACTATCCGTACTTACCATTAAAATTTTCAAACATATTTATTCACACCTAAATGATTTTTCAAACACAACACAGAGGATACTCAAACATATTTATTCACACCAATTTAAATTTCCACAACCACACATAAATCACATCTCCAAATTTCCTCCATACCTAAATTGAATTAAATTCATTTTCCACCTAGTCACACATAAATTTCTTCTAAAAAATTCATAATATTAGTTATGAACACATCAATTTAACCAAACATAAATCACCAAAATTTCCAAAATTAATCACCCATATTCAATCTCCAAAATTTTCAACCATAAATCACCACAACAACATTAATATATCAGAGTTCTCCCCACCGCTAACTCAGTGCCAACGGTCTCGATTCCTTTCCGAGACTCAAGGAGCTAACTACATAAACATGAATATTTATAACAATTTTGTTCATAATAAAACTAATCCAAACACAACAAAATTCATAAAATTAAGTCTTTCTTACACACCAAACTTTTAAAACCAAATAATTTATATTATTTACTTAAAACTAAATAAAACAAATATTGTCCAAATTTCACATACACACACTCGACTATTAAAGCACTGAAATTTTTGAGTTAATAAAATACTCTAAACTTTTTTTTTTCTTTTTAAACTTAATCAAAGAGTAATTAAAAGAGTAACATTTTAAACTCTAATCATTTTTAATTTCAATCTATCTTTTTGCTCAAACTCTTTAACTTAGTTAAAATTTGAACTTTTTCACAACTTTAACAACTCTAAATTTTCGTAAAATTTCAACTTCAGTTCAAACTCATTTATTTGAAAAAAACTTTTTACGTTACTCAAACACATCAAATTTAATCACTACACATATAAATCACATTAAATTCATTTTCTACAAATCCACACATCAAATACATCGAATTTCGTTTCCAAAAATTCACAAATAATGTCCAAAATGCAAACTAAAAGTTTGGAAGGAGCCCTTACCTTAACGATAGCTCTAACACGCGATTACGGTACCGTAATTAATTACGGTAAAATTTAAGTTCGTGATGTCGCGTGGAATACTAGCTCACTAGCATCACAACATGACAATGAGCAACTTTCTCTTCTGTCACTTCTCGAAATGAAGCTTAGATCTAGGAGAAAAATGAAAGTTTGTGTTTGTGAGTTTTGAAAACAAATAAAATTGAGTAACAGAGAAGGAGGAAGAAGAAGATCTCGCGTGGCAAGGAGGAAAAGTTTTGTTTCAGCCTTCTGGATTCCTTTCCTTCTTTCTTAAGTGTGTATATATATATATATATTAAAATAATAATAATAATAATAATAATAATAATAATAAATATCTAAACAAATATCTAGATATTTACAAATATTTAGATATTTTTATAAAAATCATCATTACGCTTGTCATCTCATGTCAAATCACAAATCACTTTTTTAGAAAAATATCTACTCTCGCCGTAATTGTATGGGCAGATGGATTTTTCTGAAAAATGCTGCATCTCATAAATTTTTTTCTTCGATAAAAGATTCGCCGTAATTAAATAAAATTATTCATCGATGAATAATTTTAATGGGGTCTCTAAAAAGATATTTTTGGCATTTAACTCACAAAATGCCATAAAATTGGCTAAAAAGCCTCATAAATTCAGCACAAAATTCCCCAAAATACATAAATTAGAATTTAAAATTAAGGGTCTTACAATAAGACTTAAAATTTAAAAAATAATATAACTTATTGATTTTGTTTGTAGAGTATGTTTTCCAAATGAGTTTATTTGAGTAATTATTATATATGGTTTTATAAACACTCATTTAAGAATATGTAGAATATTTTCGAAAACGTAGTTGCCACTAATTCATACATTAAGTTTTACTCATTGAATTATTATGTTATAATTTTAGTTATATTTTAATGACATAGTAGAATTTCAAAATGTTAAAAAAATATTTAAAAGTTTGATCAACCGATTTATAATTTAATGTGTTCTATTAAATTTT
>JBBPBT010000524.1:227279-360636 GCA_037974875.1 Cicer bijugum
CTTATATGTTTGACTAATGTTAAATGTGTACATATCTATATTTTAATCATTTTTAAGTATCTCTTATTTTAATTATTTCTAAATATATCTTAATTATTTATAGAATAAATAATTATCTTGAGATAGTGGTAACATTATGTTTGATTTTCTTTATTTTTATATACTTATTATGATATTGTGAGTATTTAATTTTGAACATTCTCTAATGACGATAGTATTTTAATGTGAGTATTTAAATAAAAAAATATATTATTAGGGTGATTATTTTGTATATGAGAGTTTTGATTATTAACATATTTTAGAAGATTAATTACCTTATTTTGTAAAATATTAGTAATATTTAGTAATAAAATTATGTTAAAAAAATGTTAAAATATTAGTTTTAGTAATTATTGGTTTTATTTAAAAATAAATAAAGGGACCAATTGGTTTGACCCATGTGTGAAACCTAATTGTTAATAAAATAAAACAACCAAACAAAAAAAAAAAAAAGAGGAATTGGACCAGGAGTTCTAAAACGAAGGACGAAACACAACAACAACCTATCGTTTGAAACCAGTGATCGATAACTGTTCCAGAAAAATTTCTCCGTATGCGTCCAAATTTCAGTATGCTATTTTACTCATTTAACTAGTCAATTGAACACAATTCTCCATATTTTTAACAACCTCAATTTCTCTCTAAAATACCCGATTTCTCCATTTGTAGAATTCGTTATTTTGCACCGTTCTCCTTCACCATAAGTCTAATTTGAGTGAAACCAACGCCAAAACGACCGTGTGAAAAGTGGCTATATTATCCGCTGATTGGGTTTCTGATTTATGGTAATTTTCATTAACTTAATTTCGAAATTTAGTTTTTAGAGTATCTTCTTATAATTTATTTTTAACGTTTACCCGTAAATTGTCGAGTTAGATCGATTGAAGGACAAAAAGTCAATGAACAAATGTTTTTTGCTCGTGGAATTTTATTCGTGTGTGAAAGTGTCAAAATAAGGTAAGGGGTGAGAGAACGTTTGAATTCATGAGTATAATATAATTTGACATGAACGAGACTCGCTACTTACGACAGTAGCACTTTGAGTAATAAATTAAATATTGTTAAAATATGTAAATTGTGAGACTAAAATATGGAATAGATATATTTATAAGGCGTTGATTGATTTAACTTTGTTAAATGTGTGGTATTGGATGTTATTGTGATGTTTCATTTATTTTTATTAAATGTGTGATATTTGATATTATTGTGATATTATATGTTGAATGAATTTTATGTATATGTTTGATTAGACATGTTTATGTGATGTGATGATAAAAAGTGAATTCATTTCGATAAGTTTATGTGATTATGATGATGTATAATTAATAATAATGATGTTATAAATTTGTGATAAGTCTATGTAATGATGTATGGTTGATGATAGTAATGCTATAAACTTGTGATGAGTTTATATATAATGAGATATGATTAATGATTGTGATGTTGTGAATTTGTGATGTAAATATTGAAGTAACCCCATAGTTGGTGAAATGATTGTGATTCAAATTTGTGTTTGAGATTACGGTCTTAAATGGAGTATCATAGGCCAACGAGGGAAGAAAATAAATATTGAGAACTTGCGAAGTGAAGATTATTTTGTCATCATATAGGTGACTTGGAGGTAGCATTCCAAATGTCGAGAGCTACCACGCAACACACGTTTTCCTCGACTGTCACGTATATGTGTCTCGGGTTGAGTTCAGGGGATATATGAGGACAGGGCCAATTTGAATTGTCCGTCCACCGGGATGCATTTTATTGAAATTGTTTTGTTGTTATTAATATGTATCGTGTGTGGTGATAATTTCTCTTAGACAATTTGATGTTACAGTGAAATCTATTTATTTTCCTTGACTAATTTTGATCTTTGAATGTGATATTTTCTTGATGGAATATTTGTGTAATGATACGGTCCTACTGTGATTGTTTGCGTGTTCTTCTTACTTGTATTATACTATCATCATGATTTTGAAACTCACCTCCTTCGTTGTTTGTGTTTGACTGGTTGGGCCTTGTGTTTACGAAATCACAGTTATTACAACTTAATGAGTCTTGAAGTTAAAGTTTGGGAGGAACCCCGCTCCGATAGGTGATACTGGGAATAAGGGTTTTAATTTGTATTTTACTTATTTAATTTGAATTGAATTTTTGTATGAAAACCTTAGAAGTAGTAGTAAGTTTTTAGAATTAAATCAAGTAATTATACTTAAATCAAGCTTATCGAGATTGCACTATCTTAATGGATAAAATAAGTGTTTTTATTTTTATTTTTGAGAAACGTGATATTCTAAAATAAATATAAAGTGTTTATTTTCTTGGAAATATATTTTTATTTATCTGCTGCAAATTTTATAGGAATATGATATAAATTATTATATATATTATTTTGGGATTTAGGATGTCAAAATAACAATATAAGAAGAAGTGGAACAACAAATCTAAATTTATTGTCAAATTATTGTTAGAGAAATATCTATGTAATTTTGTATCAAGTACAACTCTTCATCATTTGATTCTTCACGACGATTTTCCCATTAAATGATGTTTTTAAGTTCTAACTCCTTTTAGGCTATATTTTTGTCTTAAACTAAAATGATATAACAATTATTGATTTTAATCATATAATTCAATTTACATATATGTATATAATATATATATATATATATATATATATATTATAAAATACGGATTATAGTATATAGCATAAATAGTTAATAATTGATTGTCCTTAAGTTTTAGCTCAACTGGAAAATGACGATATTATTAGGTTGTATGTCTTATCTCGGGTTCACAGTTATGTGAGTTAACTACAATAGAACTTAACATATCATCTAAGATTAAAATAATAATAATTGATTTACATGAGTTATATTTGCATATTTATTTAGCCTTTATCGGTTTTTGCTCGCCACTATGACAGAGAAGAAGTGAACATGTTAAGCTATTTGGATTTGTTCTTGTCATAGAGATTGTTATGTTTGGTGAAAGTTCCAATTGTGGTAAGGGGTGAGATAATGTTTGATTTAATGAGTATAATATATAAGGTGAGATGATTTGGAATGTTGTAATTCTCAGAGCTATACCTGGGGCTTATCACGTACAGTCGAGCCTTTTTAGTTAGTAACTAATTGGAAATATATGACTGGTAATAGTGAGGACTAAAATGTGATTTAGATATCTATAGAATTGTTGTGTATTAATTTATGTCAAGATTGCATGATATTTAATATTTTGAGAATTCTTATGCTTATTGTAACAGCCCATTTGTTTTTTGAAAATAAAAATTGAATTTCAAATGTTAAGAAAGGAATACTTTTGGATGAATATTTAAGTCGTAAGACAATAACAAAGTCAACAAATATTTACAGGAAGCGGAATAGTTTTTGAAATAAAAATCCAAAATATTCAAATATCAAAAGACATCGGGGCTATGAGGCCTATCAAACATAACTCATACCCCTGGAGTATTCTTGGCAGATACTTGTACAAAAGCACTGCCCCAAGAATTTTAACTCCCCACATCACATCAAAAAGTGGTACATGGAACCCATGAAAATAAAATGTTAAGCTAACAATATTGGTATAGATATACGTCAACCTAATCTGGTCATTCTACAAAAAAACTATACATCCCGGATGATCTTCACGTGCCCCTCAAGATCCCCCAGACACAGCTACAGTCATGTGTGTCCAACTACATTTCCATCCACAGGGTACTTACAGGTGGGAAGGTCCTGGTTCTCATGTGAGGGTAAAGCCCATATTTCCACAATAGTTGTAAAGGGTCACCAATCGAAATAAACAATTAACACATAACATTTAAGTTTTTAAATGGACCAAATAACCTTTCAACTAAGCATGCACCATGAAAGGGTTTCTAGATGCTAGACATGCATAGACAAAGTTGAAATATGAAGTTTTTAACAAAACTGCACGGTTGTATTCAAATACAGCATGTTTGTATTCGAATACAAGGTTGTGTCATAAGTCAGCAGCAAAAACAACATGTCTGTATTCGAATACAACCTTCTGTATTCGACTACACATAAGTTAGTAGCTAAAACAAGATGTCTGTATTCGAATACAACCTTTTGTGTTCGACTACATATAAGTCAGTAGCTAAAATAGGATGTTTATATTCGAATACAACCTTCTGTATTCGAATACACATTAGAAAACAACAGAAAAACAACAAAATTCTACTTTTAAAAGGGTTTCGAAATCAATCAACACTTACACAAAAATCCAAACAATCACACTTAGTAATTATAGCACAATCACCATGACAACTTGAGTTTCGAGAAGGTTTTGCAATCAATCACACTAAGCAATTATAACACAATCACAATGACAACTTGAGTTTCGAAAAGTTTTTACAATCAATCACACTTACACATAAATCCATAACATTCACACTTAGCAATTATGGCACAACCACAACAACCACTTGAGTTCAAACACTCAATAACAATTTTGAATCAAACATGACTCACGTGCCATGCACCCTAATGAAATGCGTATATGCCAAAATGCATGGACTCGAAATTCCAATCAAAACCCTACTCGAAAGGGCGTAAATCATAATTGTATAGCCTATCACAGGCCTTATAATAATTATCAAGGTGCCACCCATCACAGGCCCACACGATTTACTAAAGTGTCGCCTATCACAGGCCTTACACTATTTTCTAGACTGCAATCGCTAACAGATCAACACGTTCTAGAGTGCAATATCTCATAGATCAGCACGACGCGATTATCCCCATAAGGATAAGATGAACCAACAAATCACATGGAATCATCTTGTGGCCCATCCAGTCACCACTATCACCATGGTCCATCCGGTCGCCATGTACAATGAAATGCATGAGCATACTCTGACTTTATCCACGACAATCATTAAGTAAATGCAGATACCAAAAGATTCCCCATTTTTAATACTCATTTAACTCTAACGATTTTCACAACAATCATTAAGTAAATACAGATATTAAAAGATTCTCCATTTTTAATACTCATTTAACTCTAACGATTATCAAATTCGACACATAGCATACTCAAAAATTTAGTTTCCACCACACACTTCAAATTTAATCAAAAATTTACATTAAATTCAATCAATTCAAAAAGTACAAAATCCACACGAAGTTCAATCATCGATCACCACAAATTTCCACAAAACTCAAATATAACACATGCCAAACTACTTTATACAAACCACAACTCAAACATATCAAATTTATTTTCTTCAACAACACAAATAGATGAATCAAATTCCTTTTCCATGACAACACTCATCAATTTGACCAAAAACCCAACTCCAAACTTTCACCCATAAAAGCATTAAATTCGTTTTCCCCAAATCTATACTTCAAACCCAACATATTTATTTTCCACACAACCACAAATAAGTCCCTAAATGCAAACTAAAAGTTTTGATGGAGCCCTTACCTTAGCGGTAGCTTTAACAACGATTGACGACACTGCGATTAATTCTGGTAAAATCTTCGCTCGCAACGTCGCTTCCATAGTTAGCTCACTAGCACAGTAGCATCGAGATGAGCAAATTTCTCTTCTATCTCTTCGCGAAATGAAGCTTAGATCTAGCAAAGCCATTTGCCCCTAACACCGTTTTTCTTCGTTTTAGAATGAGAGAAGAAGAAAGAAGCTGGGAGGAAAACTATTGGGCAAATGGCTTTGCTGGATTACTTAGCAAGCTTTGAATTAGAGAAAAAGATTGAAGCTTGGAAGTAGAAAAAGAAGAAAAGAATGGAAGGGGACGCACGAGTTCTTTCTTTCAGTTGCCTTCCTTTTGCCTTTTCTCTTGCTTGGATTTTCTAATATTTATCTAATAACTCTTACACACATCACCTCACTCACATCTCAAACTATTTTGATAAAAATATCTACTCTCGTCGCTACTCAATTGACAGATACAATTTTCAGCATACCGAGATATTTTTAACCAAACTGCCAAAAATTTAATTCTTTGTAACAATAATAAAAAATTATTCTTTGGCAAAAGATTCACCGTACGTAATCTAATTTATTTATTGACGAATAATTTTAATCGGGACATCAGAAGATATTTTTCGGCATTAAACTCACAAAATATCAATAACTTGGCTAAAAAGCTTCAGAGTTCAACACCAAAATACACTAAAATACATAAATTAGAATTTAAAACTATAGGTCTTACATTACTACCGTCCAAAAAGAAGTTTCATCCTCAAAACATAAAGTAAGAGTATTAACCACACAAGATTTGCACTCAACTCAACTTACATGATAGAACTTGCTTCTTCATACCTTAGTGAAGAAAGTGTCGTATATCCCTGTACATAGATACTTAATAACTCTACACACTACCAAAGCCGGTAAGGCTCGTCCATTCCATTCAACATGATTTGTCTACTATCAACAAGAGATTAAGGATGAACAGTCCCTCAATTTGTCAATAAATAGCCATCAACCATGATGGTGGCTCGGACTATCTTAATCGAACTGTAATAGCGCTCCCCGCGACATGCACTTAAGGTTATTCTGATGCACAAGCGGTCAAACAATCTTCTCAACATCCACTAAGTTTCCCTTATGTTCCTATAACTTTGACCCTATCGACGAAGTACAATATCATCCATTAAATAAAATTCTAAAACCTGATCCTTAAATAAAATTCTAAAACCTGATCCTCGAAATCTCCTAATACTCATCACATCGTCTAATATCAACCATTTCATCTTAAGATACAATACAAGGTCTTATTCATCATTTAATCTAATCGTCTTAGTAATCTCACTAATTAAAACTCTTCTAATCATCACATGTTTTAGTAGATCTTCAAACACTCTCATCCATAACTTGAACTATTTATCCCTTGCCAACCTCAACTACCTCAATTATACAAGTTTTAAGGCGTCACTTGTTTAAGGCGTCACTTGTTTTAAATCATTGACTTAAAGATCAACCATCTTAGGGTCCCAAATCAAATCTCGAATAATCCATCCGACTTATCAAAATACTAACATTCTCCTTGTAATTACCATTCTTTAATAGACTCTCAAAGCTTACATTGATACAGTCTTTAAGTATTCTCATACTATGTACTTTCAATTCCACTTAATAGTAACACGCGGTTCAATACATTAAATCTTAACTCCTTATGTTTTTTTTCCGAACATCACTCAAAAGTCACATTTACAGGTATATAGTTTCATCCAATATCATTATCCAAGCTTACCATCTTCTAATCCACATTGAGATTTTTTACTTATTAAAGAAATATATATCCCCACTCCTATAATCATCATGAGATTTATACTTAACAATCTGAATCGCGAATCTGGTTTAACTCGAATGTTTGACCTTACCCCTCAAGGTATCGACTATTCCTCAAAGTGTACTTTATCTAACCAAGGTTGTATTCACCCGTATTGTGCAATGCCCATTAACTTCAATACAAGCCTCTTCCTGACACCTAAGCACCAAAATGCTATTCCAAAAGGAAGCCTCGTCTTCTCAACAATTCCATGATGTTCACATCACTTCGACATTATCAAACTTCATCCAGTCTCATCGTGAGATCTACTATGAAAGCATCTAATACTTTTCTTAACAAAAGTCATCCACTTAGATCGTTACTTGAAATCACCTATTAGTCTAACTTTAATCCATCCATACCCATCATCTTTGAGTTACCATCAACAACATAGCCTTTGTGTCCTTGGAACCACTTCATAAATCCCGTGACGTCATGATTCGCTTCAACCCTGCCTGACAACTCGTCATTTCGAAGATCTTTTACACTTCTTGGATCCACTAATCAACTTTCATTCGCTTCAACCCTACCTGACAATTCGTCATTTCGAAGATCTTTTACACTTCTCCAGATCCCGTAAAGTCTTTGCAGCTGTCTGTGCAACAACGGAAACATCCATGTTATTCGTAGCTTCAACCATTTGATCATCCCTACAAACGTTCATTCTTGCAACTTCGTTCCTTCTTGGAGGTAGTGTTTCCTATAATTAACATCAAGAAGAGTCTTAACACAACTTTGAATAATTCCAAAACTAACTTTTGACTATATCAACACATAATAACTACCCCTAATCTGACAACTCAGACAAATTACCCCGATGCATGATCAGATAACGAGTCCCAACCTACAGGTTGAACAACAACCTAAACCAAGGGCTCCACAGTCCCAAAGAAATCCAAACCAAGAGCTTTGATACCACAATTGTGACACCCCAACTTTTAACAGCGCGAGTGTATTTTTTTTTCCAAAAAACATTCATAAAAAAAAAAGAAATAAATAAGGAAATACTTTTGGATAAATATTTAAGACGTAACATAACGACAAAGTCAACAAATATTTACAAGCAGCGAAATAGTTTTTGAAATCAAAATCTAAAGTATTCAAACATCAAAATACATCGGGGCTATGAGGCCTATCAGACATAGCTCATACCCTTGGAGTATTCTTGGCAAACACCTGTACAAAAGAAGATTCGACACAAAATACCCTAAAATTGTATAATTTGGGATTTAAAGTTAAGGGTCTTACATTACTACCCTCCAAAAAGAAGTTTCATCCTCGAAACTTAAAGTACGAGTAACAATCCACACTAGGTTTATACTCAAATTCAGCATACATGTCACCACTTGTATCACTCGGCCTACTCGAAGAAAATGTTGCCTACCCCTTTCCATTAAACATGATTTTGTCTATCATCAACAAGAGATTAAGGATGATCAGTTCCTCAATTTGTCAATAAGTAGCCAACAACCATGATGTCGGCTTCGACTATCTTAACTGAACTCTAATAGTGCTCTTTGCGACTTGCACTTAAGGTTATTCTAATGCACAAGCGGTCAAACAATCTCCTCAAGGTCCAATTAGTTTTTCCTAATCTTCTTATAACTTTGATCCTTTAGACAAAGTACAATCGCCTAAAACTATGTCACATAGCCTCATATACATCCACTTGGTATCAAACCGAAACACTAAGTATGACAACGACATACTGATCACCAAACAATCATAACCGCCGAGAACTCCATAATTTCTTAATTGCCCACAAATCCTCCATTTCTTTAGTCGCACAACTACATCCAACCACAATGTTCATATCAAATTGTTGGTCTAATTATAAGTTTAACAACTACATCCCAACATCTGGTTGGTGATCAAAGTTTCCTCAAATATTTTCAACAAAATTCCAAAACTATACCACCTACAACACACAAAATGCCAGAACTATACCACCTTCAAGTTTAGTGCTTCGTTTAAAGAGTCACGTCTCCAACAAAATCCAACTTGAATCTCATGCATTGATTAAGACCTATATTTGTCTCATGCCCAACACCTCAAATTCACGCTTCACTAGAAAATTTCTTACATACTTCGCAATTCTGCACAAACTCGAAAATAATTTTACTACATGTACTACCAGCATTCATTTCGGTACTTCTCAATTTCACTACATCCTTCTCAATTTCACTGCATCCTTTACTACATGATTATCTTTTCATTACGACAAGTAAAATACATTGTATTCACTCCATCACTTTTCCATTTATACAAACCTTAATTTCTACCTTGAGCCATGATGCATCTTCATTATAGTGATTTCAATAAATCAAGCATCTTCTGTGTCAACCAAACATTTAACTCTGTTGATTGACAAACACAATAACAAACCCCATAACATGCACTCAAGTTGTGCCTTCTATAGGTGAGATAATTCCTTTCATGAATCTTTAATTCCTTTCATGAATCTTTAATTGTCATAAGTTACATTTATATGTGTTGCTCCAACGGGTTTTCTTGGTACATTTTCCAAAATTTGGTTCACCCGTTGGATTCTTATTCCTTCTCAACCTTCACCGAGATGCAAACTGAAAGAATCCTAACAACTGAACATTCTAAAAAACTATTTCTCAAACGTTCCCCATATGAATTTCCTAGGAAATAAATATCTATAAACTTTATCCTCATAACTTTGCAGTAAAGTATCTCAAAGACTCACATACCTTTTATCGTCCATCTAGTTACTGAAACACTCATTTTAAATCTTAATGCATGACTTTCCAAGATCAACAACTAAACCATAAATCATTTTTACATTTCTTCTTTTCCATTTTCTATCATTGAATAAAGTTCTAAAATGTGATCCTCGAAATCTCCAAATACTCATCACACCGCCGAATTTCATTCATTTTATCTTAAGATTCAATACAAGGTCTTATTCATTATTAACTCTATTCATCTTAGTAATCTCACTAATGAAAACATTTCTAATAATAACACAACGTTTTTAGTAAATCTTAATACACTTCCATCCTTAACATGAACTATTTATCACTTGCCTACCTCAACTTCCTCGATTATGAAAGTTTTAGGCGTTACTTGGCCCTCCATCCAACCTTATGGATTTTAAATCATCAACTTAAAAATCAACCATCTTAGGGTCCCAAATCAAATCTCGAATAATTCCTCCGACCTATCAAAATATTAACATTCTCCTAGTAATTACCTTCCTTTAATAGACTCTCGAAGCTTACATTGTTACAATCTCTAAATATTGTCGTACTATGTACTTTTAGTTCGATTTAATAATAACATGTGGTCCAATACATCAAGTCTTAACTCCTTATGTTTTTCCGAACATCACTCAAAATTCACACTTACGTGTCTATAGTTTAATCCAATTTCACTATCCATACTTACCAACTCCTAATCCACACCGGGATGTGTCACTTAGTGAAGAAATACATATTCTCACTCCTATAATCGTCATGAGATTCATACTTAATAATCTGTGTCATGAATCTAGTTTAACTATAATGCTCGACTTTACCCCTCAAGGTATCGGCTACTCCTCAAAGTGTACTTTATCTAACCAAGATAGTATTTACCCCTAACGCGCAGCGACCCTTTACTTCAATACAAGTTTCATTCGTTGACACCTAAGCACCAAATGTTATTCCAAATGGAATCTTTCTCTTCTCAATAGTTTCATGGTGTTCAAACCCCTTTGGCAATTAAGAAAGAAAATACTTTTGGATAAAATATTTAAGTCGTAACATAACGACAAAAGTCAACAAATATTTACAAGCAGCGGAAATAGTTTTTGAAATACAAACCCAAAGTATTTACACAACAAAATACGCCAAGGCTATGAGACCTATCAGACATAGCTCATACCCCTGAGATATTCTCGGTAGACACCTGTACAAAAGCACTTCCCCAAAAATTTTAACTTCTCACGTCGCATCAAAAAGTTGTACAAGGACCCATCAAAATAAAAGTCAAGTTGACGATATGAGGTATAGGTACGGTCTTCCAAATTGAAATAAATACATCCACAAAAGAAAGACAACTAAACCCTATACAACCTTCTAATCTAATCATGCTACAAAAAGCTATACATCTTTCCCATCTCCACGTGCCCCACAAGATCCTTCTAACACAACATCGATCAGGTATGCCTAACTACCTTCCCATCTCTAGGATATTAACCGGTAGGACGGTCCTGGTTCTCATATGAGGGCAAAGCCCAAATTTCCACAATAATTGTAAAGGTCACCAACTGAAATTAACAAATATCACATATCATTTAAATTTTGAATGCACAAAATAACCTTCATATAACAAACATGCATAATCAAAATTGAAAGCTGAAGTTTTTGACAAAACTGCACAGTTGTATTCGAATACAACATCCTTGTATTCGAATACATTACATCTGTATTCGAATAAGAGATAGGATTTAGTCGAATACGAGACAGGACAAGTGAGTAGCAAAAACAACACAACGACATTTGAATACAACCTCTCTGTATTCGAATACAATAATAGAAAAATGCAGAAATCAGTTTTGAAATCGTTTTGAAATCAATCAACACTTACCCACAAATCCAAACAATCACACTTACAAATTAGGGCACAATCACAACCACAACTGAGCACACATATACCATTATCACAGTATATCAAACATGACTCATGTGCCAAGCACCCTAATGATATGCATATATGCCAAAATGCATGAATTCTGAATTCCAATCAAAACACTCCCCTATAAGCAAAAATTGTAATTGTACAGTCTTTCACAGACTAGAACTAATTACCAAGGTGCCACCTATCACAGGCCCGCACAATTTTTCTAAAGTGTAGCCTATCACAGGTCTTACACCTCAATTTCAAACAAAAACCCTCCGCGAGAGGCGTAAATCCTAAATGTACAATCCCCCAAATTCAACTTAAATCACCCATTGTCAATCTCCAAAATTTTCGAACATTAATCACCAAATTTAATCTCCACAAATTTCAACTATAAATCACCAAATTCAAAACAACACATTTTCAAACATAAACCACCAAATTCCATTTCCACAAACACTCATAAATCACATTAAAATTCATCGTCAACAATACAAATATAGAGTCCTATATGCAAACTAGAAATTTGGAAGGATCCTTTATCTCTAATGTAGCTTTAGCACACGATTATGCCACCGCAATTAATTCCGGTAAAATTTAAGTTTGCATCGTGGCTTCAAAAAATGGCTAACTAGCACTGTAGCGGGGAGATGAGCAATTTTCCTCACTTCTCGAAACGAAGCTCAAATGTTGAAGAAAATCATATATTTATGTGTGATGGTTTTGAAAACCCCTAACAAGGTTTTCTTCGTTTTTGAATCAGAGAAGAAGAAGGAAGCTGGGAAATCAATTATTTCTCACCCACCAACACTTTGGTTTCTTTTCTCGAAGCAAAAGAAAGAAAACACAAATGCTAATAAATTAAAACACAAATGCTAATAAGTTAATCACTTACCACAAATGCGGGGTCCGGACGTTTTGATTCAAATGCACTCCATTCTTCATTTGATATATAATGTTTATATATTCTTAGAGCTTCAACATTCATATCTCCTTCATTATCTTTTAGATAGAAATTGGAGAGGTGAGATCTAAAACCCTGGTGTATTTTCTAGGCAACTCTCAAGACGTAATTCTTTCTCACCTCATCAAGAACAAAAGCAGTCTGCAAGTGAAATAAAGATATAGTTTGAGTAAAGAGTAAAGTATTACAATGGAAATAATTATAAATGACAAAAGAGTGGATTAAGAAAGTTACTTGTATATCATTCTACAATATATCTTTCGCATCCTTCAACCCCTTATCTCTCCAATCATCAATGGTAATGGGGATATCCTAACGAACAACAACCCCAATGTAATTTACAAACATGGAGCTGTTGGGGTCAATTGGTTGACCACTCTCATTCCATCCAACCTAATAAACTCATATAGTAAGTACATGCTTTCAAAAAAGATAAATAATAAACAACAAACAGAGTATAGTATACCTCAAATTTTATGCCACTGCTCCTTGCTTTTATGACCTTTTGCATGATGGTTTCACCATGTTTGACTTCATTTTTGTAAGTCTTAGTGTTGACAACTTCCTCAATTTGACAATCTAAATCTTTGTTGGTATCATTTATCTACAACAAGTTCAGCATGCTGTAGTCTAAGTACATATCAATAAATGTTCTACATGCATTTTAGTGATAACAAAAAATTAATAACAACAATACTTGAATAGTGAGACGAAATACGTAGGAGAATGAACATGTATGGTTCGTAAGAGAAATGCGTAGAAATATGGTTCGCAGAAACTGAAGTATGGTTCGTAGAAATACGTAATGAGGGTAATGTATTTCAATGAAAAGAGATGGTTTGTAATGGTATAGATTATAGTGGATGGAAATATGGCTCGAAATGAGAGAGATGATCATGGAAATATTGTTCATAATGGAAGAGAAGATAGGGTTCACAAAGGAAGAGAAGAATGATGAAAAGGAGATGATAGTGAAATTTACGTAATGAAGAGGAAACAGAAGCGGTTTAGTGTTATATATAAAACCCTATTACAGCTCGTTTTTAGAAGCGTTTTACAGCACTTGTTGGAAAAGTGCTCTAAATGACCTACGCCTTTTACAACGCTTGTTTGAAAAGCGCTCTAAAAGACCTCCTTATTTTCTTATGTTATATGACTAGGGGTTTTAACCAATCTTGTACTTCCAATAAGTTCATTTGTTTCATTTGATTAACATTTAGATAATTTTCATCCCCCCTAGGCTTATTCTTATCCAATTAGGGTTTTTAACCAATCTTGTTCATCCAATAGGTCTGGTTGTGTCATTGGATGAGCATTTTGGTTATTTTTGTCCTTCCTTGGCTTTTTGTTGTCCAATTAAGGTTTTTAACGAATCTTGTGCATTCGATACGTGTGATTGTGTCATTGGATGACCATTTAATTTTTTAGCCAATCTTGTGCATCCAATATATTCATTTGTGTTATTAGATTAACATTTATGTCATTTTGGTACTCCCAAGGCTTATTATATTCATGTTCGGATCTGTAAACCAATCTTGTGAATCCAAGAAGTTCATCTGTATCATTGGAACTTTTAACCAATCTAATGCATCCAATTATGGTTTTAAATAGATCATGTACATCCAATGTGTGTGTTTATCTCATTGGATTATTATTTAGGTCATTTTCGTACTCCCTGTCCTTGTTCTAGTTCAATAAGGGTTTTAACCAATCTTGTTCAACCAATAAGTTCATTTGTGTCATTGGATTAACATTTAGGTCATTTTCGTCATCCATAGGCTTATTCTGGTTCTATTAAGGTTTTTAACTTATCTTGTGCATCCAATAAGTTCAATTGTGTCATTGGATTAACATTTGAGTCATTTTCGTCCTCCATAGGCTTATTATATTCCAATTAGGGTTGTTAACCAATCTTGTTCATCCAATTGGTGAATTTGTGTAATTGGATTAACATTTTGACCATTTTCTTCCTCCATAGGCTTATTCAAGTCCAATAAGGGTTTTTAACCAAACTTGTGCATCCAATAAGTTCATTTGTATCATTGGATTAACATTTAGGTCATTTTCGCCCTCCCTCAGATTATTCTAGTCCAATTAGGTTTTTTAACCAATCTTCTATATCCAATAGGTGTGTTTGCGTCATTGCATTAACATTTATATCATTTTCGTCCTTCCTAGGCATATTCAAGTCCAATTATGGTTTTTAACCAATCTTCTTGCAATAATCAGGTGTGCTTTTGTCATTGACCAATCTTGTGCAATCTAGGTTTATTCTAGTCCAATCTCGTTTTCGTCCTCCCTAGGCATATTCTAGTCCAATTAGGTTTTTAACAAATCTTGTGGATCCAATAAGTTTATATATGTCATTGAATTAATATTTAGGTCATTTTCGTCCTTTCTTGGATTACTCTAGTCCAATAAGGGTTTTTCAACAATCTTGTGCATCCAATAGGTGTGTTTTTCTCATTGGATTAATATTTAGGTCATTTTCGTCGTCCCTTGGATTGTTCTTTTTCAATTAGGGTTTTTAACCAATCCTTTGCATCCAATAAGGGTTTTTAACCAATCTTGTGCATACAATAAGTTCATTTTTGTCATTGGATTAACATTTAGGTCTTTTTCGCCCTCCCTAGGCTTTATCTACTCCAACTAGGTGTCGGACTTAAGTCCCTTTAATCATAATTTTGACATAATTAACAAACATACAATGTTCATACATCATTTGATAAATCTAACATTTTAACTGAGTAAGATTTCAGGAACAACAACTTGTAAGACCCGTAATTTTAAATCCTAAGTTATACAATTTTAAGGTATTTTGTGTTAAATTGCTTAGGCTTTTAACCCAGTTTTCGGTATTTAGTGAGTTAAAGGCCGAAAATATATTTTTGGAAATTGGATTAAAATTATTTGTCGAAGAATAATTTATTTAAGTTTCGAAGAATTTAATTATGGGCGGTTTTGTTCAAAATATCTCAGGTTGCTGAAAATTGTATTTGACAATTGAGTTGCGACGAGAGTAGATATTTTTATCAAAATAATTGGAGATGTGAGTGAAGTAATGGATGTGAGAGTTGTTAGATATTTATTGGTTTAGGTTTAATTATTATTATATATATATATATATTATATATTATTAATATTAGTATTAATAATATATAATATATAATGGAGAGAAAAACAAGGGAAAGAAAGCCAAGGTAGAGAAACACAAAATTTTCCTTCTTCTTCCTCTGCGCGTGCGAGAACCTTCCCCCTCTTCTTCCATTTTCGCTTTTCTTTGCTTCCTTTTACTCAAGAATAGAAACCCAAGGCTTAGTGGGTGATAGGACAAGGATTACTCAACTTCACTCCTCTTCTTTGATCCGAAAACGAAGAAAAACGGTATTAGGGATTCAAACACAAACCTTCCCGTTTCACCTAGATCTAAGCTTCGTTTCGCAAAGAGATAGAAGGGAAAGTTGCTCACTACCACGCTACGGTGCTAGGGGACCAACTTTGGAAGCGGCATTGCGAGCGGAGATTTCACCGGATTTGTTCGCGGTACTGTAATCGCACGTTAAAGCTAACGTAAAGGTAAGGGCTCCTTCCAAACTTTTAGTTTGCATTTAGGGACTTACTTGTGGTTGTGTGGAAAAGAATTTGTTAGGGTTGAAGCGTTGATTTGGGGAAAAATGAATTAATGCTTTATGGGTGAAATTCTAATGTGGGGTTGTGGTGATATTGATGAATGTTTCATGGAAAAATGAATTTACCTCATTTATGTATGATTTTGAGTAAAAGAAATTGGTTGTGTTTGAGTGATGGATTGTGTTGATTTGTGTCGTCGTATTCGACGTGTTCATAATTGATGATTATAGAATTTGAGATGTGTTTTGTGTGGTTTGTGTGGAAAAATGATTTGATGTGTTTTGGTGAGAATTATGGATTTGATAATATGTTTGAGTTTGTTTTTCGTGGAATTTGAAAACCATTAAGTTAAACGAGTATTAAGAATGGGGAATCTCTTAATGTCTTGTTGACTTAATGTTTGTTTTGGAAAATCGTTTAAGTTAAATGAGTATTAAGAATGGGTAATCTCTTAATGTCTTGTTTACTTAATGTTTGTTTTGGAAAATCATTTATGTTAAATGAGTATTAAGAATGGGGAATCTCTTAATGTCTTGTTTACTTATTGTTTGTTTTGGAAAATCGTTTAAGTTAAATGATTATTAAGAATGTGGAATCTCTTAATGTCTTGTTTACTTAATGTTTGTTTTGGAAAATCGTTTAAGTTAAATGAGAATTAAGAATGGGGAATCTCTTAATGTATTGTTTACTTAATGTTTGTTTTGAAAATCGTTGGAGTTAAAAGAGTATTAAGAATGGGGAATCTCTTAATATTTCTGTTTGCGTAATTTGTGTTTGTTTGTGAAAATCATTAAGTTAAATGAGTATTAAGAATGGGGAATCTCTTAATATCTGCGTTTACTTAATGTTGTCGTGAAAATGATTTTGGGGATAAATGAATTGTCGAGTCAAAGTGATGCCATGTGATTTGCTGGTTCATCTTGTTTGTGTTGAGATTGTCGCGCCAAGGTGATGCCATGTGATTTGTTGGTTCATCTTGTATGCATTGAGATTGTCGAGTCAAGGTGATGCTATGTGATTTGTTTGTTCATCTTGTCTGTGTTGAGATTGTCGCGCCAAGGTGATGCCATGTGATTTGTTGGTTCACCTTGTATGCGTTGGGATTGTCGAGTCAAGGTGATGCCATGTGATTTGTTGGTTCATCTTGTCTGCGTTGGGATTGTCGAGCCAAGGTGATGCCATGTGATTTGTTGGTTCATCTTCTCTGCGTTGAGATTGTCAAGTCAAAGTGATGCCATGTGATTTGTTGGTTCATTTTATCTGTATTGGGTTTTTCGAGTCAAGGTGATGCCATGTGATTTGTTGGTTCATCTTGTCTGTGTGGGTATTGCGTTGAAACCGTTAAGCGGTATGTTTTGAAATTGTGTGTAAGTGTGTTGATTCAAGTTTATGATTGAGTATTTGAACTTGAGATGTCATTGTGATTGTGTTGATTATGCTAAGTGTCACGTTTTGGAATTGTGTGATAGCATGTTGATTTTCAAAACTATTTCGAAACTCATGATGTTGTAGTGATTGTGTTATAAGTGGTAAGAGTTAAGATTTGGTATTATGTATGAATGTGTTTGTGTTAGTTTATGTATTTTTGGAAGAATATGCAGGGAATCGATTTCCCAATCGATTGGATGAGTTACAGGGACTTCGCTAATCTGAGAAATTCGATTTGGAAATCAATTGGCATTAAGTCAGTGGCTCAGCTACGTTGCCCAATCAATTGCCCAATTGATTGCCCAATCGATTGAATTAAGCCCAGAGTTCAAATTTCACTAAAAACCTTTAGGAAATCGATTTGGAAATTGATTGGCTTTAATACAGGGGCTCAATTATCCATTTAATCAATTTCCCAATCGATTGGCTTAGTGAAAATTCTTATTTTGAGTTAGATAATCGATTGCTCAATTGATTTATCATTGTTTTCGTCAGTTATGTATTACTTGATGGATTGAGAACTTTATTTTGATTTCAATTTTAATTTGTCAAGCATGATATGAACTTTTAGCATATGGAAAACCCTTCTAAGATGCATGATAAGTTGAAAAGGTTATTTGTGCATTGAAAAGTAAATGTTATGTGTTAACTGTTAATTTCGGTTGGTGACCCTTTATAACTATTGTGGAAATCTGGGCTTTGCCCTCAGATGAGAGCCAGGATGATCCTACCGGTTCGTACCCTACGGATGGGAATGTAGATGGGGATGCTTGATTGGAGCTACGTTAGGAGGATCTCACCGGGCGCGTGGAGATCATTCAGGGTGTTTAGTTGTTTTGTAAAATGATCAGACTAGGTTGACACAGAGGGAACCTATGTCTTTCTTTTGGGTTGCTTTTATTTTTAAACTGGAATATTGTACCACCATTGTTATGTAAATATTTTGAATTCATATTTTGAGAACTTTTTCCGCTGCTTGTAAATTATAATGACTTAATTATTTATCCAAAGGTGTTACCTTATTATTTCTCTGTTTTATTTTAATTTCTTTTGAAAAAAAAATACACCCTCGCTATGAAAAACGGGGTGTTACACAACTCAACCCTACATACTTGAGACAATAGCTTGGAACTCAAGGAATCAACAAAATTTGGAAAATTTACTGAGCAAATCGATTAGGCAATTGATTCTGTAAAGGGGTTGTATGAAAATGTGTAGTATGTGATTAAACAATTGATTAGGCAATCAACTGGCACAATCATTGATTAAAATTGTGCAAGTCAGAGGCAAGCCATTTAGCAAGTTAATCGATTGGCAAATCGATTGTTCAAATCACAAAGACTAAAGCAGATTGTAAAAATCGATTGACAAAACGATTGTGCAAGTCACAGGGCCAAGCCATTTAATAAGCTAATCGATTGGCAAATCGATTTGGTAAATAAGGTTTCAAAAGTAACACGGTCTGTGACAAACACAATCAATTGGACAATCTATTGAAACAAAATTCTTTTGTAACAAGTATGGTATCAATCGATTAGGTAATCGATTGAATGAACAACTGGAAAATCATTTTTCAGAAACATAGCACCTAATCGATTGGCACACTGATTGGCTTGAAAAAAGCAAAGTCCCTGGAATAAGCCAAATCGATTAGCAAAGCGATTGGATGAAAAACCACTAAGTCTCTGTGACCAGTGAAATCAATTAGCACAACGATATGCTTGAAATAAGCTGACTCCCTGTAATAATCCAAATCGATTGGCAATTCGATTGGAACAAAATTTTAAGTCACAGAGGAAGCTTAGCCTATGGTTAAATTGATTATGTGACTTAATGAATCGCTTATGTGAATTAATGAATCGACTGAGTAATCGATTGTTTTGATCTCGTTGTTGGAACAAAACATCTGTAATCAATTAGGCAATCAATTCCATTATTAACAGCACATAATTTTCTGAAAGGTGCATTAAAATAATCGATTACGTAATCGATTAGTTTATGTAGTTTCAAGATTCAAGAAAAACAAGATTCGCGATAATCGATTGGGAAATCGATTGAGCCTATTTTATTACATTAATAAATCCATTGGTCAATCGATTTATCTGTTGTTTTTCAGAAACTATATAAACGTTTTTCAATCACTTTTTCTAATAACAAGAAGAAAAAAAAAGAACTCATTGATCAATAACTTTCTAAAATCTTTTTCTCACATTTGAATAACCTGTGATATTACTTTTTGAGACCCGAACCAACCATTCTTCATGATCAATAGAGACCTGAAAAAGTTTGCTTGTGAAAAAGTACTTGAGAAGAAGACTACTTGAGAAAAATTATGTATATCTTTTTTTTAGATTTTTTTCTGTAACAATGATTCTGTAAACCAAGAACTGAGAAAAATCCAGTAGTGAAACTGGTAGTTATCTTCATTGTTGAGATGGCTCATCATGAAGAAGCTTTGCTGTGATCTTGGAAGAGTTCGTAGAGGAACTCTAGGATATAGTGGGTGAAAGATAGAATAGGGAGAGAGTTTCAAGATTGATATGCCGGGAGCGCTGGAACATCTGTAAAACACTCTAGAAGATTCTATTGAAAAGGCCGAAATCGTTTAATTTCAGGACTGGACGTAGGCCGTCAGATAGAGGGCTGAACCACTATAAAAATCGCGGTGCACTACTTTCTATCCCTTACTCTTTATTTCCATTTTGCATTGTATGATTGTATGATTAATCTTGATTGCATGCGATGGCCGAATTCTGGATTAATTGATATTGCTTGAATCGTTAAATTGGCATGTTTGTATCATGGTTAATATGTTGAACAATTACTGTATCTACTGCACTAGTAATTAGATAATACATGAAATTCTGAACCTTTGCATAGAAACAATTCCTTGGGACTGTGATTGATTCTTGTTTAATAAAATTGCATTTTGTTAAACTGATTAGTAATTTTTTAAAGACTGTCACATACGTTGTTAGCACATAAGAGGACATAATTTACCAATAATTGGCATCAAGAGCCTGTTCTTTTTTAGAGTAACTCTCATAAAGAAAATGTCTTCTGTAGAGTTTCTAGGAGAGGGTGCTTCATTAGCTAGGCCCCCTGCATTTAATGGGGTGGCCTATATGTACTAGAAACATAGGATGTTATTATTCTTAAAAGCTAGTGGTATTGATATTCTAGATGCTGTAGAAAATGGACCCTATATACCTACAATAGCTGGGACTGGTTATTCACTAATCCCTAAACCCAGATCTGACTGGTCTGAGGATGATAAGAAGAAAGTAGGATATAATGCTAAGGCTAAGAACATAATAACCTCTGCATTATCAGCTGATGAATTTTTCAGGTTCTCAAATTGTAAGACTGCCAAGGAGATATGGGACACTCTTCAACAAACGCATGAAGGAAATACTGATGTGAAAAGAGCCAAAATAAACACATTAATGCATGAGTACGAACTATTCAATATGAAGAAACATGAATCGATCAATGACATGCAAACAAGATTCACTCATATAGTCAACAACCTGAATGCACTTGGCAAGGAAATTGACTATGAACAACAGATCAGCAAAGTCTTGAGATGCTTAACAAGAGAATGGCAGCCAAAGGTTACTGCCATAGCAGAATCAAAGGATCTTGGAAGTATGGCAATTGCTACGCTTTTTGGTAAACTAAGAGAGCACGAAATGGATCTGCATAGACTAAATGAGGCTGAACAAACTGACAGAAAAAGAAAAGGATTGTCTTTGAAAGCCCAAACGCATCAATCAAAATTGAAAAAAGAAAGCTGCTCAGATGAGTCAAGCAGTGAGACTGATGAAGAGCCTGAGATTGGTTTGCTTGTCAAAAAGTTCATAAAATTTCTGAAATAGAAAGACAACAAATTCAGAAAGCCATCAAGTTCTAAGACAAATGACAACAAGACAATCACCTGTTATGAGTGTGGAAAAACAGGCCATATTAAGTCTGAGTGTTACAAGTTGCAAAACAAAAATAGGATTGCAAAGACTAAAGGCAAGGAACCAACTCCCAAAACTAGAAAAGCATATGTGGCATGGAATGGCAACGAAGAATCCTCTGCCTCTTCAGAAGAAGAAGAAGCAAATCTATGTCTTATGGAAAACACAGATTCAGAATCTGAAAGTGAGGTAAGTTTTCAATCTAACACCTCTTATGATGAACTACATGAAGCATTCAATGAACTGCATGATGAATATGTTAATTATATTAACCAGTTAATGAGTACAAAGAAAATTCTTGAAAAATAGTGTATGATATGTGAACAAATGAAAATTGATCATAAGGAAATTGAGGATTTGTATGAAAAATTAAAAAAGGATTAACATGATAAATCTGCAAGATGCATTGAACTTGAAAATACTGTTGCATCATTAAAGTCTGATTTAGTGAATTTTACTAGTAGTAAAAATAAATTGAATGTCATACTCAGCAACCAGAGACATGTTAGTGAAAAATCTGGACTTGGATATAAACCATATATGCATGTTAAAAAGAATAAAACTAGATGTGGAATTGGTTATATGCAAAACAAGAATGTCAAACATAGTCAGAAATCTCTTAGATCAAGGAATATGTATGACATCTTTACTAAACCAAAATCACATTCATCCTTTGCTGGCTCATGTAACTTATGTTGTAAAAAGGGACATTTTGTGTCTAATTGTAAATTGAAAAGAATAGCCAACAGAGGATGGAAACAAATTTGGATAGCAAAGACATAAATTTGTGAAACTAACCCCCCAGGACCCAATTTAAATTGGGTACCTAAAATCAAATTTTGATTTTGGGTTGCAGGTGTGCTTGACATCCTATAGGCACTCTTGGTACCTAGATAGCGGATGCTCAAAGCACATGATAGGAGACAATTCTATGTTCTTGTCTATAACTTTAAAGGATGGAGGATTTGTTAAATACTTAGATAATAACAAATGTAAAATTCTCAGAATTGGAGATATATGGAACGAATCGACTACGGTGATTAAAGATGTTCTGTATGTAAAGGATCTAAAACACAATTTGATTAGCATAAATCAATTATGTGATAAAGGGTTCCAGGTAAGTTTTTCATCACAATCTTGTATAATTGAGCAAAATGATAACAAAGATATAAGGTTAGTTGGTGAAAGAATTAATAACATTTATATGCTTGATTTTAATTCTCTGCCTAGTAAAATATGTTGTTTGTTATCTAATTCAGATGAAACTTGGTTATGGCATAAGCGTATAGCGCATATTCATATAGATCATTTAAATAAACTGGTTAGTAAACAGTTCGTTATAGGACTCCCTAACAGGAAATTTACTAAGGATAAGCTTTGTGATTCCTGTGAGAAAAGTAAGCTAGTTAAATCATCTTTCCCCCAATAGATATGGTTAAAACCAATAGGGTGTTGCAGTTAATACACATGGACCTTTTTGGTCCTTCTCAAGTGAAAACCTTTGGAGGAAACGTGTATGGATATATGTTGGTAGATGATTACTCTAGCTTTACTTGGACTTATTTTCTGACTCACAAGAGTGAGGCATTCTCAATTTTCAAGAAATTTGCTACTTTGGTTCAAAATGAGAATAACCAGAAAATTATATCCATTAAAAGTGATCATGGAGGTGAATTCCAAAATGATTCCTTTCAAACCTACTGTGAACAAAATGGGATACAACTCATATACTCAGCCCCTAGAACTCCTCAACAAAATGGAGTTGTAGAAAGGAAGAATAGGTGTTTATAAGAGTTAGCTAGATCTATGATTAAAGACTCAAACCTTCCTAAGTATTTTTGGTCAGATGCTATTAGTACAGCCACACATGTTGTAAATCGAGTTCTAATTAGGCCCCTTCTTAGAAAAACTCCCTATGAGTTGTACAAGGGTAGAAAACCAAACATTTCTTACTTTAGAGTATTTGGGTGTAAATGCTTTGTTTTAAACAATGGCAAAGAACATCTATGTAAGTTTGATTCTAAAGCATATGAGGGTATATCTCAAAAGGAGTTGCAACTAGGAAGGACGTTAGACAGTTTTGCAATTTTACAGCCTTAGTATCTCAGATTAAACCCAAAAACATTAAGGAGGCTCTAGTAGATAGTGAGTGGATACTTGCTATGCAAGAGGAGTTAAACCAATTTGAGAGAAACAAGGTGTGGAGCATAGTACCTAAACCAAAAGATAAGCACATCATAGGTACAAGATGGGTGTTTAGGAACAAACTAGATGAAAATGTAGTTATAACTAGGAACAAAGCTAGGCTAGTAGCTAAGGGTTATAATCAGGAAGAAGGAATTGATTTTAATGAAACCTATGTCCCTGTAGCTAAGTTAGTAGCCATTAGAATCCTGATGGCTTATGCATGTATAATGGACTTTAAGCTTTATCAAATGGATGTGAAAAGTGCCTTTCTCAATGGTGATATCCAAGAGGAAGTTTTTGTTAGCCAAACACCTGGTTTTGAAAATGCTGATTTTCCTAATCATGTCTACAAGCTATCAAAAGCCCTCTGTGGGTTGAAACAAGCTCTAAGAGCTTGGTATGAGAAGCTTAGCAATTTCCTCATTCAACAAAACTTTTTAAGAGGAAATGTTGACAAGACACTTTTCATCAAAACAAATGGAAATGACATCTTGCAGGTCCAAGTTTATGTTGATGACATAATCTTTGGATCTACAAACAATAAATTGTGCAAAGATTTTGAAAACTTAATGAAAGGTAAATTTGAAATGTCAATGATGGGTGAACTATCTTACTTCTTGGGATTTCAAATTAACCAAAGCAAGTAAGGCATTTTCATTAGTCAAACTAAATACTACAATGATTTGATAAAGAAATTCAGTTTTGATAACTTTAAGTTCATTGATACTCCAATGAGTCAAGGAAATCACTTAGATTGAGATGAGAAAGGTAAACCGGTAGATGTAACAAGGTTTAGGAGGATGATTGGATCATTGTTCTATCTTACAGCAAGCAGGCCTGACATCATGTTCAGTGTCTGCATGTGTGCAAGATACCGATCCAATCCAAAAGAGTCTCACCTTAGTGCAGTAAAGAGGATATTCAGATATCTAGCAGGAACTAAAAGTCTAGGCTTGTGGTATCCTAAGGGATCTACATGTACAATAGTTGGATATTCTGATTCAGACTTTGCAGGATGCAAACTAGATAGGAAAAGTACCTCTGGTACTTGTCACTTACTAGGAAACTCCCTTGTGTCTTGGTTTAACAAGAAACAAACTAGCATTGCACTATCAACTGCTGAGGCTGAATACGTTGCAGCTGGAAGCTGCTGTGCAAAGATCGTCTAGATGAAACAACACCTATCTGATTTTGGTGTTGATCTAGGGATTGTTCCTATCATTTGTGATAACACAAGTGCAATAAGCATCACTAAGAATCCAGTGATGCATTCTAGAACCAAGCACATAGAGATTAGGCATCACTTTATTAGGGACCAATTTCAAATTGGGAATATAAAGCTTGAGCATGTTAATACAGCTGATCAATTACCTTACATTTTCACCAAGGCTTTACCAAAATAAAGCTTCCATCATATTAGGTTGAAACTGGGAATCATATTTCTTAGTGAAATCTGATTCCTGTGCCAAATCGATTGAAACATCGATTATCAAGTTAATACGCAGAAAATTGGCTTTATAAAATCGATTAGGACAATCGATTTATGCCATACAGTGTTTAATTTGTCAAAATAGAAACACGATAATCGATTGACTAATCGATTTGTTGATCCCAGGAAGCTTTATATGCCTTAACATTTCCCATTTCAATCGACTGGATAATCGATTGCTAACTTGGCATATAGTTTAAAGAATTGATTGCTAAATCGATTACTTTGGCCCCAAACATCAAAATTGAGAAATTTTTCCAGACTCTAACACGAGCATCGATTGGGAAATCGATTGATTCAAAATTTTTGTAATCTGAACTCTAATGAATCGATTTACAAATCGATGCTGAGATGAGCAAGTTCCTGAACTGATATGGAAGTTCCGGGACTGAGATGACAATCGATTTGGACATCGATTGAGTAAATAAAGGCAATCGATTTGGGAATCGATTCGCAATATGATCGTTTCCAGATTTTTACTAGTCGTTGGAAGGTAATTATGACCCCAATCGATTACCATTCCCAAGCAACGGTAACACAATCCATTGACCAATTGATTGACACGTCTAAAGGTTTAAAAGGAACAGTTACTGTAAGACCCATAATTTTAAATTACACTTTATGTATTTTAGTGTATTTTAGGTATTGAACTCGGAGGCTTTTAAGCCAAGTTATTCATATTTTGTGAGCTTAAATGCCCAAAAATATATTTTGATACCCCGATTAAAATTGTTCGTCGGTAAATAAATTAAATTAACTGTTGTGGATCTTTTACGATTAATTTAATTCTAGAGAGTTTCGTTAAAAATATCTTGGGTTGCTAAAAATTGCATCTGTCAATCGAGTTGCGACGAGAGTAGATATTTTTAACCGAAAAGTGGTTTGGAGAGGTTATGGGTGAAATGGTAATTTTATGGAATATCTAGATATTTTTAGATATTTGTTATATATATATATATATATAGAAAGAAAAGGAAAGGAAGGAAAGAGAGAGAAAAGAAAATAGAAGAAAGGAAAAGAGAAAGAAAGAAAAGAAAGCATTTCCATCTCCTTCCTCTCACTAACTCGCGCGCTCATCTCCCTCCTTCTCCATTATTATCCATTTTTTTCGCTTTCTTTGCTTCCTTTAGTTCCAAAATAGAAACCCAAGGTTAGTGGGTAAGAGAGCAAGGTTTTCTCAGCTTCACTCTTCCTCTTTGATTCGAAAACGGAGAAAAACGGTATTAGGGATTCAAAATCAAATCTCCCCGTTTCATCTAGATCTAAGCCTCCTTTCAAGAAGTGATAGAAGGGAAAGTTGCTCACTACCACGCTACGGTGCTAGGGGACCAACTTTGGAAGCGGCGTTGCGAGCGAAGATTTTACCGGATTTGCTCGCGGTACTGTAATCACACGTTAAAGCTAACGTGAAGGTAAGGGCTCCTTCCAAACTTTTAGTTTGCATTTAGGGACTTACTTGTGGTTGTGTGGAAAAGAATTTGGTTAGGGTTAAAGTATGGTTTTGTGGAGAATGAATTTTAAACCCATTTATGTATGATTTTGAGTATATGAAACTTGTTGTGTTTGAGTGATGGATTGTGTTGATTTGTGTTCGTTGTTTTGACGTGTTCTAAATTGATAACTGATGAAACTTGAGATGTGTTTATGTGGTTTGTGTGGAAAATGATTTGGTGTGAATTATGGATTGAATGTGAAAGTATGTTTGAGTTTGTTTTGTGTGGAAAATGATTTGAAGTGAAGTATGGATTGAATGTGAAAGTATGTTTGAGTTTGTTTTGTGTGGTTTGTGTGGAAAATGATTTGGAGTGAAGTATGGATTGAATGTGAAAGTATGTTTGAGTTTGTTTTGTGTGGTTTGTGTGGAAAATGATTTGGAGTGAAGTATGGATTGAATGTGAAAGTTGGTTTTGTGTGGAATCTGAAAACCATTAAGTTAAACGAGTATTAAGAATGGGGAATCTCTTAATGTCTTGTTTACTTAATGTGAGTTTGTGAAAATCGTTTAAGTTAACTGAGCGTTAAGAATGGGGAATCTCTTAATGTCTTGGTTACTTAATGTTTGTTTTTGAAAATGGTTTCAGTGAAATGAGTATTAAGAATGGGGAATCTCTTAATGACTTGTTTACTGAATGTTTTGTTGTGGAAACCGTTTAAGTCAAAAGCATATTAAGAATGGGGAATCTCTTAATATGTTTGTTTGCTTAATGTTAGGTGTGAAAATCGGTTAAGTAAATGAGTATTAAAAATGGGGAATCTTTTAATATCTGCATTTACTTAACGCTTGTTGTGAATGGAGTTAGTGTATGCTCATGCATTTCATTTGGTAAATTGTGCTGACCCGTGATAGGTGGCACCTCGGTAAACTGTACTGACCCGTGATAGGTGGTACGTTTACGATTTACTTTTTGGTAAGTTGTGCTGACCCGTGATAGGTGGCACCTCGGTAAGTAGTACTTTGGCCTGTGATAGGCGGTACCCTTACGACTTACGCTTTTTCTTTTGGTAAATCGTGCTGACCCGTGATAGGTGGCACCTCGGTAAACAGTACTGACCCGTGATAGGTGGTACATTTACGATTTACGCTTTTTAGTAAATCGTGCTGACCCGTGATAGGTGGCACCTCGGTAATTGGTACTTTGGCCTGCAATAGGCGGTACAATTATGATTTACGGCCCTTCGAGGAGGGTTTTGGTTTGGAATTCCGAGTCCATGCATTTTGGCATATACGCATTGCATTAGGGTGCTCAGCACACGAGTCGTGGTTGATTCAAATTATGATTGTGTTGATTTTGCTAAGTGTTATGGTTTGAAATTATGTGTATGGGTGTCTTGATTCAAAATGTGATTTTGTTGATTGTACTAAGAGTTATGTTTTGGAATTGTGTGATAGTATGTTTGGTTGTAACAAACGTTTTCGAAACTCATAATGACGTGGTGATTGTATGGGTATTGCTAAGTGTTAAGGTTTGGGGTGGCGTGTGTATGTGATTGAGTTAGTTTATGAATTTTTGGAAGAATATGCAGGGAAATCGATTGGCATTAAGTCAGTGGCTCAACTGTGCTGTCACTCGATTGCCCAATCAATTGCCCAATCTATTGCCCAATCGATTGGCATTAAGTCAGTGGCTCAGCCATGCTGTCACTCGATTGCCCAATCAATTGCCCAATCTATTGGCATTAAGTCAGTGGCTCAACTATCCCGTCAATTGATTGCCCAATCGATTGAATTAAGCCCAGAATTCAAATTTCACCAAAAACCTTCAGGAAATCGATTGGCTTAGTAGAAATTCTTATTTTGAGTTAGATAACAGATTGCTCATTGATTTATCAATGTCTTGGTTAGTTATGTATTTCTTGATGGATTGAGAACTTTATTTTAATTTCAATTTTATTTGGCAAGCATGATATGAACTTTTAGCATATGGAAAACTCTTCTAAGATGCATGATAAGTTGAAAAGGTTATTTGTGCATTGAAAAGCTTAAATGTTATGTGTTAACTGTTGGTTTCGGTTGGTGACCCTTTACAACTATTGTGGAAATCTGGGCTTTGCCCTCAGATGAGAATCAGGATGATCCTACCGGTTCGTACC
The DNA here is from genome assembly GCA_037974875.1 of Cicer bijugum. NCBI lineage: Eukaryota > Viridiplantae > Streptophyta > Magnoliopsida > Fabales > Fabaceae > Cicer > Cicer bijugum. Next base: position 256,520 of record JBBPBT010000524.1, read on the forward strand.
CTCCAGACGGGAATGTGGATGGGAGTGCTTGATTGGAGCTACGTTAGGAGAATCTCACGGGGCGCGTGGAGATTACTCAAGGCGTATAGTTTTTGTTATGTATAGAATGATCAGACTAGGTTGACACAGAGGGAACATATGTCTTTCTTGTGGGTTGCTTTTAAATTTTAAACTGGAAGACTGTACCACTTTTGTTATGTAAACCTTTTGAATACATATTTTGTGAACTTCTTCCGCTGCTTGTAAATTATAAGAACTTAATTATGTATCCGAATGTGTTACCTTATTATTTCTCAGTTGTATTTTAATTTCTTTTGAAAAAAAAAATACACCCTCGCTTTGAAAAACGGGGTGTTACAGTTACCAATCGATTCCAAACACTTCTTTCAAGCTCTAAGTCGATTTCACACTCAAAATCTATGCTCATTCTCTGAACCTTCAACCTACTAAACTCTCTCTATTCCATTGATACTTCCAAATTTCAGTATTCTTGCACATGGCTCGCGTCAAACAAACCTCATACAAATCTCCTTCCCCCTCTTCGTCATCAAGTGGAAGAACTCCATCTCCACCTCCTACTTCCAAAAGAATTTCTATTCCTACCCACAAAATCCAAGCAAAGGACAAGGGAATGGCGATAGCTGTTGATCAAGGGAAGTCCAAGAAACGGAAAGACCCTCTTACTGAAAAGCTCATGGCAGATGCTATGAAGGAGGTTACTCAAAAAATGAAGAAAATGGTTTCTTCTCCTACTTCAAAGAAAGCTCCTTCCTCAAAAGATAAAGTTGAAGAATCTGTTATCCCACTGGATTTTCTAAAAAGAAAAAATCCATGAGCCTAGGACTCTGGATTTCACCTATTTTGATTCAGATGGATTTACTTTCCAAGACCATTTGAGGTTTCATGGTCTGGAAAACTTTCTCTCCTCCTCACTTGACACTTATCCTAAGATAATTAGAGCATTCTATTCCACCTTCAAGCTCATTGATTCGGGTTACAAGGCTGAAGTTAAAAGGAAGAAGATATCCATGACATTTGAGGATTTCTCAACTATGTCTAGACTCCTATTTCATGGAAAATCACTGGATGGCAGTGATGAAGCAGATGTTGCTGACCAAGGCTGGGAAGCTTCATTGGACAGACACACAACTATGCAAGACCTGATGGTCGATGGCTTCGTGGAAACTATTTCATTGCCGATTTGACAAATGAAGGTCCAACAACAGATGCTTTTGTATGCTCTCACCCGGATGCTCGTTCCACGATCCGACAACCATGCAGGCGTCCAAAAGCTGGATATTATTTTGTTGTGGGGTCTGTCCAAAGAGCTAAAGATGAGATGGGCATGGATCGTTCTAAGGCAAATGTCAGAAGCTGCCCAGGGCAAGCTGGTGCTTCCCTACCCCCAACTGATTACAAATATTTTGAGACATTTCAAAGTGTCACTTGTCAACGAAGAATCTTCAAAAACCACCCTTACATTTCGTGAATCAATTGTCAATCAAATGCAATTGAAAATGGTGAATGGTATCTGGATAAGGCCTCAACCAAATGTTGAACTAGTTCAGCCTAGTACACAACAAGCTATTGAGCTAGTGGCAGCCCCTCCTAAGTACTTAGCAAGCTGCTGGAGTTTACGCTGCTGCTCTCTCCTTTCACTACTTTTTGCATTAAATGACAAAGGGGAGAGAATTTTTAAAGAATTTTTAACTTGTGTTAAATTTTGTGTTGCTTATGCAACGAAATTAATTTTATATGCTACTACTGCTGCTGCAAATTAGCAAATTGCTGCTTTGATGACTACTTAAATTACTCTGATATTGGTAAATAGTATTGCTCTGGTACTGGTACTTATGATCTAATACTGGTACTTATCCTCCGATACTGATACTTATATTGCTCTGATATTATTATGATACTGATAAACAGTGTTGTGCCAATTGCTCTAATGACTGCTTAAATAGCATTGCTTATGCTGATACTTATGCTCTGATACTGATACTTATATTGCTCTGATATTACTATGATACTGATAAACAGTGTTGTGCCAATTGCTCTAATGACTGCTTAAATAGCATTGCTTATGCATCATAAATTTTGATCATGATAACTCTAATACTGCATGTAGGGCTAACTTTTTTGTTGTTGTTAACTCTGATATTGCATGTAGTGCTAAAATTGTTTTGTTATTAAGCTCTAACCCTGGTAACAGCATGCTATGATAATAGATAATATGTTGCTATATTACATAGATAATATTGTTTTAATGGTAATTGTAATGTTATACCTTGAAATGTTAAACTCAAGTTAAAATTGTATGTTTGTCACTTATGCAAAAAGGGGGAGATTGTTGGACTTAAGTCCCCTTAATCATAATTTTGACATAATTAATAAACATACAATGTTCATACATCATTTGATAAATATAACATTTTAACTGAGTAAGATTTCAGGAACTACAACTCAACCCTACATACTTGAGACAATAGCTTGGAACTCAAGGAATCAACAAAAGTTGGAAAATTTACTGAGCAAATCGATTAGGCAATCGATTCTGTAAAGGGGTTGTATGAAAATGTGTAGTCTGTGATTAAACATTCGATTAGGCAATCGACAAGCACAATCATTGATAAAAATTGCGCAAGTTAGAGGAAAGCCATTGAGAAATCTAATCGATTGGCAAATCGATTATTCAAATCACAAAGACTAAAGCTGATTGTAAAAATCGATTGACAAATCGATTGTGCAAGTCACAGGGCCAAGCCATTTAATAAGCTAATCGATTGGCAAATCGATTTCGTAAATATGGTCTGTGACAAACACAATCGATTGGACAATCTATTGAAACAAAATTCTTTTGTAACAAGTTTGGTATCAATCGATTAGGTAATCGATTGAATGAACCAACTGGAAAATCATTTTTCAGAAACATAGCACCTAATCGATTGACACACTGAATGGCTTGAAATAAGCTAAGTCCCTGGAATAAGCCAAATCGATTAGCAAAGCGATTGGATGAAAAACCAATGAGTCCCTGTGACCAGTGAAATCGATTGGCACAACGATTTGCTTGAAATAAGCTAACTCCCTGTAATAATCCAAATCGATTGGAAAATCGATTCGAACAAAATTTTAAGTCACATAGGAAGCTTAGCCTATGGCCAAATCGATTATGTGACTTAATGAATCGCTTATGTGAATTAATGAATTGACTGAGTAATCGATTGTTTTGATCTCATTGTTGGAACAAAACATCTGTAATCGATTAGGCAATCGATTCCATTATGAACTGCACATAATTTTCTGAAAGGTGCATTAAAATAATCGATTAGGTAATCGATTAGTATATGTAGTTTCAAGGTTCAAGAAAAACAAGATTCGCGATAATCGATTGGGAAATCGATTGAGACTGTTTTATTGCATTAATAAATCGATTGGTCAATCGAATTATCAGTTGTTTTTCAGAAACTATATAAACATTTTTCAATCACTTTTTCTAATAATAAGAAGAAAAAAAAAAAGAACGCATTGATCAATAACTTTCTAACATCTTTTTCTCAAATTTGAATAACCTATGATATTACTTTTTCAGACCCGAACCAACCATTCTTCATGATCAATAGAGACCTGAAAAAGATTGCTTGAGAAAAAGAACTTGAGAAGAAGACTGCTTGAGAAAAATTCTGTATATCTTTTTTTTTTATTTTTTTTTTCTGTAACAAAGATTCTGTAAACAACGAACTGAGAAAAATCCAGTAGTGAAACTGGTAGTTATCTTCATTGTTGAGAGGGCTCATCAAGAAGAAGCTTTGTTGTGATCTTTGAAGAGTTCGTAGAGGAACTCTGGGATACAGTGGGTGAAAGATAGAATAGATAGAGAGTTTTAAGATTGATAGGCCGGGAGCGCTGGAATATCTGTAAAACACTCTAGAAGATTCTATTGAAAAGGCCGAAATCGTTTAATTTCGGGACTGGACGTAGGCCGTCAGATAGATGACTGAACCAGTATAAAAATCGCGGTGCACTACTTTCTATCCCTTACTCTTTATTTCCATTTTGCATTGTATGATTGTATGATTAATCTTGATTGCATGCGATAGACGAATTCTGGATTAATTGATATTGCTTGAATCGTTTAATTGGCCTGTTTGTATCTTGGTTAATATGTTGAACAATTACTGTATCTGCTGCACTAGTAATTAGATAATACTTGAAATTGTGAACCTTCGCTTAGAAACAATTCCATGGGACTGTGATTGATTCTTGTTTAATAAAATTGCATTTTGTTAAACTGATTAGTAATTTTTTAAAGACTGTCATATACGTTTTTAGCACATAAGAGGACATAATTTACCAACACTTGGATCTTTTAACCAATCTTGGGCATCCCATAAGTTCATTTGTGTAATTGGATCTTTTAACCAATCTTGTCCATCCAATTAGGGTGTTTAATAGATCTTGTGCATCCAATGTGTGTGTTTATCTCATTGGAATATTATTTAGGTCATTTTTGGTCTCCCTAGCCTTGTTCTAGACTAATTAGGGTTTTTAACCAATCTTGTACATCCAATAAGTTCATTTGTGTCATTCGATTAACAGTTAGGTCATTTTCATCATCCGTAGGTTTATTTTAGTGCAATTATGGTTTTTAACTCATCTTATGCATTCAATAAGTTTAATTGTGTCATTTGATTAACATTTAGGTCATTTTTGTCATCCCAAAGCTTATTATCGTCCAAGAAGGGTTTTAACCATATTTTATGCCTCCAATAGGTTTACTTGTCTCATTGGATTTACATTTAGGTTGTTTTCATCCTCCATAGTCTTGTTCTAGTCCAATAAGGTGTTTTCACCAATCTTGTGCAACCAATAGTTGTGTTTGTGTCATTAGATTACTATTTAGGTTTTCTTCGTCGTCCCTAGGCTTATACTAGTCCAATTAGGGGTTTTAACCAAACTTGCGCATTCAATAAGTTTATTTGTGTCATTGGATTAAGATTTATGTCATTTTCGTCCTCGCTTGTCTTATTCTAGTCCAATTAGGGTTTTTAACCAATCTTTTGCATCCATAAAACTCAATTGTCATTAGACTAAAATTTCGGTAATTTTCGTTCTCCCTAGGGTTACTCTAGTCTAAATAGGGTTTTTGACCAATCTAATGTATCCAATAAGTACATTTTTGTCATTGGATTAACATTTAGGTCATTTTCGTCCTCCCTAGGATTACTCTAGAACAATTAAGGTTCTTAACCAATCTTGTGCATCCAATAGGTGTGTCTGTGTCATTAGATTAACATATATGTCATTTTCGTCCTCCCTAGGCTTGTTCTAGTCCAATTAGGGTTTTTAACCAATCTTGTGACATTTGATTAACATTTAGGTCAATTTCGTCCTCACAAGGCTTAATTTAGTCCAATTAGGGTTTTAACCAATCCTATGCCTACAATAGTTGTGTTTATATTATTTGATTAACATTTAGGTCTTTTTCTAACTCCCTTGGCTAATTCTAGTTCAATTAGGGTTTTTAACCAATTTTGTGCATCCAATAAGTTCATTTGTGTCATTGGATTAACATTTAGGTCATTTTCGTCCTCCATTGTAGTCCAATTATGGTTTTTAACCTATCTTGTGCTTCCAATAAGTGTGCTTGCCTTGTAGGATTAAGGTTTCGCTGATTTTCATCCTCCTTAGGCTTATTCTAATCCAATTAGGGTTTTTAACCAATCTTGTGCATCCAATAGGTGTGTTTGTGTCATTGGATTAACATTTTGGTCATTTTCGTAATTCCTAAGCTTATTATTGGCCAACTAGTTTTTTAACCAATCTTGTGCAACCAGTTAAGGTTTTAAACAGATCTTGTGTATCCAATGTGCATGTTTATCTCATTGGATTAATATTTAGGTCATTTTCGTTCTACCTATCCTTTTTCTAGTCCAATTATGGTTTAAATCAATCTTGTACATCCAATAAGTTCGTTTTGTTGGTGATTTTATGGCCTCTATTTATTAACAATTTATATGACAGTCTTTATTAATGTTTCAAAGATTACTAATCGATTACTCAGTTGATTGCCCAATCGATTGAATTAATCCCAGAATTCAAATTTCACCAAAAACCTTCAGGAAATCGATTTGGAAATCGATTGGCTTAGTAGAAATTCTTATTTTGAGTTAGATAACAGATTGCTCATTGATTTATCAATGTCTTGGTTAGTTATGTATTTCTTGATGGATTGAGAACTTTATTTTAATTTCAATTTTATTTGGCAAGCATGATATGAACTTTTAGCATATGGAAAACTCTTCTAAGATGCATGATAAGTTGAAAAGGTTATTTGTGCATTGAAAAGCTTAAATGTTATGTGTTAACTGTTGGTTTCGGTTGGTGACCCTTTACAACTATTGTGGAAATCTGGGCTTTGCCCTCAGATGAGAATCAGGATGATCGTACCGGTTCGTACCCTCCGGACGGGAATGTGGATGGGAGTGCTTGATTGGAGCTACGTTAGGAGAATCTCACGGGGCGCGTGGAGATTACTCAAGGCGTATAGTTTTTGTTATGTATAGAATGATCAGACTAGGTTGACACAGAGGGAACATATGTCTTTCTTGTGGGTTGCTTTTAAATTTTAAACTGGAAGACTGTACCACTTTTGTTATGTAAACCTTTTGAATACATATTTTGTGAACTTCTTCCGCTGCTTGTAAATTATAAGAACTTAATTATGTATCCGAAGGTGTTACCTTATTATTTCTCAGTTGTATTTTAATTTCTTTTGAAAAAAAAAATACACCCTCGCTTTGAAAAACGGGGTGTTACAGTTACCAATCGATTCCAAACACTTCTTTCAAGCTCTAAGTCGATTTCACACTCAAAATCTATGCTCATTCTCTGAACCTTCAACCTACTAAACTCTCTCTATTCCATTGATACTTCCAAATTTCAGTATTCTTGCACATGGCTCACGTCAAACAAACCTCATACAAATCTCCTTCCCCCTCTTCGTCATCAAGTGGAAGAACTCCATCTCCACCTCCTACTTCCAAAAGAATTTCTATTCCTACCCACAAAATCCAAGCAAAGGACAAGGGAATGGTGATAGCTGTTGATCAAGGGAAGTCCAAGAAACGGAAAGACCCTCTTACTGAAAAGCTCATGGCAGATGCTATGAAGGAGGTTACTCAAAAAATGAAGAAAATGGTTTCTTCTCCTACTTCAAAGAAAGCTCCTTCCTCAAAAGATAAAGTTGAAGAACCTGTTATCCCACCGGATTTTCTAAAAAGAAAAAATCCATGAGCCTAGGACTCTGGATTTCACCTATTTTGATTCAGATGGATTTACTTTCCAAGACCATTTGAGGTTTCATGGTCTGGAAAACTTTCTCTCCTCCTCACTTGACACTTATCCTAAGATAATTAGAGCATTCTATTCCACCTTCAAGCTCATTGATTCGGGTTACAAGGCTGAAGTTAAAAGGAAGAAGATATCCATGACATTTGAGGATTTCTCAACTATGTCTAGACTCCTATTTCATGGAAAATCACTGGATGGCAGTGATGAAGCAGATGTTGCTGACCAAGGCTGGGAAGCTTCATTGGACAGACACACAACTGTGCAAGACCTGATGGTCGATGGCTTCGTGGAAACTATTTCATTGCCGATTTGACAAATGAAGGTCCAACAACAGATGCTTATGTATGCTCTCACCCGGATGCTCGTTCCACGATCCGGCAACCATGCAGGCGTCCAAAAGCTGGATATTATTTTGTTGTGGGGTATGTCCAAAGAGCTAAAGATGAGATGGGCATGGATCGTTCTAAGGCAAATGTCAGAAGCTGCCCAGGGCAAGCTGGTGCTTCCCTACCCCCAACTGATTACAAATATTTTGAGACATTTCAAAGTGTCACTTGTCAACGAAGAATCTTCAAAAACCACCCTTACATTTCGTGAATCAATTGTCAATCAAATGCAATTGAAAAGGGTGAATGGTATCTGGATAAGGCCTCAACCAAATGTTGAACTAGTTCAGCCTAGTACACAACAAGCTATTGAGCTAGTGGCAGCCCCTCCTAAGTACTTAGCAAGCTGCTGGAGTTTACGCTGCTGCTCTCTCCTTTCACTACTTTTTGCATTAAATGACAAAGGGGGAGAGAATATTTAAAGAATTTTTAACTTGTGTTAAATTTTGTGTTGCTTATGCAACGAAATTAATTTTATATGCTACTACTGCTGCTGCAAATTAGCAAATTGCTGCTTTGATGACTACTTAAATTACTCTGATATTGGTAAATAGTATTGCTCTGATACTGGTACTTATGATCTAATACTGGTACTTATGCTCTGATACTGATACTTATATTGCTCTAATATTACTATGATACTGATAAACAGTGTTGTGCCAATTGCTCTAATGACTGCTTAAATAGCATTGCTTATGTTGATACTTATGCTCTGATACTGATACTTATATTGCTCTGATATTACTATGATACTGATAAACAGTGTTGTGCCAATTGCTCTAATGACTGCTTAAATAGCATTGCTTATGCATCATAATTTTGATCATGATAACTCTAATACTGCATGTAGTGCTAACTTTTTTGTTGTTGTTAACTCTGATATTGCATGTAGTGCTAAAATTGTTTTGTTATTAAGCTCTAACCCTGGTAACAGCATGCTATGATAATAGATAATATGTTGCTATATTACATAGATAATATTGTTTTAATGGTAATTGTAATGTTATACCTTGAAATGTTAAACTCAAGTTAAAATTGTATGTTTGTCACTTATGCAAAAAGGGGGAGATTGTTGGACTTAAGTCCCCTTAATCATAATTTTGACATAATTAATAAACATACAATGTTCATACATCATTTGATAAATATAACATTTTAACTGAGTAAGATTTCAGGAACTACAACTCAACCCTACATACTTGAGACAATAGCTTGGAACTCAAGGAATCAACAAAAGTTGGAAAATTTACTGAGCAAATCGATTAGGCAATCGATTCTGTAAAGGGGTTGTATGAAAATGTGTAGTCTGTGATTAAACATTCGATTAGGCAATCGACAAGCACAATCATTGATAAAAATTGTGCAAGTTAGAGGAAAGCCATTGAGCAATCTAATCGATTGGCAAATCGATTATTCAAATCACAAAGACTAAAGCTGATTGTAAAAATCGATTGACAAATCGATTGTGCAAGTCACAGGGCCAAGCCATTTAATAAGCTAATCGATTGGCAAATCGATTTCGTAAATATGGTTTCAAAAGTAACATGGTCTGTGACAAACACAATCGATTGGACAATCTATTGAAACAAAATTGTTTTGTAACAAGTTTGGTATCAATCGATTAGGTAATCGATTGAATGAACCAACTGGAAAATCATTTTTCAGAAACATAGCACCTAATCGATTGACACACTGAATGGCTTGAAATAAGCTAAGTCCCTGGAATAAGCCAAATCGATTAGCAAAGCGATTGGATGAAAAACCAATGAGTCCCTGTGACCAGTGAAATCGATTGGCACAACGATTTGCTTGAAATAAGCTAACTCCCTGTAATAATCCAAATCGACTTGAAAATCGATTGGAACAAAATTTTAAGTCACAGAGGAAGCTTAGCCTATGGCCAAATCGATTATGTGACTTAATGAATCGCTTATGTGAATTAACGAATCGACTGAGTAATCGATTGTTTTGATCTCATTGTTGGAACAAAACATCTGTAATCGATTAGGCAATCGATTCCATTATGAACTGCACATAATTTTCTGAAAGGTGCATTAAAATAATCGATTAGGTAATCGATTAGTATATGTAGTTTCAAGGTTCAAGAAAAACAAGATTCGCGATAATCGATTGAAAATAATCGATCAGCCATTTAGTTGAAAATCAACGTGCCAATCGATTAGGAACTTGTGTTTGATATATGATTAAGCATTTCAATTTTCACAATCGATTACCTAATCGATTAGTCTATATCTTGCAAGTTAAGAAATTAATTTCAATTGATGTCTCAATTGATTTGATTGATCACAGAGGCTAAGTCTGATAAAAAGCTTTTTCTCAATCAATTTGCCAATCGATTGTTTCAGTAAATGGTTGGCTCTGTGACTCAACAAGTCGATTTCTCAATTGATGTCCCAATCGATTGAAAAAGAGTTTTCTGAATCGATTTGCCAATCGATTTGCAAAGTGTTAGCTTGGCTCTGTAAGTTACAAAATCGATTTGTCAATTGGATTACTAATCAATTGCTCAATGGATTGATTTAGACCCAAAGCTCATGTTTGTTGGGGGATAAGACCTCTGATTTGCGGAAGATTTTTGTAGAATAATGTCTATTCAAACAATATGCGCAGCAGTTTAACAAATTCGAAATTTACTAAATACAAGAATGAATAAGGTCCCTAATAAACAATTCTAATGAATGTCAAACTATATGGATCAAGGTATATATGGAGTAATGCATCAGAAAACAATTAATAGCCAAGATGTTGATTTTCAGGCAATTATGTTAAGACAATTAATCATACAACGTCACTTAACATAGAATCTTTATCATGCATTCAATCAATATTATAAACGTAATAATTGCAGAAATTTAAACGAGATAGGGGAGAGAAAAGTGTACGCAGATTTTTATACTGGTTCAGCCGTCTGTTGACGACCTGCATCCAGTCCCAAGATCCAACTAGATCTTAGCCTGTCCAATAGAACTTCTTAGAATCAATTTACAGATTTTTACACAGCGCCTCACACCAATCTTAAACTATTCTCCCTGTTCTATCTTTCCCTCCCTGAATTCCCAAGTTTAAGTCCCATAAACTTGACCAAGAATTCAGTCAAGCGTCTTCTTGTTGACAGCCCTCAACCTCGAAGAACACCACCAGTAATAACTGGATTTTCTCAAAGTAATTTGGTTACAGACAAATGGTTTACAGAAATGAAACAGATCAATTATACAAAGTTCTTGATCTTCATTATTCTCAAAGCAGTCTTTCTCAATTCAGTCTTTTTCAATCCTCATTGATCATAAACGTTGATTGTTCATGGCTGAAAAAGATGTTCAAAGTAATGTCAGTTGAGAAAGAGTTAGTGGTAAATTCTGTATTGGAATTATTATGGTTGTTATGTGTATTTCTGTATGAGAAGAAGAGTGTGAAAGCAGTTTATATAGTTTCTGGAAAAACAACGTATGAATCGATTTGGCAAATCAATTCATTAAAGCTATAAAGCACACTAATCGATATAACCAATCGTTTTCGTGAATCTTGTTTTTCTTGAATCTTGAAACTGCTTACACTAATCTATTTAACGAATCGATTATTTTAACTGAGTTCTTCAGACTTGGATGAATGTACTTAATTGAATCGATGTTCATAATTGACTTGGCGTGTTTTGTTCCAACAACGAGATCAAAACAATCGATGTACTTGATCGATTCAACCAATTCAGTCATCTCTGTTTCTAAAACTTTTTGCACCAATCGCTTTAGTCAATCGATTACATTGGTTCCAGGGGCACAGTGTTTTTCACAAATCGATTTGCCTAATCGATTGTAAACTTAAGTTTAAAGCTTATTTCAACAGTTTGCTCATTCAATCGATTTACCACGTCGATTGATGCCAAACTTAACTCAACTGAAGTAAAATAGTAGATTGTGCTAATCGACTATGTATGTACCAGACCAAGGTTATTTTGTAACTTATTTTAGTAAATCAATTTGCCTAACCGATTTAGTAATCATTGGTTTGGCTCTGGGACATTCACACTCGATTGTGTCAATTGATGTAGACAAACAAAAAATAAAGAAGTGATTGGATTAATCGATTTTCCAAATCGATTAGCTTGCTTATGACTGGATAATATCATTCAACCCTGTTACAGAATCGATTTTACTAATCGATTTGCTTATGAATCTGCAAGCTTTTGTTGATTTCTTGAGTTCCAAGCAATTGTCTCAAGTTTGTAGGATTGAGTTGATGTTCCTGAAATTTTTCTGAGTTCACAATGTCAGATTTATTTCAAGATGTATGTTTGTCGACAATATCAAAAACGAACATATGTCTAACAATGTTTCACTAAAATCCTTCAAGTAATCGATTTCCCAATCAATTTACTTAGTGAAAACTCTAATTCTGAGTCAAGCAATCGATTGCACAATGGATTCCTCAATTGACTTGATAATCAATTTGTTTACTTGTTAATTTTAAGATTTCATTTTTTAACTTGGCAAATACTTAAGCATGAAATCACATTGATAAGTCTAATAACTAACTACTTCAACCACTAATGACACTAAGCAGAATTGCATCTTTCTCCAGCACATTCTTTACTTTTTGCTTGATTCCTGTGTCCAAGTGTATAGTGATTGCTTGTTTTTCCTGAAATATAACTCGGTTCAAACTGTTAGTTTTATCAAATGATGCATGAACATTGTATGTTTGTTAATCATGTCAAAATCATGATCAGGGGGACTTATGTCTAACAATCTCCCCCTTTTGGCTTAAGTGACAAACATACAATTTTAACTTGATTTTTACATTCCAAGGTTTAACATTATAATTACAATTGTTTAAACGCTCCCCCTGAGTTTTAGCATGCATGATTCATTTAAGTTGCAACAGCACAAAACAAATGCAAAGCATCAGAGTATCAGAGTACTATATTCACTATCAGATTATCAGAGCTATAAACATTATCGCTTCAGTAATATAGTATCAGAGCAGAGCTATAAAAGCTATTAGCAGCGGTATCAGCACATGCTTAGTAATGATATTAGCACATGTAACTAAAAAAATTGGTATCAGAACTAATACATGCAGGTAAAAAGACTGGTATCAGAACAGAAATAACTAGTATCAACACAAATAGCACATAGCAACTAGTATCAGAACAGAAATCAGAACATGCATTTGCACATACTATGCACATGGTATCAGAATTAGCATCATAACAGAACAGGAAACACAAGAAACACAAGTTTAAATTCGTAACATTTCCTCCTGCTTTGTCATTGAATGCAAAAAGGTATAATAGGAGAGAATAGAGAAAATATTGAAAATATTATTCATTTAAAACAGAATAGTACAAGGCAATACCAAAACATTTAAAAAACAACACAGAAACTAAAATCCTAAACACGTAAACTAGGACTATTCTTCTTTATTAGCTACGGGAGAGGTAGAGACCACTGTATTAGCCTCAGTAGGTGTCTCCTCACCATAAGGTTCAGCATTATCTAAGGTAGTCAGATTTAGATCTTCAGTTGCTTGTCGGCCTATTTCAGCAACATCCTCGAACGATAGCATAATGCCTAAATGTTCCTGTATCGCCGCGACATCCTGTGCAACTGTGTTTAGATTTTCCTGAAGCTTACTCAGAGCGGCTTCCATTCTTGCATTGGAAGCTTCCATTTTAGCGTTGTGAGCCGCCTGAGTTTCCATAAACTCTAGCAGCTTGGCTAAAAACTCAGAATTGGCTACAACTGGCTCAGCTTATTTCGCATTCGGCTGAGCTTGTTCATCATTTGGCTGAGGTCTTGTCCAAGTGTCGTTCACCCTTTTCAATTGCATTTGATTTACAATTGATTCTCCAAATGTGAGGGTGGTTTTGGAAGATTCTTCATTGACACCCGAAACGTTAAAATGTCTCAGAATCTTTGTGACTAGTTGTGGATAGGGGGGCACTAGTTTGCCTTGTGCTTCTTCCAGCATATACTTCAGCACAATCCATGCCCAGCTCATCTTGAGCTCTTTGCATAGACCCCATAGTAGTTGAATGTCCAGCTTCTGGAATATAGCATGATTTTCGGATGGTGGTACGAGCATCCGGGTTAGGGTGTACATAAGCATCCATTGTTGGACCTTCATTTGACCAATTGGCAGCGAAATTGTTTCCACGAAGTCTTCGATCATCAAGTCCTGTACAGCCGTGTGCCTATCTACTGAAGCTTCCCAGCCTTCGTTAGCACAGTCTGCTTTAGAACTTCCATCAATTGATTTTCCATGAAAGGGCAGTCCTGACAGATTTGAGAATTCTTCAAAAGTCATGGAAATTCTCTTGCCTTTGACTTCAGCCTTGAATCCGTTGTCAGTGAGAGTGAATGTTGAATAAAAGGCTCTAATCAGGTGTGGATAAGTGTCGATAGAGCAGGAAAGAAGAGTTTCCAAGCCATGAAATCTCAAATGGTTTTGAAATGTAAATCCATTTGTGTCGAAATAAGCAAATACATAGTTTTGAAATGTAAATCCATTTTCGTCCACCCTTGGCTTTTTCTAGTCCAATTAGAGTTTTTAACCATTCTTGAGCCTCCAATAGGCGTCTTTCTCTCATCGGATTAACATTTAGGTCATTTTCGTCCTCCTTAGGAATATTCTTGTCCAATTAGGGTTTTTTACCATTCTTGTGCTTCCAATAGATGTGTTTGTCTCATTGGATTAATATTTAGGTCATTTTCTTTCTCCCTAAGCTTATTCTAGTCCAATTTGCATTTTTTACCTTTCTCGTGCATCCAACACGTTCATTTGTGTAGTTGGATTAACATTGAGGCCATTTTCATCCTTCCTAGGCTTGTTCTAGTCCAATTAGGGTTTTTAACAAATCTTGTGCTTCCGAAAGGTCTATTTGTGCCATTATATTACTATTTAGGCTATTTTTCATGCTCCTAGACTTTTTCTAATCCAATTTGGGTCATTGGATTAACATTTAGGTCATTTTTGTCCTTCGTTGGCTTATTCTAGTCCAATTAGGGTTTTTAACAAATCTTGTGCATTCAATAGGTCTATTTGTGTCATTATATTAACATTTAGGTCATTTTCGTCCTTTCTATGCTTATTCTAGTCCAATTAGGGTTTGTAACAAATCTTTTGCATCCAATACAGGTGTTTGTGTTGTTGGATCAACATTTAGGTCATTTTCGTCCTCCCTTGGCTTGCAATAGTCCAATTGGGGTTTTTAACCAATCTTGTGCATTGAATAGGTGAGTTTGTCTCATTGGATTAATATTTAGGTGAATTTCATCTTCCCTACGCGTATTCTAGTCAAGTTTGGGTTTTTAACCAATATTTTGCATCCAATAAGTTCATTTGTGTCATTGATTAACATTGAGGTCATTTTCGTCGTTCGTAGGATTACTCTAGTCCGATTACGGTTTTTAACCTATCTTGTGTCTCCAATAGGTGTGCCTTTCTAATTGGAATAACATTTATATCATTTTCATCCTACTTAGTCTTGTTCTAGTCCTATTAGAATTTTTATCCAATGTTGTGCATCAAATAGGTGTATTTGTCTCATTGTATCAATATTTAGGTCATTTTCATCCTCCCTAGGCATGTTCTAGTACAATTAGGGTTTTTAACCAATCTTGTGCATCCAATAGTTGTGTTTGTCTCATTAGATTAACATTTAGATCACTTTGGTCCTCCCTAGGCATATTCTAGTCAAATTATGGTATTTAACCAATTTTGTGCATCCAATAGGTGTGTTTTTTTTATTTGATTATCATTTACGTCATTTTCTTCCTTCCTAGGCTTATTGTAGTCCAATTAGGATTTTTAACAAATATTGTCCATCAAATAGGTGTATTTGTCTCATTGGATTAACATTTAGTTCATTTTCATGCTCCCTCGAATTATTCTAGTCCAATTAGTGTTTATCTATCTTTTAACCAATCTTGTGCATCCAACTAGTTTATCTATGTGAATGGATTATCATTTTGGTGATTTTCATCCTCCCTAGGCTTATTCTTTTCCAATTAGGGTTTTCAACCCATCATGTGCATCCAATAAGTTCATTTGTCTCATTGGATTAACATTATCGTCATTTTTGTCATCCCTAGGCTTATTCTAGTCCAATTAGGGTTTTTAACCAATCTTGTGCATCCAATAAGTGTATTTGTCTCACTAGATTAACATGTTTATTCTAGTCCAATTAGAGTTTCTAACCAATATTGTGGATCCAATAAGGGTGTTTGTGTCTTTTGATTAACATTTAGGTCATTTTCGTCCTCCCTAGGCTTATTCTACTTCAAATAAGGTTTTTAACAAATCTTGTGCATCCAATAGGTGTGTTTGTCTCATTTATGTCATTTTCGTCGTCTCTTGGGTTATTTTAGTCCATTGGATTAACATTTAGGTCATTTTCGTCCAACCTTGGCTTACTTTAGTCCAATTACAGTTTTTAAGAAATCTTTTGCATCCAATAGGTGTGTTTGTCTCATTTGATTAACATTTAGTTCATCTTCGTCCTCCCTAGGCTTATTCTAGTCCAATTAGGGTTTTTATCCAATCTTGTGCATCCAATTAGTTTGTTTGTGTGATTGGATTAACATTTAGTTTATTTTCATCCTTCCTCGGCTTATTCAAGTCCAATGACGTTTTTTTAACCAATCTTGTGCTTCATATAAGTGTGTTTGTCTCACTAGATTAACATTTAGGTCATTTTTGTCAGCCCTTGGTTTATTCTAGTCCAATTAGGCTTTTTAACCAATCTTGTGCGTCGAATAAGTTCATTTGTGTCATTGGATTAAAATTTAGATCTTGTTCGCCATCCCTAGGATTATTCTAGTCCAATTAGGGTTTTAACCAATCTTGTGCATCCAAAAAGTTCATTTGTGTCGTTGGATTAACATTTAGGTCATTTTCGTCCTCCCTTGGTATATTCTAGTATAGTTAAGGTTTTTAACAAATCTCGTGCATCCAATAAGTTCATTTGTCTCATTAGATTAACATTTCGGTCATTTTAGTCCTCCATCTTGTTATTCTAGTCCAATTAGGGTTCTTAAACAAACTTGTGCATCCAATAGATGTGTTTTTGTCATATGATTAACATTTAGGTCATTTTCATCCTCCCTAGGCTTGTTCTAGTCAAGTTAGGGTTTTTAGCCAATGTTGTGCATCCAATAGTTATGTTTGTGTCATTAGACTACTATTTAAGTTATTTTTCGTCCTCCCTAGGCTTATTCTTGTCATATTAGGGTTTTTAACCATTCTTGAGGATCCAATAGGCGCGTTTCTCACATTGGATTAACATTTAGGTCATTTTCATCCTCCCTAGGCTTGTTCTAGTCCAAATTGGGTTCTTAACCAATCTTATTCATCCAATAGGTGTGTTTGTCTCATTGAATTAACATTTAGGTCATTTTCATCCCCCCTAGGCTTATTCTAGTCCAATTAGAATTTTTAACCAATCTTGTTCATCCAATAAGTTTATTTGTGTCATTACATTAACATTTAGGTCATTTTCGTCCTCTCTAGGCTTATCTAGTTCAATTAGGGGTTTTATCCAATCTGGTGCATCCAATAAGTTCATGTAAGTCATTGGATTAACATTTAGTTCATTTTCGTCCTCTCTTGGCTTATTCTTGACCAATTATCGTGTTTAACCAATCTTAAGCACTCAATAGGTGTGTCTGTCTCATTGGATTAATATTTAGGTTATTTTCGTCCCCTCTATGATTAATCTGTTGAACATAGGTCACCTGGATCATGATTTTGACATAATTAACAAACATACAATATTCATGCAATATTTGATAAAACTAACAGTTTGAATCAAGTTACTTTTCAAGAAAGCAAGCAAACACTATACACTTGGACACAAGCTTGGAACACAAGGAATCAAGTAAAAAGTAGAGAATGTGCTGAATAAAGATGCAAATCCATCTAGTGTCATTAGTGTTTGTAGTATTTAGTTGTTAGACTTAATCAATATGATTTCATGCATAAGTATTTGCCAAGTTAAAAATGAAATCCTAAAATGAACAATTAACCAAATTGATAAGCTAATCCATTGATGCATCCATTGGACAATCAATTGCTTGACTCAGAAATAGAGTTTCCACCAAGCCAATCGATTGGTAAATCGATTCTTTAAAGGACTTTGGTGTAAACTGAACTCTGAGTTAACTCAACCGATTGGACCATCGAATAGTACATCCATAGAGAAATCGATTTTGGGACTTACAGAGCCAAGCTAAAAACCATGCAAATCGATTCAGAAAAGTCTTTTTCATCAGACTTGGCCTTTGTAACCATCCAATCGATTGGACAATCGATTGGAACATCAATTGTGAAATCGATTTATTAAATCACAGAGAAAACCACTTACTGAAATAATCGAATGACAAATCGATTGTGAAAATGTTTTTTTTTCAGTCTGTGCCTCTGTGATAAATCAAATCGATCGAGACATCAATTGAAAGTTGTTTCTTAACTTTCAAGACATACTCTAATCTATTAGGTAATCGATTGGATAAATGACATGGTTAAATCATACATCAGAAACATGTTCCAAGTCGATTGGCAAATCAATGTTTTTTAAATAGCTTAGTCACTGTAACAATTCTAATCGATTGGAGAATCGATTGGAATAAAACAGCTGAATCATTTTGACCAAGCAAATCGATTGACGAATCGATTAGTGCAAAATAACTGAAGTCACTGTGATCAGTCCAATCAATTGACAAATCGATTTGAGAAATTGTTTGAGTTACAGGCCTTTGCCAAAAAAATTATGAACAAATAAGAATCGACCGAGGAATCGACTGTTTTGATCTCGTTGTTTGAACAAAACACCTATAGTCGATTACTCAATTGATTTGGACAATGAACATGCTTCTGTTTCTGATTTAAGCATTAAAAGAATCGATTGGCAAATCGATTCAATCATATGTTTTCAAGAATCAAGAAAAACAAGAAACACGATAATCGATTGGGAAATCGATTGTGTTGTTTTAAACTGTTATAAAATCGATTGAGTAATCGATTTAACCTGTGTTTTTCTTAAACATATATAAGTTGACTCATAACCCTTTTTCTCAGAACTTTTTGAAACCACTTTGATAGAACTTGAAAAATAACATTCATAACCTTTGATACAACTGTTGAATCTCTTTGAACACACGTTCTTCATAACACCTTGAGAAAAAGAATTGAAAACACACACTAAACACTATCTTGGCAAATCCTTATTGTGTGTATTTCATAGTTTGATTGAGTCGCATTCTTTGATAGAGCTTTGATCTTCAGTCATCTTTGTAAACAAAATATTGTAAAGAAAATCTGTAAAAATCCAATATAGAAACTGGTAACAATCTTGGTTGAAGAAGGAGTTCATCAACAAGAAGTTTCACTGTCATCTTGGGAGAGCTTGCTCAGTAGCTTGAGGGATACAGCGGGTGTGCAATAGAAGTGAGAGAGAGTTTTAAGATAGATAGGCTTGGAGGGTGTAAGACCCATAATTTTAAATTAATACTTATGTATGTTAATGGATTTTGGTATTGAACTCAGGGGCTTTTTAGCCAAGTTATTAATATTTTGGAGTTTATATGATCAAAAAGATATTTTGATGCCTGATTAGAGTTACTCGTCGATAAATAAATTAAATTAACTGTGGTGAATCTTTTACGAATAGTTTAATGTGTTTTGGGTAAAAGAGTAATTTAATAAATATCTAAAGAGTTGGAGATATTTGTTAATTATTATTAATATATATATATATATATATATATATTTATATTTATATTTATATATAAAGAAAAGGAAAAGAAAGAAATAAGGAGAAGAGAAGTAGAAAGGAAAGAAAAAGAGAGAAAGGAAATACAAAAGAGAGAAGATCAGAATTTTCCATCTCCTTCATCACTGCCTCGCGCAAGAAGTTCAATTTCTCCCTTCATCCATTGTTGCTCGTTTTTGCTTCCTTTTCTTTCCTTTGAATTCGAATTTGATAGTGGGAGATGGGACAAAGATTTCTCAACTTCACTCTTCCTCTTTGATCCGAAAACGAAGAAAAACGGTTTAGGGATTTCAAAACCGTCAAACACAAACATTCCCGTTTCACCTAGATCTAAGCTTCATTTCGCGAAGAGATAGAAGGGAAAGTTGCTCACTACCACGCTACGGTGCTAGGGGACCAACTTTGGAAGCAGCGTTGCGAGCGGAGATTTTACCGGATTTGCTCGCGGTGCTGTAAATCGACGTTACAGCTAACGTGAAGGTAAGGGCTCCTTCCAAACTTTTAGTTTGCATTTAGGGACTTACATGTGGTTGTGTGGAAAAGAATTTGGTTAGGGTTAAAGTAAGATTTTATGGAGAATGAATTTTAAACCCATTTATCTATGATTTTGAGTATATGAAACTTATTGTGTTTGAGTGATGGATTGTGTTGTTTGAGTGATGAAACTTGAGATGTGTTTGTGTGGTTCATGTGGAAAATGATTTGGTGTGAATTATGGATTGAATGTGAAAGTATGTTTGATTGTTTTGTGTGGTTTGTGTGGAAAATGATTTGGAGTGAAGTATGGATTGAATGTGAAAGTATGTTTGAGTTTGTTTTGTGTGGTTTGTGTGGAAAATGATTTGGAGTGAAGTATGGATTGAATGTGAAAGTTGGTTTTGTGTGGAATCTGAAAACCATTAAGTTAAACGAGTATTAAGAATGGGGAATCCCTTAATGTCTTGTTTACTTAATGTGAGTTTGTGAAAATCGTTTAAGTTAACTGTGCGATAAGAATAGGGAATCTCTTAATGTCTTGGTTACTTAATGTTTGTTTTTTGAAAATGGTTTCAGTGAAATGAGTATTAAGAATGGGGAATCTCTTAATGACTTGTTTACTGAATGTTTTGTTGTGGAAACCGTTTAAGTCAAAAGTATATTAAGAATGGGGAATCTCTTAATATGTCTGTTTGCTTAATGTTTGGTGTGAAAATCGGTTAAGTAAATGAGTATTAAAAATGGGGAATCTTTTAATATCTGCATTTACTTAACGCTTGTTGTGAATGGAGTTAGTGTATGCTCATGCATTTCATTTGGTAAATTATGCTGACCCGTGATAGTTGGCACCTCGATAAACTGTACTGACCCGTGATAGGTGGTACGTTTACGATTTACTTTTTGGTAAGCTGTGCTTACCTGTGATAAGTGGCACCTCAATAAGTAGTACTTTGGCCTGTGATAGGCGGTACACTTACGACTTACGCTTTTCTTTTGGTAAATCGTCCTGACCCATGATAGGTGGCACCTCTGTAAACAGTACTGACCCGTGATAGGTGGTACGTTTACGATTTACGCTTTTTAGTAAATCGTGTTGACCCGTGATAGGTGGCACCTCGGTAATTGGTACTTTGGCCTGCGATAGGCGGTACAATTATGATTTACGGCCCTTCGAGGAGGGTTTTGGTTTGGAATTCCGAGTCCATGCATTTTGGCATATACGCATTGCATTAGGGTGCTTGGCACACGAGTTGTGATTGATGCAAATTGTGATTGTGTTGATTTTGCTAAGTGTTATGGTTTAAAACTATGTGTAAGTGTGTTTGTTTCAAATTGTGATTGTGTTGATTGTACTAAGAGTTATGTTTTGGAATTGTGCGATAGTATGTTAGATTGTAAAACGATTTCGAAACTCAAGTTGACGTGGTGATTGTGTTGAAAATGCTAAGTGTTAAGATGTGGATTTGTGTACGAATGTGATTGAGTTAGTTTATGTATTTTTGGAAGAATATGCAGGGAAATCGATTTCCCAATCGATTGGCATTAAGTTAGTGGCTCAACTATGCTGTCAATCGATTGCCCAATCAATTGCCCAATCGATTGAATTAAGCCCAGAGTTCAAACTTCACTAAAAACCTTCCGGAAATCGATTTGGAAGTCGATTGGCATTAAGTCAGTGGCCCAGCTATGCTGTCAATCAATTTCCCAATTGATTGCCCAATCAATTGCCCAATCGATTGAATTAAGCCCAGACTTCAAACTTCACTAAAAACCTTCAGGAAATCGATTTGGAAATCGATTGGCTTTAATACAGGGGCTCAGTTATCCATCTAATCGATTTCCCAATCGATTGGCTTAGTGGAAATTCTTATTTTGAGTTAGATAATCGATTGCTCAATTAATTTATCAATGTTTTGTTCAGTTGTGTATTACTTGATGGATTGAGAATTCTATTTGATTTCATTTACATTTGGCAAGCATTGTATGAACTTTTAGCATATGGAAAATCCTTTTAAGGTGCATGCTAAGTTGAAAAGGTATTTTGTGCATTTAAAAACTTAAATGTTATGTGTTAACTGTTAATTTCGGTTGGTGACCCTTTACAACTATTGTGGAAATTTGGGCTTTGCCTTCAGATGAGAGTCAGGATGATCCCACCGGTTCGTACCCTCTGGACAGGAATGTGGATGGGAGTGCTTGATTGGAGCTACGTTAGGAGAATCTCACGGGGCGCATGGAGATTACTCAAGGCGTATAGTTTTTTTGTTATGTATAGAATGATCATACTAGGTTGTCACTCAGGACACATATGTCTTTCTTTTGGGCTACCTTTATGTTAAGTTGAAAGGATGTACCTGTACTATTGTTGACATCAGGACATGCTTTGGATTTATATTTTGAAAAACTTTTCCGCTGGTTGTAAATTTTAATGACTTAATTATTTATCCAAAGGTTTTACCTTATTTATTTCTGTGTTGTATTTTAATTTCTTTTGAAAAAAAATACACCCTCGCTTTGAAAAACCGGGTGTTACAGAGGGCTGGACATTCTGTAAAACACTCTAGAAGATTCTATTGGAAAAGGCCGAAATCGGTTTGATTTCGGGACTGGATGTAGGCTGTCAAATCGACGGCCGAACCTGTAACACCCCGTTTTTCAAAGCGAGGGTGTATTTTTTTTTCGAAAGAAGTTAAAATAAAACAGAGAGATAAATAAGGTAACACCTTTGGATAAAATAATTAAGTCATTATAATTTACAAGCAGCGGAAGAAGTTCTCAAAATATGAATTCAAAATATTTACATAACAAAAGTGGTACAGTCTTCCAGTTTAAAAATAAAAGCAACCCAAAAGAAAGGCATATGTTCCCTCTGTGTCAATCTAGTCTGATCATTTTACAAAACAAATAAACACCCTGAGTGATCTCCACGCGCCCCGTGAGATCCTCCTAACGTAGCTCCAAACAAGCACTCCCATCCACATTCCCATCCGGAGGGTACGAACCGGTAGGATCATCTTGATTCTCATATGAGGGCAAAGCCCAGATTTCCACAATAGTTGTAAAGGGTCACCAACCGAAATTAACAGTTAACACATAACATTTAAGCTTTTCAATGCACAAATAACCTTTTCAATTTATCATACATCTTAGAAGGATTTTCCACATGCTAAAATTTCATGTAATGCTTGCCAAATATAAATGAAAACAAAAGAAAGTTCTCAATCCATCAAGTAATACATAACTCACCAAAACATTGATAAATCAATTGAGCAATCAATTATCTAACTCAAAATAAGATTTTCCACTAAGCCAATCGATCGGGGAAATCAATTTCCTGAAAGATTTTAGTGAAAACTGAACTCCGGGCTTAAATCAATCGATTGGGTAAATCGATTGACTCAATCGATTGGGTAAATCGATTTCCTGACAGACAGAGCCCATGTATTGAATCCAATCGATTAGGCAAATCGATTTCGTGAAAGACAGAGCCCCTATAATGAATCCAATCGATTTGGCAATTCGATTTCTTAAATGGTTTTGAAAAACATATTACAAAATCGATTGGGTAAATCGATTTCGTGAAAGACAGGGCCCCTATAACTCATCAAATCGATTGGGTAAATCTATTTCCCTGTGTATTCTTTCAAAAATTCATAAACTAACTCAATCACATTCAAACATAATCCCAAATCTTAACACTTAGCACAGATAACGCAATCGCTACAACATCATGAGTTTCGAAATAGTATTGCAATCAAACATGTTATCGCTAAATTCCAAAACATAACACTTAACACTTATAACACAAATTACTACAACATCATGAGTTTCGAAATGGTATTGCAATCAACATCTTATCACTAAATTCCAAAACATAACACTTAACACTTATAACACAATTACTACAACATCATGAGTTTTCGAAATGGTATTGCAATCAAACATGTTATCACCCAATTCCAAAACAAAACACTTAACACTTATAACACAATTACTACAACATCATGAGTTTTCGAAATGGTATTGCAATCAAACATGTTATCACCAAATTCCAAAACATAACACTTAACACTTATAACACAATACCCACACGGACAAAATGAACCACAATTCACAATTTAACAGGGTGTAGTCTCTCATGGACAAACACCTGTGCAGTCTCTCACGGACAAACACAATTCACCAAGAAACGTAAGTCGTAAACGTACTGCCTATCACGGGCCAGTACTGTTTACCGAGGTGCCACCTATCACGGGTCTGCACAACTTACCAAAAAGCGTAAACCATAAACGTACTGCCTATCACGGGCCCGTACCGTTTACCAAGGTGCCACCTATCACGGGTCTGCACGGTTTACAGGGTGTAGTCTCTCACGGACAAACACAATTTACCAGGGCGTAGTCTCTCACGGACAAACACAATTCACCAAGAAACATAAGTCGTAAACGTATTGTCTATCACGGGCCCGTACTGTTTACCGAGGTGCCACCTATCACGAGTCTGCACAACTTACCAAAAAGCGTAAACCATAAACGTATTGCCTATCACGGGCCTGTACCGTTTACCAAGGTGCCACCTATCACGAGTTTGCACTGTTTACTAAAACAAACATTAAGTAAACGAGTCATTAAGAGATTCCCCATTCTTAATACTCATTTGACTTAAGCGATTTTCAAAACAAACAATAAGTAAACAAGACATTAAGAGATTCCCCATTCTTAATTCTTATTTAACTTAAACAAATTTCAAAACAAACATTAAGTAAACGAGACATTAAGAGATTCCCCATTCTTAATACTCATTTAACTTAAGCGATTTTCAAAACAAACAATAGGTAAACAAGATATTAAGAGATTCCCCATTCTTAATACTTATTTAACTTAAACGATTTTCCAGACAAACATTAAGTAACCAGGACATTAAGAGATTCCCCATTCTTAACGCCCAGTTAACTTAAGCGATTTTCAAAACAACATTAAGTAACCGAGACATTAAGAGATTTCCCATTCTTAATGCCCAGTTAACTTAAACGATTTTCCAACAAACAAACACACATTAAGTAAACAAGACATTAAGAGATTCCCTAATCTTAATACTTATTTAACTTAATGGTTTTCAAATCCCACACAGAAAAAACTCAAACATATTCACAAATTTATTACACAATTCACGCCAAAACACAACAATTCATTTCTCCACAAAATCATCTTTACGACGACATTAAGTAAACGCAGATATTAAGAGATTCCTCATTCTTAATACTCATTAAACTTAACGATTTTCAAATTAAAACATTAAGCAAACAGAAGTATTAAGAGATTCCCCATTCTTAATACTCTTTTAACTTAAATGGTTTTCCAAAACGAACATTAAGTAACCAAGACATTAAGAGATTCCCCATTCTTAATGCCCAGTTAACTTAAACGATTTACTCAAACACACATTAAGTAAATAAGACATTAAGAGATTCCCCATTCTTAATTCTTATTTAACTTAAACAAATTTCAAAACAAACATTAAGTAAACGAGACATTAAGAGATTCCCCATTCTTAATACTCATTTAACTTAAGCGATTTTCAAAACAAACAATAGGTAAACAAGATATTAAGAGATTCCCCATTCTTAATACTTATTTAACTTAAACGATTTTCCAGACAAACATTAAGTAACCAGGACATTAAGAGATTCCCCATTCTTAACGCCCAGTTAACTTAAGCGATTTTCAAAACAACATTAAGTAACCGAGACATTAAGAGATTTCCCATTCTTAATGCCCAATTAACTTAAACGATTTTCCAACAAACAAACACACATTAAGTAAACAAGACATTAAGAGATTCCCCAATCTTAATACTTATTTAACTTAATGGTTTTCAAATCCCACACAGAAAAAACTCAAACATATTCACAAATTTATTACACAATTCACGCCAAAACACAACAATTCATTTCTCCACAAAATCATCTTTACGACGACATTAAGTAAACGCAGATATTAAGAGATTCCTCATTCTTAATACTCATTAAACTTAACGATTTTCAAATTAAAACATTAAGCAAACAGAAGTATTAAGAGATTCCCCATTCTTAATACTCTTTTAACTTAAATGGTTTTCCAAAACGAACATTAAGTAACCAAGACATTAAGAGATTCCCCATTCTTAATGCCCAGTTAACTTAAACGATTTACTCAAACACACATTAAGTAAACAAGATATTAAGAGATTCCCCATTCTTAATACTCATTTAACTTAATGGTTTTCAAATTCCACACAAAAACGAACTCAAACATTTTATCAAATTTAATCCACAATTCACACCAAAACACATCAATCAACAAACATCAAGTAAGAACACATCGAATACGACGGCACAAATCAACACAATCCATCACTCAAACACAACAAGTTTCATATACTCGAAATCATACATAAATGGGTTTAAAATTCATTCTCCACAAAACATTACTTTAACCCTAACCAAATTCTTTTCCACACAACCACAAGTAAGTCCCTAAATGCAAACTAAAAGTTTGGAAGGAGCCCTTACCTTCACGTTAGTTGTAACGTGCGATAACAGTACCGCGAGCAAATCCGGTAAAATCTCCGCTCGCAACGCCGCTTCAAAAGTTGGTCCCTTAGCACCGTAGCGTGGTAGTGAGCAACTTTCCCTTCTATCTCTTTGCGAAACGAAGCTTAGATCTAGATGAAACGGGGAGATTTGAGTTTGAATCCCTAATACCGTTTTTCTCCGTTTTCGAATCAAAGAGGAAGAGTGAAGTTGAGAAATCCTTGTCCCATCTCCCACTATCAAATTCGAATTCAAAGGAAAGAAAAGAAAGCAAATACGAGCAACAATGGAGGAAGGGAGAAATTGAACTTCTTGCGCGAGGCAGTGAGGAAGGAGATGGAAAATTCTGATTTTCTCTCCTTTGTATTTCCTTTCTCTCTTTTTCTTTCCTTTCTACTTCTCTTCTCCTTATTTCTTTCTTTTCCTTTTCTTTATATGTAAATATAAATATATATATATATATATATATTAATAATAATTAACAAATATCTCCAATTCTTTAGATATTTATTAAATTACTCTTTTACCCAAAACACATTAAACTATTCGTAAAAGATTCACCGCAGTTAATTTAATTTATTTATCGACGAGTAACTCTAATCGGGCATCAAAATATCTTTTTGGTCATATAAACTCCAAAATATTAATAACTTGGCTAAAAAGCCCCTGAGTTCATTACCAAAATCCATTAACATACATAAGGTATAATTTAAAATTATGGGTCTTACATTACTACCCCCCTAAAATTAGTTTCGTCCTCGAAACTATGCGTCGATAAATAACTCTAGGTGTTGTTCTCTCATCTTACTCTCCAGTTCCCAAGTCGCATCTCCAGTAATTGGGTTCCAAATCACCTTGACTAACGAAACATCCTTGGTCCTCAATCGCTTGATCTTCTTGTCATCAATTCTCACAGGTGGTACTTCAAACGACAAGTTGTCCTTTAGCTGTATTGTGTCTGGTTCGATCACATGAGATGGATCTGCAAGATATTTCCTCAACTGTGACACATGAAACACGTCATGAATATTAGACAGCATCGGAGGTAATGCTATCCGATAAGCAACAGGCCCAATTCGTGCAGAAATCTGGTATGGTCCAATGAATTTCGGAGTCAACTTCTTCGATTTCAATGCTCTACCAACTCTGGTAGTAGGTGTGACTCTTAGAAATACATGGTCACCCTGTTCGAATTCTAAAAGTCTGCGACGCTTGTCCGCATAACTCTTCTGACGATCCTGTGAAGTCTTCATTTTCTCCTTGATTTTCCTCCCTTTAGCTGTAGTTTGTTGCACCATCTCCGGTCCGACAATCATACTCTCACCGTCCTTATACCAACACAAGGGCATTTGACACTTGCGCCCATATGAAGCCTCACATGGTGCCATTCCAATACTTGTGTGGAAACTATTGTTGTAGGTGAACTCAATCAACGGAAGTACATCATCCCAATTCCCTCTATCATCTAATACACATGCTCTCAACAGATCTTCTAGGGACTGATTCGTCCTTTCAGTCTGTCCTTCAGTTTGTGGATGGTAAGCTGAACTCAATCGTTGTTTCGTTTCCAACGCTTTTGTGCAATGCTCCCCCAAAAATGTGATGTGAACTTCAGATCACAGTCTGATACAATACTCGATGGTACTCCGTGTAATCTCTAAAGGTTGCAATACCCCAGCAGGTCGCTGATGTTCCACCTTCGAAGCCTTGCAATTCTTTGCAAAGTGCCCTGGTTTATGGCAATTGTAGCAAGTAGGACTGTTAAAGGTACAAGCATAAGCATAATGTCCCTCTTCTCCACATCGGAAACATCGTATACCTTGTCCCACTTGTCTCCCAAAGTCTTGGTTCCCTGGGTTATTTTCTCCCCCGTTGTTATCATGTGGTTGATTATAAGGTTTAGCAACTTGTTTTCCCTTGTTCTGATACTTCACCCGACTAGGTCCTCCTGAGTTAAAATTCCCTCCTCGGCTAGCTCTCTTATTCTTCATATCCTTAACTTCTCTACGTTTTTCCACAAGAACTTGGAAACGTTGAATTCCCAAGGGTAAGACAGAGTCTTGAATCTCATACTTTAGTCCGTCTTGGAAACGATGACACAAGAATGGCTCGTCAATCTCTTCACGGAAAAATCTGAAATGCCTTGATAGTGATTCAAACTTAGCAGCATATTCGCCCACGGTCATGTTCCCCAGATGCAATTTCATGAAATCATCACCCAGTCTAGTCCTGGTACTCATCGGGAAGTATTTGTCTAAAAACTTCCTTTTGAAAGATTCCCAGTTCACCTCCTCGTGAGCTGATCTCATCAACAACCTTGTACTCCTCCACCATTACTCAGCATCTCCTAGTAGCATATAAGTGGCATAGTTGACCCTCACTCCTGCCTGACAGTTAATCATTTCGAAGATCTTCTCCACTTCTTGGATCCATTGATCAGCTTTCTCTGAATTCTCATCCCCCTCAAACTTGGGAGGGTTGTAACGACGAAAGTCTTTTAATCCTCTTAACTCTGCAG
The DNA here is from genome assembly GCA_037974875.1 of Cicer bijugum. Taxonomy (NCBI): domain Eukaryota; kingdom Viridiplantae; phylum Streptophyta; class Magnoliopsida; order Fabales; family Fabaceae; genus Cicer; species Cicer bijugum. The sequence continues at coordinate 285,613 of JBBPBT010000524.1, forward strand.
CACGGATCTCTCTTTCCCTCTTTTCGAGATCACGTTGAGTCTTGGCAGCAGTCTGTGCAGCAACAGAAGCAGCCATGTTATTCATAGCCTCCGCCATTTGATCATCCCTACTGACGTTCATCCTTGCAACGTTATTCCCTCTTAGAGGTAGTGTTTCCGAAAAACCAATAACAAGAAGAAGTGTTAACACCACTTCGAATAATTCCAAGACATAGTTTCGAATATATCAACACATAACAACTACCCCTGATCTGAAAACTCAGACCAATTACCCCGACGAATGATCAGACAACAACTCCTAACCTCCAATCTAGAACCTAAGGATCCACAACCCCCAAAGAAAACCAAACCAAAGCTCTGATACCACAATGTAACACCCCGTTTTTCAAAGCGAGGGTGTATTTTTTTTCGAAAGAAGTTAAAATAAAACAGAGAAATAAATAAGGTAACACCTTTGGATAAAATAATTAAGTCATTATAATTTACAAGCAGCGGAAGAAGTTCTCAAAATATGAATTCAAAATATTTACATAACAAAAGTGGTACAGTCTTCCAGTTTAAAAATAAAAGCAACCCAAAAGAAAGGCATATGTTCCCTCTGTGTCAACCTAGTCTGATCATTTTACAAAACAAATAAACACCTTGAGTGATCTCCACGCGCCCCGTGAGATCCTCCTAACGTAGCTCCAAACAAGCACTCCCATCCACATTCCCATCCGGAGGGTACGAACCGGTAGGATCATCCTGATTCTCATCTGAGGGCAAAGCCCAGATTTCCACAATAGTTGTAAAGGGTCACCAACCGAAATTAACACTTAAAACATAACATTTAAGTTTTTCAATGCACAAATAAACTTTTCAATTTATCATACATCTTAGAAGGATTTTCCACATGCTAAAATTTCATGTAATGCTTGTCAAATATAAATGAAAACAAAAGAAAGTTCTCAATCCATCAAGTAATACATAACTCACCAAAACATTGATAAATCAATTGAGCAATCAATTATCTAACTCAAAATAAGATTTTCCACTAAGCCAATCGATCGGGGAAATCAATTTCCTGAAAGATTTTAGTGAAAACTGAACTCTGGGCTTAAATCAATCGATTGGGTAAATCGATTGACTCAATCGATTGGGTAATTCGATTTCCTCACAGACAGAGCCCATGTATTGAATCCAATCGATTGGGCAAATTGATGAAATACAGAGCCCCTGTAATGAATCCAATCGATTTGGCAATTCGATTTCTTAAATGGTTTTGAAAAACATATTACAAAATCGATTAGGTAAATCGATTTCGTGAAAGACAGGGCCCCTGTAACTCATCAAATCGATTGGGTAAATCGATTTCCCTGTGTATTCTTTCAAAAATTCATAAACTAACTCAATCACATTCATACATAATCCCAAATCTTAACACTTAGCACTGATAACGCAATCGCTACAACATCATGAGTTTCGAAATAGTATTGCAATCAAACATGTTATCACTAAATTCCAAAACATAACACTTAACACTTATAACACAATTACTACAACATCATGAGTTTCGAAATGGTATTGCAATCAACATCTTATCACTAAATTTCAAAAAATAACACATAACACTTATAGCACAATTACTACAACATCATGAGTTTTCGAAATGGTATTGCAATCAAACATGTTATCACCCAATTCCAAAACATAACACTTAACACTTATAACACAATTACTACAACATCATGAGTTTTCGAAATGGTATTGCAATCAAACATGTTATCACCGAATTCCAAAACATAACACTTAACACTTATAACACAATACCCACACGGACAAAATGAACCACAATTCACAATTTAACAGGGTGTAGTCTCTCATGGACAAACACCTGTGCAATCTCTCATGGACAAACACAATTCACCAAGAAACGTAAGTCGTAAACGTACTGCCTATCACGGGCCCGTACTGTTTACCGAGGTGCCACCTATCACGGGTCTGCACAACTTACCAAAAAGCGTAAACCATAAACGTACTGCCTATCACCGGCCTGTACCGTTTACCAAGGTGCCACCTATCACGAGTATGCACGGTTTACTAAAACAAACATTAAGTAAACGACTCATTAAGAGATTCCCCATTCTTAATACTCATTTGACTTAAGCGATTTTCAAAACAAACAATAAGTAAACAAGACATTAAGAGATTCCCCATTCTTAATTCTTATTTAACTTAAACAAATTTCAAAACAAACATTAAGTAAACGAGACATTAAGAGATTCCCCATTCTTAATACTCATTTAACTTAAGTGATTTTCAAAACAAACAATAAGTAAACAAGATATTAAGAGATTCCCCATTCATAATACTTATTTAACTTAAACGATTTTCAAGACAAACATTAAGTAAACGAGACATTAAGAGATTCCCCATTCTTAATTCTCATTTAACTTAGAACGATTTTTCAAAACAAACTTTAAGTTACCAGGACATTAAGAGATTCCCCATTCTTAACGCCCAGTTAACTTTAGCGATTTTCAAAACAACATTAAGTAACCGAGACATTAAGAGATTCCCCATTCTTAATGCCCAGTTAACTTAAACGATTTTCCAACAAACAAACACACATTAAGTAAACAAGACATTAAGAGATTCCCCATTCTTAATACTTATTTAACTTAATGGTTTTCAAATCCCACACAAAACAAACTCAAACATATTCACAAATTTATTACACAATTCACGCCGAAACACAACAAATCATTTCTCCACAAAATCATCTTTACGATGACATTAAGTAAACGCAGATGTTAAGAGATTCCTCATTCTTAATGCTCATTTAACTTAACGATTTTCAAATTAAAACATTAAGCAAACAGAAGTATTAAGAGATTCCCCATTCTTAATACTCTTTTAACTTAAATGGTTTTCCAAAACGAACATTAAGTAACCAAGACATTAAGAGATTCCCCATTCTTAATGCCCAGTTAACTTAAACGATTTACTCAAACACACATTAAGTAAACAAGATATTAAGAGATTCCCCATTCTTAATACTCATTTAACTTAATGGTTTTCAAATTCCCCACAAAAACGAACTCAAACATTTTATCAAATTCAATCCATAATTCACACCAAAACACATCAATCAACAAACTTCAAGTATGAACACACCGAATACGACGACACAAATCAACACAATCCATCACTCAAACACAACAAGTTTCATATACTCGAAATCATACATAAATGGGTTTAAAATTCATTCTCCACAAAACATTACTTTAACCCTAACCAAATTCTTTTCCACACAACCACAAGTAAGTCCCTAAATGCAAACTAAAAGTTTGGAATGAGCCCTTACCTTCACGTTAGTTGTAACGGGCGATAACAGTACCGCAAGCAAATCCGGTAAAATATCTGCTCGCAACGCCGCTTTCAAAGTTGGTCCCTTAGCACCGTAGCGTGGTAGTGAGCAACTTTCCCTTCTATCTCTTTGCGAAACGAAGCTTAGATCTCGATGAAACGGGGAGATTTGAGTTTGAAACCCTAATACCGTTTTTCTCCGTTTTCGAATGAAAGAGGAAGAGTGAAGTTGAGAAATCCTTGTCCCATCTCCCACTATCAAATTCGAATTCAAAGGAAAGAAAAGGAAGCAAAAACGAGCAACAATGGAGGAAGGGAGAAATTGAACTTCTTGCGCGAGGCAGTGAGGAAGGAGATGGAAAATTCTGATTTTCTCTCCTTTGTATTTCCTTTCTCTCTTTTTCTTTCCTTTCTACTTCTCTTCTCCTTATTTCTTTCTTTTCCTTTTCTTTATATATAAATATATATATATATATATTAATAATAATTAACAAATATCTCCAACTCTTTAGATATTTATTAAATTACTCTTTTACCCAAAACACATTAAACTATTCGTAAAAGATTCACCGCAGTTAATTTAATTTATTTATCGACGAGTAACTCTAATCGGGCATCAAAATATCTTTTTGATCATATAAACTCCAAAATATGAATAACTTGGCTAAAAAGCACCTGAGTTCAATACCAAAATCCATTAACATACATAAGGTATAATTTAAAATTATGGGTCTTACAGAACCAGTATAAAATCTTGGTGCACTATCTTCTAACCTTTTCTCTTTATCTTAATATTTCAGGAATGATTAATCTTATATGCATATGTTAAATAAATTATGTCTTGACTAATATTGCTTGAATGGTTGAATTGGCATGTTTGTATCTTGCTTAATTAGTTGAACAATTAATGCATCTACTGCACTCTCTATTGGGCAATACTTGTGATTGTGAATTTTTCGTTTAGGAACAATCCTTGGGACTGTGGTTAATAACATGGTTAGTAAAATTGTATTTGTTAAACTGATTAGCAATCATGTTAGAATAGTATAAACACTTCATATAAATTTTGTTAAACTGAGGTCAATATTCCCTATATAATCTAGTCCAATTAGGTTTTTTAACCAATCATGTGCATCCAATAAGTTCATTTGCGTCATCAGATTAACATTTAGGCCATTTTGGTCCGCCCTAGGCTTATTCCAGTCCAATAAGGGTTTTTAACCATTCTTGTGCTTTCGATAGATGTGTAATTCAATTAACATTTTGGTCATTTTCGTCCTCCCTAAGCTTATTCTAGTCCAATTTTCATTTTTGACCTATCTCGTGCATCTAGAAAGTCCATTTGTGTCATTGGATTAACATTGAATTCATATTCATCCTTCCAAGGCTTGTACTAGTCCAATTATGGTTTTTAGCCAATCTTGTGCATCAAATAGGTCTATTTGTGTCGTTATATTACTATTTAGGTCATTTTGCGTGCTCCCTATACTTATTCTAGTCCAATTAGGGTTTTTAACCAATCTTGTGCATCCAATAGGTTTGTTTGTGTCATTATATTAACATTTAAGTCATTTTCGTCCTTCCTAGGCTTACTCTAGTCCAATTAGGGTTTTTTTTACCAATCTTGTGCATCCAATACAGGTGTTTGTCTTGTTGGATAAACATTTAGGTCATTTTCGTCCTCCCTAGGCTAGTTATAGTCCAATTAGGTTTTTTAACTAGTCTTCTGCATTAAATAGGTTTGTTTGTGTCATTGGATTATTATTTAGGTCATTTTCATCCTCCCTAAGCTTGTTCTTGTCCAATTTGGGTTTTTAACCAATATTGTGCATCCAATAAGTTCATTTGTGTCATTGGATTAACATTTAGGTCATTTTCTTTGTTAGTAGCTTTATTCTTGTCCAATAAATGTTTTTAACCTATCTTGTGTCTCCAATAGGTGTGCTTTTCTCATTGGAATAATATTTAGGTCATTTTCATCATGCTTGGGCTTGCTCTAGAACAATAATAATTTTCAACCAATGTTGTGAATCCAATAGGTGTATTTGTCTCATTGTATCAAAATATACACCATTTTCATCCTCCCTTGTTCTAGTCCAATTATGGTTTTCAACCAACCTTGTCCATCCAACAGTTCTGTTTGTATTATTCAATTAACATTTAGGTCGTTTTCGTCCTCCCTAGGCTTATTCTAGTGAAATTAGGGATTTTAACCAATCTTGTGCATCCAATAGGTGTGTTTGTCTCATTGGATTAACATTTAGTTCATTTTCGTCCTACTTAAGCTTACTTTAGTCCAATTAGGGTTTTTAAGAAATCTTTTGCATCCAATAGGTGTGTTTGTCTCATTAAATTAACATTTAGGTCATTTTTGTCCTTCCTAAGCTTATTCTAGTCCAATTGACATTTTTGAACTATCTCGTGCATCCAGCAAGTTCATTAGTGTTGTTCGATTAACATTGAGGTCATTTTCATCCTTCCAAGGCTTGTTCTAGTCCAATAAAGGTTTTTAACCAATCTTGTGCATCCAATACGTCTATTTGTGTTGTTATATTACTATTTAGGTCATTTTTCATGCATCCAATAGGTGTATTTGTCTCATTGTATCAACATTTATGACATTTTCGTCCTCCCTAGGCTTGTTCTAGTCCAATTAGGGTTTTTAACCAATCTTGGGCATCCAATAGTTGTGTTTGTCTCATTAGATTAACATTTAGATCATTTTGGTCCTCCCTAGGCTTATTCAAGTCAAATTAGTGTATTTAACCAATTTTGTGCATCCAATAGGTGTGTTTGTTTAATTTGATTATCATTTACGTCATTTTCTTCCTCCCTAGGCTTATTGTAGTCCAATTAGGATTTTTAACAAATATTGTCCATCCAATAGGTGTATTTGTCTCATTGGATTAACATTTAGTTCATTTTCGTCCTCCATAGGATTATTCTAGTCCAATTAGTGTTTTTTGTTAGACATAAGTCCATTTTTGATATTATTGACAAACATACATCATGTGATAAATCTAACATTTTAAACTGAGCAAAATTTCAGGAACAACAACTCAACCCCACATACTTGAGACAATTGCTTGCAACTCAAGGAATGAACAAAAGATGGAAAATTCACTAAGCAAATCGATTAGGCAAATCGATTTTGTAATAGGGTTGTATGAAAAAATGTAGTCTGTGATTAAGCAATCGATTAGGCAAATCAACTAGCACATTTACCGAAAATCAATTGTACAAGTCAGAAGCAAGTCGTTTTGCATGCTAATCGATTTGGCAAATCGATTGTTCCAATCACAGGGACTAAAAAAATTGTTTAAATCGATTGACAAAATCGATTGTGGTAGTTACACAGCCAAACCAGATTTTAAATAATTGATTAGGCAAATCGATTTCAATAAAGGTTTCAAAATGAACAGGGTCTGTAATAGAACACAATCGATTGACACAATCCATTGAAACAAATTTCTTGTTTAACAAGTTTGGCATCAAACGATTTGGTAAATCGATTGGATGAACCAACTGGTACATCTTTTTTCAGAAAAATATTACGTAATCAATTGACACATCGATTAGCATGAAATAAGCCAACTCCCAGTAATAAGCCAAATCGATTTGGCTAATAGATTGGACAAAATCAATTGAGTCTCTAAGACCAGTATAATCGATTGGCAAAATCGATTGGAACAATTTTTTTTAGTTACAGAGGAAATTTGGCCTATGGCCTAATCGATTGTTTTGATCTTGTTGTTGGGTCAAAACACCTTAAATCGATTAGGCCAATCAATTCCATTATGAACTGCTTTTAAAGTTCTGAAAAGTGGATTAAAATAATCGATTAGTTTATGTAGTTTCAAGAATCAAGAAAAACAAGATTCGCAAAATCGATTTGGTAAATCGATTGAGCGAATTTTATCACATTAATTAATCGATTGGCTAAATCGATTCATCTGTTGTTTTTCAGAAACTATATAAACGGTTTTCAATTACTTCTTCTCATAACTGATAACTGACAACTGAAAAGCTCATAACTCAGAACTCTCATAATTCTCATGACTCATAGAACTAATAACAAACTTTGAATATTACTTTTTCAGACTTGAACCAACCATCTTTCGTGATCTATAGAGACCTGAAAAAGATTGATTGAGAAAGAGAACTAGAGAAGAAGTCTGCTTGAGAAATTTCTGTAAATTCTTTTTAGATTTTCTGTATCAAAATTCTGTAAACAAGAACGTTGAAAAATCCAGTGGTAAAACTGGTAGTTATCTTCTGTGTTGAGGGGTCTCGTCAAGAAGGAACTTCGCTGTGATCTTGGAAGAGTTCGGAGAAGAACTCTGGGATACAGTGGTTGTGAAAGATAGAATAGGGAGAGTGTTTCAAGATTGATAGGCGGCGAGGCTGGAACATCTGTAAAATGACTTTACAAGATTCTATTGAAAGGCTAAGATCGGTTTGATCTTAGGATTGGACGTAGGCTGTCTAAAAAACGGCCGAACCAGTATAAAAATTATCGTGTACAATCTCCTACCCTTATCTCTTTTATTTCTGTATTGCTTATCTGATTAATTGTGATTGCATGAAATAGTTAAATTCTATATTAATTGACATTGCGTAAATAGTTAATTTGGCATGCTTGTATCTTGATCAATCTGTTGAACAATTCTTGTATATGTTGCACTCTCTATTAGACAATACTTGTTATTGTTAATCTTCTATTAGGATTGATATTTTGGACTGTGGTTAATCATTTGTTAAATAAAATTTGAATTTTATAAACTACTTAGCATATTGTTAGAATATGACTTGTTCTTCATATATTCTGCTAAACTGAGGTCAATATCCCCCCATCAATTGGCATCAAGAGCCTACTTTTTGTTAGAGTAATTCTCATAAAAAGACCATGACCTCAGAATTCCTTAGTGAGGGTGCTTCATTGGCTAGGCCCCCAGCTTTCAATGGGGCTGCCTATATGTACTAGAAGGAGAGGATGCGCATCTTCCTAAAAGCAGCTAGCATAGATATATTAGATGCTGTTTTAGAAGGACCTTATATGCCAAAAATTGCTGGAACTGATAATTCTTTCATCCCAAAACCCAGATCTGACTGGTTGAGGATGATAAGAAAAATGTAGGTTACAATGCTAAGGCTAAGAATATTATTACTTCTGCATTATCTGCTGATGAATTTTTTAGAGTTTCAAACTGTTAATCTGCAAAAGAAATGTGGGACACATTGCAGCAAACACATGAAGGTAATATTGGTGTGAAAAGATCCCGTATAAATACATTGATGCATGAATATAAATTATTCAGCATGAAGAAAGACGAATCAGTCAATGACATGCAAACCAGATTCACGCATATAGTCAACAATCTGAATGCACATCGCTGAGTAGTTGACAATGAACAACAAATCAACAAAGTCATGAGATGCTTAACAAGAGAATGGCAGCCAAAGATTAGTGCCATTGCAGAGTCAAAGGATCTTGGAAGTATGGCGATTGCTACGCTTTTTGGAAAATTAAGGGTGCACAAAATGGAACTGCATAGACTAAATGAATCTGAGCAGAATGACATGAAGAGAAAAGGGTTGTCTTTGAAAGTCCAGGCACACCAATCGAAAGCTGAACAAGAAAGTTGCTCGGATGAGTCAAGCAGTGAAACTGATGAAGAACCAGAGATTGGATTACTTGTCAAAAAGTTCAAAAAGTTTCTGAAAACGAAAGACAACAAGTTCAAAAAACCAGCAAGTTCTAAGACAAATGACACCAAGACCATAACCTGTTATGAGTATGGAAAAACAGGCCACATAAAGTCTGAGTGTTACAAGTTACAAAATAAAAATAGAACTGCAAAGAACAAAGGCAAGGAATCAGCTCCTAAATCCAGAAAAGCTTATGTTGCATGGAACGATAATGACAACAAATCCTCTTCATCTTCCGAAGAAGAACAGGCAAATTTATGTCTTATGGCTAAAACAGATTCAGATTCGGAAAGTGAGGTAAGTTCATCTAATCCTTTATATGATGAGTTACAAAATGCATTTAGTGAATTACATGATGATTATGTTAGTACTATTAAACAGTTGATTAGTACTAGAAAATTATTAGAAGAGAAATGCATGTTGTATGATGAGATTAAACTTGAGCATGAGTCCCTTAAGGATAAAAATGAAAATCTGAAAAAGGAAACTCATGCATTGCATAGTGATCTAGAGAAGTTTAACAGTAGTAAAAACCAGTTAGACATGCTTCTTGGTAATCAAAGGAATCTCAATGAGAAATCTGGACTAGGCTATAAAACAAATATGCATGTCAAACAGAATCACAATAAACATGGTATTGGATATAGTAATATTAAACACAACCAGAAGTATGGTAGATCTAGTCATATGCATAGTGTCTTTATTAAACCAAAACAGTATGCGTCCTCTGTTGTCACATGTCATTTCTGTTGTAGAAAAGGACATTTGGTGTACAATTGCAAATTTAAAAAACTTGCCAACAGAGGGTGTAAACAAATTTGGAAGGTTAAGACACCAAATTTTGAAACTGACCCCCCAGGACCCAATTTATATTGGGTACCTAAAACGAAATTTTGATTTTGTTGCAGGTATGCTTGAGATCCACAAGGCACCAATGGTACCTTGATAGTTGGTGCTCAAAGCATATGACAAGGGACAAGTCAATGTTCCTGTCCCTAAGCCTAAAAGATGGAGGATTTGTCAAATACGGTGACAACAATAAGGGTAAGATCTGTGGAATTGGTGACATAGGCAGCAAATCTACTGCAATCATCAAAAACGTCTTATACGTGGAAGGGTTGAAACATAACCTTCTAAGTATAAGTCAGCTTTGTGACATCGGTTTTCAAGTAAGCTTTTCACCACTTTCTTACATAATTGAGAGTAAGGATGATAAAGGTATTAAACTGGTTGGTGATAGAGTTAACAATATTTACATGCTAGATATAAATGTTGTGCCTGCTAGTACTGTTTGTTATCTATTATCAAATGTTGATGAGAACTGGCTATGGCATAAACGTGTTGCGCATATTCATATAGATCATATGAATAAACTTGTTAGCAAACAGTTAGTTATAGGTCTTCCCAATAGAAAATTTACTAAGGACATGTTGTGCGATTCTTGTGAGAGAAGTAAACTTGTCAAATCTTCTTTTACCCCAATAGACATGGTCAAAACCAATAGGGTTTTGCAGCTGATTCACATGGACCTTTTTGGTCCATCCCAAGTGAGAAGTTTTGGAGGTAATCTGTATGGCTTCGTGTTAATTGATGACTATTCTAGATTCACCTGGACTTTATTTCTGACTTATAAAAGTGACGCTTTTTCTGTTTTCAAAAAGTTTGCAAACTTGGTACAAAATGAAACTAGTCAGAAAATTATTTCCATCAAAAGAGATCATGGAGGTGAATTCCAAAAAGATTCTTTTGATACTTACTATGAACATAATGGTATTCATCATATGTATTCAGCCCCTAGGACACCACAGCAAAATGGTGTAGTGGAAAGGAAAAATAGGTCTTTAGAGGAATTAGCTAGGAATATGCTTAAAGACTCAAATATTCCTAAGTATTTCTGGGCTGATGCAATTAACGCTGCCACACATGTTGTCAATAGGGTTCAAATTAGGCCGATTCTTAGGAAAACTCCCTATTAGTTGTACAAGGGTAGAAAGCCTAATATTTCTTACTTTAGAGTCTTTGGTTGTAAGTGCTTTGTTTTAAGCAATGGCAAGGAACACCTAGGTAAATTTGATCCCAAGGCAGATGAGGGTATCTTTCTAGGTTATTCCCAAACTAGCAAAGCCTATAGAATCTACAACAAAAGAACAAAAACCATAGAAGAGTCAGTTCATGTAAAGTTTGATGAACTTTTTAAGGAAAAATTGAACAACACTCCATCTATGGTTGATGCTTCTTTAGATGAAGTTGTAGAATCTGAACCAATAGAACCAAAGGAAACTGTCCCTCCAACCAACAGTGACTGTGTTGAACCAATTAGGGTAGATGAGTTACCTAGGGAGTGGAAGTTTAATAGAAACCATCCCATAGATTACATCATAGGGGACATCTCTAAAGGAGTGGCAACCAAGAGGAACCTTACACATTTCTATATGCTTACAGCCTTTGTATCTCAAATTGAACCCAAGAACATTAAGGAGGCTTTACTAGATAGTGAGTGGATACTTGCTATGCAAGAGGAGTTAAACCAATTTGAGAGAAACAAGGTCTGGACTCTAGTACCTAAACCAGAAAATAAGCACATCATAGGAACAAGATGGGTGTTTAGGAACAAATTAGATGAGAATGGAGTCATCACTAGAAACAAAGCTAGATTAGTGGCCAAGGGTTACAATCAGGAGGAAGGAATAGATTTTGATGAAACCTATGGCCCTGTAGCTAGGTTAGAAGCCATTAGGATACTACTTGCTTATGCATGTATAATGGACTTTAAGCTTTATCAAATGGATGTGAAAACTGCCTTTCTCAATGGTGATATCCAAGAGGAAGTTTTTGTTAGCCAAACACCTGGTATTGAGAATCCAGATTTTCCTAATCATGTCTACAAGCTAACAAAAGCCCTCTATGGGTTGAAACAAGCTCCTAGAGCTTGGTATGAGAAGCTCAGCAATTTCCTCATACAACAAAACTTTTTAAGAGGAAATGTTGACAAGACACTTTTCATAAAAACTAATGGAAATGACATCTTGCTTGTCCAAGTTTATGTTGATGACATAATCTTTGGATCTACAAACAATAAATTGTGCAAAGATTTTGAAAACTTAATGAAAGGTAAATTTGAAATGTCAATGACGGGTGAACTATCTGATTTCTTGGGATTTCAAATTAATCAAAGCAAGCAAGGCATTTTCATTAGTCAAACTAAATATTGCAATGATTTGATAAAGAAATTCAGTTTTGATAACTTCAAGTCCATTGATACTTCCATGAGTCAAGGAAACCATTTAGATAGAGATGAGAAAGGTAAACTAGTAGATGTTACAAGGTATAGGGGTATGATAGGATCATTGCTCTATCTTACAGCAAGCAGACCTGACATCATGTTCAGTGTTTGCATGTGTGCAAGATACCAATCCAATCCAAAAGAGTCTCACCTTAGTGCAGTAAAGAGGAATTTCAGATATCTAGTAGGAACTAAGAGTCTAGGCTTGTGGTATCCTAAGGGATCTACTTGTACACTAGTTGGATATTCTTATTCAGACTTTGCTGGATACAAACTAGATAGGAAAAGTACCTCAGGTACTGGTCACTTGCTAGGAAACTCCCTTGTGTCTTGGTTTAGCAAGAAACAAACTAGAATTGCACTTTCTATAGCTGAATTCGAGTACATTGCAGCTGGAAGCTGCTGTGCACAGATCCTTTGGATGAAACAACACTTATTGAATTTCGGTGTTGATTTAGGAACTGTGCCTATCATGTGTGATAACACAAGTGCAATTAGCATCACTAAGAACCCAGTGATGCAATCTAGAACCAAGCACATTGAGATTAGGCATCATTTCATTAGGGATCAATTTCAAAGTGGAAATATAAGGCTTGAATATGTCTCTACATATGATCAGTTGGCTGACATTTTTTACCAAAGCCTTGCCATAGGAAAGCTTCCTTCATATTAGGATGAGACTAGGTATCATAGATCCTAGTGAGATCTGATATCAGTTTCAAATTGATTTGACACATCGATTATCCTGTGGACACACAGAAAAATGGCTTTATAAAATCGATTGCTCAAATCGATTTATGTCATACAGTGTCTATTTTTGTAAATAGAAACGCTATAATCGATTTGGTGAATCAATGTTTTATCCCAGGAAGCTTCAAATGTTTTTAACATTACCTTTTTAATCTATTTGGATATTCGATTGACAACTTGGTATATAGTTTAAATAATCGATTTGGAAAATCGATTACGTTCGTCCCAGACATCAATGTTGAGAAACTTTCCGGACTCTACCCTGAGAATCGATTAGGGAAATCGATTGATTCAAGTTGTTTGAAATCTTCACTCAAATAAATCGATTTGGTGAATCGATGTTGAGACAAGTATATTTTTGAACTGATATGGAAGTTCAAGAACTGGTATGGCAATCGATATTGGACAGCGATTTAGTAAATTAGGGAATCGATTGACAATATGATCGTTGTAAGGTGTTTTTACTACCCGTTACAGACTCAGAATGACTCAATCGATCGGTCTTCCCAGCAACGGTAACCTAGTCGATTGGCCCAATCGATTTACGCATCTGAAAGTATAAAAGGAACAGTTGACAATCGATTATGCTCATTTCTCTCAAACCCTAAATCAATTTTGCGCCTAAAACCTCTGCATACTCACTCAAACCTTTGTTGTTTCTCATATTTCAATCCACCCAAAACTCTCTATCTCTAATATTCTATCACAGTTACAGTTTCTAAACTATTTGAAATGGCTCGAGTTAAACATACATCACCTAACACTCCTTCACAATCTTCTTCATCTAGTGGGAGAACCCCTTCACCACCTCCAACAATGTCAAAAAGATTTTATATGCCTACCCATAAAATCTTAGCAAAAGACAAAGGCAAGGGCATTGCCACCGATCAAGGAAAATTGAAGAAAAGAAAGGAGCCACCTACTGAGAAGTTGCTTGCTGATGCTATGAAAGAAATCACTCAAAAGAAGAAGAAGAGTGTTTCCACTACTCCACAAAAGAAGGCACCAACTACAAAGGATAAACAAGTTGAAGAGTTTCAGCTACCTACTGCCTTCGTTAAAAGGAAAATACATGAGGCCCGTACCTTAGATTTTCCTTACTTCGACCAAGATGGTTTCACGTTTCAAAACCATCTACGGTTTCATGGCTTAGAAGATTTTTTATCTTGCTCTCTAGACACTTATCCCAATTTGATTCGCGCATTCTACTCAACCTTCAAAATAAATGACACCGGATTCAAAGCGGTGGTTTAAGGAAAGAAGATTTTCATGACTTATGTTGAGTTCTCGAAGTTATCGAGATTTCCATATCATGGAAATTCGATCGACGGAAGCTCGGAAGCTGATACTGCTGATGCAGGCTGGGAAGCCTCACTAGAGAGACACACAGCAGTTCAGGACCTGATGGTTGATGGCTTTGTTGAAACGGTTTCACTGCCAATCGGCCAAATGAAGGTTCAGCAAAGAATGCTCATGTATGCTCTCACCCGGATGCTTGTTCCATGATCTGGTAATCATGCAGTTGTACAAAGGATGGACATTACTTTGTTGTGGGGGCTGTGCAAGGAGCTCAAGATGAGCTGGGCATGGAATGTCCTGAGGAACATGCTGGAAGCTGCAAAGGGTAAGCTAGTGCTTCCATAACCACAGCTAATTACAAAGATTCTGAAGCACTTCAAAGTGTCATTCGCAAATGAAGAAGTGTCAAAAACCACCATTTCTTTTGGTGAGTCTATTGTGAACCAAATGCAGTTGAGAAGGGTGAATGGCATTTGGAAAAGACCTCAATCTAATGCTGAACAAGTTCAACAAAATTCTCGACCAGCTGCTGAGCCAGTTGCAGCAGATTTTGAAGTCTTAGCCAAATTGCTGGAGTTGATGGCAACGCATGCAGTTCACAACACCAAAGTGGATGCGTCAAATGCAAGAATTGAAGCTGCTCTTGGAAAGCTTCAAGCTGATCTGCACTCTGTTGCGCAGGATGTCGCAGCAATCCAGGAGCATCTAGGCATTAAACAGTCTTTTAGCGATGTTGCTGAGATTGGCCGACAAGCAGCTAAAGAACCACATCCCGTGACATTAGATAGTGCTGAACCTCATGTTGAGGAGACACCTGCTGAGGGTAATATAGCGGTCTCTCCCTCACCCTTAGCTAATAGTGAGGAACAACCCATTCTAGATGTTTAGATTTTTAGGTTCTTTGTTGTTTTGAGATGCTATGCAATTCCTGTGTAATACTTTTGCTCCATGTAATATTCTATTGAAATATATGACAAATAGAGGTTATGTTTAATTGATTGATCTATATTGTTGTTTTCATTAATGAGCCAAAATCTGCGCTAATCTGTTTTTTTTTCTTTTTGTTTACTCTGAAGCCATCATCACTAGTGTTCTTTTTGTTACTAACATAGGGGGATAAATTTGATGTTGATGATTTCTCCTTTCATGCTCTCTCCTTTACTCCTTTTTGGATTAATTGACAAAGGGGGAGAAAATTTATAACTTGTTACATATTGTTACATAGTATTGATATGCACTTAAATTGTTTACTGTTTCCATTGCTGCTATGAAACTGACAATTTTGTTGCTCTGATACTGATATATTTGCTCTAATATTAGTTGTTCGGATATTGACAACTTCGATCTGATACTGCTTATGCTCTGATCAATTTTGCTCTGATACGGCTTTTGCTTTGCTCTGATACTGCTACAATTGATAAATTTGTTCTAATATTAGTTGCTTTGATATTGATAAATAAACTGCTCTGATACTGCTACATAGTGATGTTGCAAACTGCTCTGATACGATACGATCTGATATTGTTACACAGCATTTACTTGACATTAATAATGCATGATATTTCAGATATGTTCTGTTTGTTTAGCTCTAACCCTAATTCAAAAGTGTGAACAGCATGACTGCTCAAATCTAGGGGGAGCTTCTCTGTTTTGTAATTCTATTGTCATTCCTTGAAATATATCTCAAGTTAAAATTGCATGTTTGTCACTTAATCAAAAAGGGGGAGATTGTTAGACATAAGTCCATTTTTGATATTATTGACAAACATACATCATGTGATAAATCTAACATTGTAAACTGAGCAAAATTTTAGGAACAATAACTCAACCCCACATACTTGAGACAATAGCTTGCAACTCCAGGAATCAACAAAAGTTGAAAAATTCACTAAGCAAATCGATTAGGCAAATCGATTTTGTAATAGGGTTGTATGAAAAAATGTAGTTTGTGATTAAGCAATCGATTAGGCAAATCGACTAGCACATTTACTGAAAATCAATTGTACAAGTCAGAAGCAAGCCGTTTTGCATGCTAATCGATTAGGCAAATAGATTATTCCAAGCACAGGGACTAAGCAAATCGTTTAAATCGATTGACAAAATCGATTGTGCTACTTACAGAGCCAAACCAGATTTTAAATAATCGATTAGGCAAATCGATTTCAATAAAGGTCTCAAAATGAACAGGGTCTGTAATAGAACACAATCGATTGGCACAATCCATTGAAACAAATTTCTTGTTTAACAAGTTTGGCATCAATCGATTTGGTAAATCTATTGGATGAACCAACTGGTACATCTCTTTTCAGAAAAATATTACGTGTGTGTGATCAATCTTGTGCATCCAATAGGTCTATTTGTGTCATTATATTACTATTTAGATCATTTTTGTGCATCCAATAGGTGTATTTGTCTCATTGTATCAACATTTAGGACATTTTCGTCCTCCCTAGGCTTGTTCTAGTCCAATTAGGGTTTTTAACCAATTTTGGGCATCCAATAGTTGTGTTTGTCTTATTAGATTAACATTTAGGTCATTTTCGTCCTCCCACGGCTTATTCTAGTCAAATTAGGGTTTTTAACCAATCTTGTGCATCCAATAGATGTGTTTGTGTAATTTGATTATCATTTACGTCATTTTCGTCCTCCCTAGGCTTATTGTACTCCAATTAGAGTTTTTAACAAATCTTGTGTATCCATTGTTGGTGGAAGGGCCTCTATCCTTAGGAAGTTGTACACAATATTATTAACCAAATTATCCAATTCCATCCTAAGTGAAGAACTTAATATTAAAACCAACTTGTTTAATATTAATTCCAATTTAACAATAATAGATTCAAAACTTATTCAAAACTGAGATTCAAGAACACATTAATTATCAAGATAAAGAGTATAGAGATAGAGAAGTGTGCACCAAGGATTTTTATACTGGTTCAAAAATATATTCGATAGTCTACATACAATCCCAAAATCACTTACTCATTCCAGCCTTTACTAGAAATGATTTGAGTATTATAACACCCTGTTTTTCTTAGCGAGGGTGTTTTTTTTTAAAAAGAAATTAAAATAAAACAGAGAAATAAATAAGGTAAGACCTTTGAATAAATAATTAAGTCATTATAATTTACAAGCAGTTGAAAAAGTTCTCAAAATATGAATTCAAAATATTTACATAACAAAGGTGGTACAATCTTCCAGTTTAAAAATAAAAGCAACCCAAAAGAAAGACATTTGTTCCCTCTGTGTCAACCTAGTCTGATCATTTTACAACACAACTAAACACCCTGAATGATCTCCACGCGCCCCGTGAGATCCTCCTAACGTAGCTCGAATCAAGCATCCCCATCTACATTCCCATCCGTAGGGTACGAACCGGTAGGATCATCCTGGCTCTCATCTGAGGGCAAAGCCCAGATTTCCACAATAGTTGTAAAGGGTCACCAACCGAAATTAACAATTAACACATAACATTTACTTTTCAATGCACAAATAACCTTTTTAACTTATCATGCATCTTAGAAGGGTTTTCCATATGCTAAAAGTTCATATCATGCTTGCCAAATAAAATTGAAATCAAAATAAAGTTCTCAATCCATCAAGAAATACATAACTAACCAAGACATTGATAAATCAATGAGCAATATGTTATCTAACTCAAAATAAGAATTTCTACTAAGCCAATCGATTTCCAAATCGATTTCCTGAAGGTTTTTAGTGAAATTTGAATTATGGGCTTAATTCAATCGATTGGGCAATCAATTGACGGGATAGTTGAGCCACTGACTTAATGCCAATCGATTGGGCAATAGATTGGGCAATTGATTGCGCAATCGAGTGACAGCATAGCTGAGCCACTAACTTAATGCCAATCGATTTCCAAATCGATTTCTCTGCATATTCTTCCAAAAATTCATAAACTAACTCAATCACATACACACACCACTCCAAACCTTAACACTTAGCAATACCCATACAATCACCACATCATTATGAGTTTCGAAAACCCTTGTTACAACCTAACATACTATCACACAATTCCCAAATATAACTCTTAGTAAAATCAACACAATCACAATTTGAATCAAACACACTTACACATAGTTTCACAACAAAACACTTAGCACTTATAACACAATCACAATGACATCTCAAGTTCAAACACTCAATCATAAACTTGAATCAACACACTTACACACAATTTTAAAACATATCGTTTAACGGTTTCAACGCAATACCCACACAGACAAGATGAACCAACAAATCACATGGCATTGCCTTGACTCGACAATCCCAATACGGACAAGATGAACCAACAAATCACATGGCATCACCTTGACTCGACAATCCCAACACAGACAAAATGAACCAACAAATCACATGGCATCACTTTGACTTGGCAATCCCAACGCATACAAGATGAACCAACAAATCACATGGCATCACCTTGGCGCGACAATCTCAACACAGACTAAATGAAGCAACAAATCACATGGCATCACTTTGACTTGACAATCCTAATGCATACAAGATGAACCAACAAATCACATGGCATCACCTTGGCGCGACAATCTTAACACAGACAAGATGAACCAACAAATCACATGGCATCACCTTGACTCGACAATTCATTTCTTCACAAAATCATTTTCACGACAACATTAAGTAAACGCAGATATTAAGAGATTCCCCATTCTTAATACTCATTTAACTTAATGATTTTCACAAACAAACACACATTAAGCAAACATAAATATTAAGAGATTCCCCATTCTTAATACTCTTTAAACTCCAACGATTTTCAAAAACAAACATTAAGTAACCAAGACATTAAGAGATTCCCCATTCTTAACGCTCAGTTAACTTAAACGATTTTCAAACAACATTAAGTAACTAAGACATTAAGAGATTCCCCATTCTTAACGCCCAGTTAACTTAAACGATTTTCAAAACAACATTAAGTAAACAAGACATTAAGAGATTCCCCATTCTTAATACTCGTTTAACTTAATGGTTTTCAGATTTCACACAAAACCAACTTTCACATTCAATCCATACTTCACTCCAAATCATTTTCCACACAAACCACACAAAACAAACTCAAACATACTTTCACATTCAATCCATACTTCATTCCAAATCATTTTCCATACAAACCACACAGAACAAACTCAAGTTTCATTAGTTATCAATTTAGAACACGTCAAAACAACGAACACAAATCAACACAATCCATCACTCAAACACAACAAGTTTCATATACTCAAAATCATACATAAATGGGTTTAAAATTCATTCTCCATAAAACCTTACTTTAACCCTAACCAAATTCTTTTCCACACAACCACAAGTAAGTCCCTAAATGCAAACTAAAAGTTTGGAAGGAGCCCTTACCTTCACGTTAGTTGTAACGTGCGATTACAGCACCGCGAGCAAATCCGGTAAAATCTCCGCTCGCAACGCCGCTTCCAAAGTTGGTCCCCTAGCACCGTAGCGTGGTGGTGAGCAACTTTCCCTTCTATCTCTTCGCGAAACGAAGCTTAGATCTAGATAAAACGGGGAGGTTTGTGTTTGAATCCCTAATATCGTTTTTCTTCGTTTTCGGATCAAAGAGGAAGAGTGAAGTTGAGTAGTCCTTGTCCTATCACCCACTAAGCCTTGGGTTTCTATTCTTGAGAAAAAGAAGCAAAGAAAAGCGAAAATGGAAGAAGGGGAAAAAGGAGTTCACGCGAGGCTGAAGGAGGAAGATGGAAATGCTTTCTTTTCTTTCTTTCTCTTTTCCTTTCTTCTATTTTCTTTTCTCTTTCTTTCCTTCCTTTCCTTTTCTTTTCCATTTCCTTTTTCCTCTTTTCCTTCCAAACATATACTTATATATTACTAATATTAATAATATATAATATATATATATACATATAATATATATATATATATATATAATAATTAAACCTAAACCAATAAATATCTAACAACTCTCACATCCATTATTTCACTCACATCTCCAATTATTTTGATAAAAATATCTACTCTCGTCGCAACTCAATTGTCAAATACAATTTTCAGCAACCTGAGATATTTTGAACAAAACCGCCCAGAATTAAATTCTTCGAAACTTAAATAAATTATTCTTCGACAAATATTTTTAATCCAATTTCCAAAAATATATTTTCGGCCTTTAACTCACTAAATACCGAAAACTGGGTTAAAAGCCTAAGCAATTTAACACAAAATACCCTAAAATTGTATAACTTAGGATTTAAAATGACGGGTCTTACAAGTATGTTTACAGACTTTCCAGCACTTCAATGCCTATACATCTAACTCAACATCAATCTACAATAACAACCAATCTATCCTTAAGAACTAATCACCAAGATCTAGCAAGATCATATTGAGATCTCTTTTAGATGATCACACACACTCTAAAAGATGACCACCAGTTTCACAATACTGGATTTCCACTCTCTTTCTTTTACAAAGATGGTTCTTTCAAAAAGACTAAAACACTTGATTCAATCACAATGAATTCTCACACTAAGTATTTGCCAATAATGTTTGTGAGTTACAACAATTTTTCTCAAAGTGTATTTTTCGAAAAGCTAATGAAATTCTTTCAGATCTTTCTATCTGTTGTAAAAATTGTGATTGATTCAGTTTATATAGTTTTAGAAAAACTTTAGACAAATTGATTTCCCAATCGATTTTCTTAATGCGTATTACCAGATCAATCGATTTTGCATTTCTTGTTTTTCTTGAAATTCTTGAAATAGATGAACTAATCGATTTGCTAATCGATTTTTTTATTGCATATATCAGAAACTGATACTCAGTTCATATTAGAGTCGATTGAATAATTGATTATAATTGTTTTGTTCAAAATGCGAGATCAAACAATTGATTACTCAGTCGATTCACTTTCATTAACATAATCGATTTGCCAATGGGCTAATTTCTCCCTATAACTCAGACACTTAATCAAATCGATTAGCCAATCGACTGATTTGTCCCTATAACTCAGATATTTAATTAAAATCGATGTGCCAATCGATTAGGCAATATGTTTCTAATAAATGATGAACTAATTCATTCATGCAATCGATTAACTAATTGATTAGTATAAAGCTTGTAACATAAGAAAGGTATATCAATCGATTGTCCAGTCGATTTCTTTTAATCATAGAACATTGGTCTGATAAAAATATTTAAGTAATCGATTTGCTAATCGATTAACTCAGTGAAAACTTTGTTCTATGAATTAAAAAATCGATTAACCAATTGATTTATCAATTGACTAATTAACATACTTATTTTATGATTTCAGTTTTAATCGACAAATATTAGATGTGGGAAATCATAATGTTGAATCTAACTAATAAACACTATGAACAATAGACAAATTTACACATAATCTTCAAGCCTTGTATGATATGATCAATCTTTTCTTGATAGCTTGAGATCCAAGATTTGTCCAAGTGTAGTGTTTGATTCTTTCCTGAAATGTATCTCAACCCAAACTATTAGATTAATCAGATAATTCATATACATTGTATGTTTGGAAGTTATATCAAAACCATAGTCAAGGAGGCATGTATCTTACAATCTCCCCCTTTTTGATTAAATGACAAACATACAATTTAACTTTGAGTTTACATTTCAAAATTTAAAACCTAACTTTTTAATAACTCTTATTTAAAACTCCCCCTGAATTATAGAATTCATAATTCATTTCAATTTCAAATTTCAGATTTAATTTTCAGTATACATGATAAGATAAGCATAAGCACAAGTTAAATTCATTCAAATTCTCCAAGTTAAATTCATTCAAATTCTCCCCCTTTGTCATTAAATTCAAAAGGATAATACAAGAGAGAATAATGATTCAAAAGCTATTACAAGAGATATACTGACAAAAAAAAAATTACAAAACAACAAAGAAAACAAAAGCCTAAACAACTAATCTAGGGTTGTTCCTCATTATCACCAATGGGAGAGGTAGAGACTGCTATATTACCCTTAGCAAGTGTCTCCTCACCATGAGGTTCAGAACTATCGAGGATGATAGGGGTTGTTTCTTCAGTTGCTTGTGTGCCAACAACATTATTAGCAGGTTGCTCAGGTTGAACATCATTCTGTTGCAGATTAGTAGTGGCAGAATAAGGTTGATCGTCTTGATTGGCCAGTTGTGTGCCAATGTCAGCTATGTCTTCAAATGACATCTTGAGACCCAAATGGTCTTGGATGGCATTTA
Organism: Cicer bijugum; assembly: GCA_037974875.1. Taxonomy (NCBI): domain Eukaryota; kingdom Viridiplantae; phylum Streptophyta; class Magnoliopsida; order Fabales; family Fabaceae; genus Cicer; species Cicer bijugum. Next base: position 308,244 of record JBBPBT010000524.1, read on the forward strand.
CATCTTGAACAACTGAGTTGAGGGTTGCTTGGAGTTGCACAAGGGAGGCTTCCACCTTAGCATTGTGTGCAGCTTGAGACTCCATAAGTTCCAACAACTTAGCTAAAACCTCAGATTGGTTTTCAACTTGCTCAACTTGTTCAGCATTTGGTTGAGCCCTTGTCCAAATTCCATTGATCTTCTTCAATTACATTTGGTTGACAATTGACTCACCAAAAATCAGAGTTTTCTTTACTGATTCTTCATTGACAACTGATATTTTGAAGTGTCTCAGAATCTTGGTGATCAATTGAGGGTAAGGGAGCATTAGCTTTCCTTGTGATGTTTTTAACATATTAACCAGCACAATCCACGCCCAACTCATCTTGAGTTCCTTGTAAAGGCCCCAAAGAAGAGTAATGTCAAGCTTATGAACTATGGCATGGTTCCCTGATCTAGGTACCAACATTCTTGTTAGCACATACATCAACATCCTATGTTGGACCTTCATTTGACCAATTGGGAGAGATGTTCTTTCCACAAACCCTTCAACAATCAAGTCTTGAATGGTTGTGTATCTATCTACTGATGTTTCCCAAGCATCATCAGTAGAATCAGGATTGGTTCTACCATCAACAGCTTCTCCATTGAAGGGTAGTCCTGATAGCTTGGAGAACTCCCTAAAAGTCATAGAAATTTTCTTGCCTTTAATTTCAGACTCAAATCCAATGTATGTGAGGGTGAAGTTTGAGTAGAAGGCTTAATAAGTCTTGGATAGATTTCCAAGGGCAGGAGAGAAAATCTACCAATCCATGAAATCTGAGATGGTGTTGGAAGGTGAATCCATTTGCATCAAAGTAGGCAAAATCTAGAGTTCTTGCCTCATGGATTTTCCTCTTTAGGAATGCAGGCGGAAGAACAATGTCCTCAGTAGGTTTCCCTTTGGGAGGTTGAGGCTTCTTTAGCTGAGGGGAAGAGGTGGTTTTCTTCTTCTTTTCGGTTGGCCCCTTCATGGCATCATCCATCAGCTTTTCTGTTTGAGGAACCTTCCTCTTTTTGGTTTTTCCTTGGTCAGTGGCAATGGCTTTACCTTTATCCTTTGCCAAAATCTTATGAGTGGGTATAGGAACTCTTTTTGCAGGAGGGTAAGTAGGTTGAGGAGAAGGAGTTCCATCACTAGAGGTTGAGGAAGAATGTAGGGAAATGGATTTTGAAGAGGATGATGGTGGTTTCTCACTTGTTTGTTTAACTCTTGCCATTAGAGAGATTTGGGAAGCTTGAGAGGTTTGAGAAGTTTGAGAAGTATCAAAGCACAGAGAAATCGAGTTTGGGGAGAGTTTGATAGTGAAAATGTGTTGAGAAATCGATTTAGGGATTTAAATGATACTGTTCAGAGTCGATTTATATATCGATTTTATTACACATTTGCACACAAAACTACGATTGCCAAATCGATTTTGTTACCGTTATTGGAGGGAAATGAAAGGTTTTAGTTACAGTTGCCTCCAACGGCTAGTATTTTTGCAACAGTCATATTGCAAATCGATTTCCATATCAGTTCAGGAAAACTTCTCATAACAGCATTGATTTCCAAATCGATTTCTTTAAAGATATTGACCAGTGCAGGTATTCCAATAGACTTCCAAATTGACTTATTTGGCTGGCAATTTTTATAATTTGACAAAATCGATTACCAAATCGATGCGCATGTTTGAGTTTGGAAAATTTCTCAAATCTTTGGATTTTTGGGAGAATCAATCGATTATGAAATCGATTTTTTAAAACAATTTTCCATATCCTCAATCGATTCACCAATCGATTGGATTGATGTATATTTTTTCACATCGATTTTGGTTCAGCATTTATTGCTACCACAGATCACTAAATCGATTATGAAATCAATTGTCGTGTTTTATATTTTGACAATTGAGAAACATTGCAGCATAAATCGCTTGTGAATTCGATTTTGTAATACTGATTTGAAATTTTGACACAGGATAATCGATGTGAAAATCGACTTATCTATTGCAAGTTAGTAAATTTAGAGAAAACATCAATGTCTCAATCGATTTTCTACAGAGATCATTATTCATTTTGATCCATTATACCAAGTTTCCTTCTAATATAGAAAAACTTTCTTTGGGTAGGGCTTTGGTAAAGATATCAGCTAATTGATCAGATGTATTAATATATTCAAGCATGATATTACCATTTGGGTATTGATCCCTAATGAAATGATGTTTAATCTCTATATGCTTTGTTCTTGAGTGCATAACATGATTCTTTGTGATATTTATGGCACTAGTGTTGTCACACGTTAATAGCACAGTTCCAAGATCAACACCAAAGTCATAAATGTGTTGTTTCATCCATAATATTTGTGGACAACAACTTCGAGCAGCTACATATTCAGCCTCAGTTGTTGAAAGTGCAACACTATTTTGCTTCTTGTTATGCCAAGATACAAGTGAATTCCCTAATAGATGGCAAGTACCAGATGTACTTTTTCTGTCTAATTGGCAACTAACAAAATCAGAATAGCCAACAAGAGTGCAAGTTGATCCCTTAGGATACCATAAACCTAGATTTTTGGTTCCTATTAGATATCGGAAAATTCTTTTGACTGCACTTAGATAGGATTCCTTAGGATTAGCTTGATATCTTGCACACATGCAAACACTAAACATAATGTCAGGTCTACTAGCTATAAGATATAATAAACATTCTATCATGCCTCTAAACATGGTCATATCCATAAATTTTCCCTTTTCATCTTTATCCAAATGACAAGCTTGACTCATGGGTGTATCAATAGATTTAAATTTATCAAATCCAAACTTCTTTAAGAGATCATTACAATACTTGATTTGACTTAGGAAAATACCATTCTTGCTTTGATTGATTTGAAATCCTAAGAAGAAGGTTAATTCTCCCATCATGGACATTTCAAATCTTCCTTTCATCATATTTTCAAATTCTTTGCAAAGCTTACTGTTTGTGGATCCAAAAATTATGTCTTTTCCCTTTTTCTTTATAAAGAGTGTTTTATCAACATTTCCTCTTAAAAAATTTTGTTGTATGATGAAATTACTGAGTTTTTCATACCAAGCTCTTGGAGCTTGTTTCAATCCATAGAGAGCTTTTGTTAGTTTATAAACATGGTTTTAAAAAGCAGGATCCTAAAATCCTGGAGTTTGACTAACATAAACCCCCTCTTGGATATCACCATTCAGAAAATCACTATTTACATCCATTAGATGCAATTTAAAATCCATGGTACAAGCATAAGCAAGCAAAATCCTAATTGCTTCTAATCTGGCTACAGGAGCATAAGTTTCATCATAATCAATATCTTCCTCTTGGTTGTAGCCTTTAGCAACTAGTCTAGCCTTATTTCTTGTTATTACTCCATTCTCATCCATCTTATTCCTAAACACCCATCTAGTTTCAATAATATGTTTGTTTTCTGGTTTAGGAACTAAGATCCATACTTTGTTTCTCTCAAATTGATTAAGCTCTTCTTGCATGGCAATTATCCAATCATTGTCCAAGAGAGCTTCTTTTATATTCTTAGGTTCTACTTGAGAAACAAATGCTATGAAATTACAGAAGTGTCTAAGGGATTTTCTAGTAGCAATTCCCTTAGAAATTTCTCCTATGATGTTGTCAATAGGATGGTTTTTGTAGAATTTCCATTCCTTAGGTAAGTCATCATCCCCTATAAGTTCTATATAATCAATGTCAGTTGGAGGTAATGTTTCATTTGGTTCATTTGGATCTGATTCCACAATTTCATCAAGAGAATCACCAACTGTAAGAGGGGTATTGTTCAATTTTTTGGTAAACATTTCATCAAATTTTACATGAACAGATTCCTCTATAGTTTTAGTTCATTTATTGTAGATTCTATAGACCTTACTAGATTGTGAATATCCTAGAAAAAATCCCTAATCTGCCTTAGAATCAAATTTCCCTAGATGCTCTTTTCCATTATTCAGTACAAAACACTTACATCCAAAGACTCAAAAATAGGCAATGTTTGGTTTTCTATTGTATATTTCATAGGGTGTTTTTCTAAGGATAGGCCTAATTAGAACTGTATTTATCACATGAGTAGCTGTGTTTATTGCATCAGCCCAAAAGTATTTTGGAAGCTTAGAGTCGTTAAGCATTGTTCTAGCAAGTTCTTCTAAAGCTCTATTCATCCTTTCTACAACTCCATTCTGTTGTGGAGTTCTTGGGGCTGAGTAAATGTGGTGAATTCCTTTTTTATCACAATAATTGTCAAAAGATTCATTTTGAAATTCTCCACCATGATCACTCTTAATGGAGACTATTTTCTGATTCTTCTCATTTTGAACTTGATTTGCAAATTTTTGGAAAATTGAGAAGGTATCACTTTTGTAAGACAGAAAATAAGTCCATGTATATCTAGAGAAATCATCAACTAAAACATAGCCATAAAGATTTCCTCCAAAACATTTTACTTGAGAGGGACCAAATAGATCCATGTGAATCAATTGTAGAACTCTATTAGTTTGTACTAAGTCTATTGGTGGGAAAGAGGACTTGACCAATTTACTTTTCTCACAAGAGTCACATAATTTGTCCTTAGTAAATTTTCTGTTAGTTGTTTGCTAACAATTTTGTTAAGATGGTTTATATGTGTGTGAGCTATTCTCTTGTGCCACAACCAATCTTCGTCAGATTTAGATAACAAACAGCGAACATTATTTGAAGGCAAAGAGTCAAGATCAATCATGTATATATTATTTACCCTTTCACCTACCAATTTTATGCTATCATCTTCCTTGTGCTCAAGTGTACAAGTATGTGATGTAAAATATACCTGGTAGCCTTTATCACAAAGCTGACTAATGCTAAGCAGGTTGTGTTTCAAACCTTTTACATAGAGAACATCCTTGATTACCGTTGTTGATTCACTCCCTATGTGTCCATCACCAAGTATTTTGCCTTTGTTGTTGTCACCATACTTAACATATCCTCCTTCTTTCAAATTCAGAGACATGAATTTTGATTTGTCTCCAGTCATATGCTTGGAACATCCAGTGTTTAGGTACCATGAGTGAGTTTTGGATGTCAAGCAGACCTGCAAAACAGAATTCAGACTTTGGTTTTAGGTACCCAATTTAGATTGGGTCCTTGAGGGTTAGTCTCAATCACAGGTTTCTTTACTCTCCAAACTTGTTTCCATCCCTTGTCAGCAAGCTTTTTCAATTTACAATCCAAAGATATATGTCCCTTTTTGCAACAAAAATGGCATGAAAACACAGAGGATGTACTTTGAGTTGGTTTATTGAAAACATCTTGAATTGGCTTTGATCCAACCAGTTTATGATTCTTTTGAGCATTCCTATTTGGTCTATAGCCAATTCCAGATTTTTCATTTGCATTCTTTTGGTTGCCAAGAAGAACATTTAGGTTGTTTCTACCACTAGTAAATTTTGCTATATCAAATTGTAGTGATTCAACCTTTCTTTCAAGTTCAATTAAACTAGTAAGTCTATCATGTGCTTTCTTTTTCAAAAGTGCATTCATGTCTTCAAGCAACTTATGATCCTTTTTGATTTCTTCATACATCATGCACTGTTTTTCTAACATTTTCATAGTGCAAATCAATTGTTTGACTACCATAATATTTTCATCATGCAATTCATTGAAAGCATCATGCAATTCTTCATAAGAGGGATTAGAGGTAGTACTTACATCGCTATCTGAATCTGAGTTAGTGTTGGCCATTAAAGACAAGTTTGCTTCTTCTTCTTCTGAAGTTTCAGAAGATTCTTCATCATTGTCATTCCAAGCTATGTAGGCTCTTTTAGTTTTTGAAGATGGTTGATCCTTGCCTTTAGCTTTCACAGTCGAAATCATTTGTCTCATTCTTGCTGAAGCTTTTTGTCCTTGAGTTGGATGGTTTCCTTGGTTGGTTTCCTTTCTTCTTCAGAAATTTCTTGAACATTGTGACCAGCATTCCGATTTCAGGTTCTTCATCAGTTTCACTGTCAAAATCATCAGTACAGGTTTCTGGTTCAGATTTTACTTTATAAGATTGAGCTTTCAGAGATAGTCCCTTCCTTTTCCGATCAGTTTGCTCTGACTCATTCAATAGGTGCAGCTCCATTTCATGTTCTCTGAGCTTTCCAAAGAGGGTGGCAATGGTCATGCTTCCAAGATCCTTTGATTCAGCTATTGCAGTGACCTTAGGTTGCCATTCTCTTGTCAAGCATCTCATTACTTTGTTTATTTGTTGCTCATTATCAATTACTTTCCCTAGAGCATTCAGATTGTTAATGACATGTGTGAACCATGTCTGCATGTCATTGATTGACTCATCCTTCTTCATATTGAAGAGTTCGTATTCATGCATCAGAGTGTTAGTTATGGCCCTCTTGACATCAGTTGTGCCTTCATGAGTTTCTTGGAGTGTATCCCACATTTCTTTGGAGGTTTTGCAATTTGATACCTTGAAAAACTCATCAGCACTCAAAGCAGAAGTTATTATATTTTTGGCTTTTGCATTATAGCCAACTCTTTTCTTATCATCATCAGACCAATCAGATCTTGGTTTCATGATTAATGATCCATCAGTACCCGCAAGTCAAGGCACATAAGGACCAATTTCTACTGCATCTAATATGTCAAGACCACTTGCCACTAGAAAGATAAGCATTCTTTCTTTCCAGTACATATAAGCAGACCCATTAAAGGCAGGGGGTCTAGCTAAACAGGCACCTTTACCAAAGAATTCAATAGAGGCCATTTTCTTTTTGAGAAATAGTCTAAAAGATTAAGCTCTAATACCAATTGTTGGTGGAATGGCCTCTATCCTTAGGAAGTTGTACACAACATTATTAACCAGATTATCCAATACCTTCCTAAGTGATGAACTTAATATTAAAACCAACTTGTTTAATATTAATTCCAATTTAACAATAATTGATTCAATACTTATTCAAAACTGAGATTCAAGAACACATGTATTATCAAGATAAAGAGTATAGAGATAGAGAAGTGTGCACTAGGGATTTTTATCTGGTTCAACTATCTATTCGATAGTCTACATCCAGTCCCGAAATCACTTACTGATTCCAGCCTTTACTGTAAATAATTTGAGTATGTTTACAGACTTTCCATGACTTCAATGCCAATAAATCTAACTCAACATCAATCAACAACAACAACCAATCTATCCTTAAGAACTAATCACCAAGCTCTAGCAAGATCAGATTGAGATCTCTTTTAGATGATCACACACACACTAAAAGATGACCACCAGTTTCACAATACTGGATTTCCACTCTCTTTCTTTTACAAAGATGGTTCTTTCAAAAAGACTAAAACACTTGATTCAATCACAATGAATTCTCACACTATGTATTTGATAATAATGTTTGTGAGTTACAAAAAATTTTCTCAAAGTGTATTTTTCAAAAAGCTATTGAAATTCTTTCAGTTCTTTCTATCTGTTGTAAAAATTGTGATTGATTCAGTTTATATAGTTTCAGAAAAACTTCAGACAAATCAATTTCCCAATAGATTTTATTAATGCGTATTACCAGATCAATCGATTTCACATTTCTTGTTTTTCTTGAAATTCTTGAAATAGATGAACTAATCGATTTGCTAATCGATTTTATAATGCATATATCAGAAACAGATAATTAGTTCATATCAAAGTCGATTGAATAATCGATTATAATTGTTTTGTTCAAAATGCGAGATCAAGCAATCGATTACTCAGTCGATTCACTTTCATTAACATAATTGATTTGGCAATGGGCTAATTTCTCCCTGTGACTCAAACACTTAATCAAATCGATTTGCCAATCGACTGATTTGTCCCTGTAACTCTGATATTTAATTAAAATCGATGTGCCAATTGATTATGCAATAGGTTTCTGATAAATGATTAACTAATTCATTCATGCAATCGATTAACTAATTGATTAGTAGAAAGCTTGTAACTTAAGAAAACTATATCTATCGATAGTCCAATCCAGTTCTTTTAAACATAGAACACGGGTTTGATAAAAACATTTAAGTAATCGATTTGCTAATCGATTAACTTAGTGAAAACTTTGTTCTATGAATCAGAAAATCGATTACCCAATTGATTGAATAACACACTTATTTTATGATTTCAGTTTTAATTGGCAAATATTAGATGTGTGAAATCATATAGTTAGATAATGCATATACATTATATGTTTGGAAGTTATATCAAAATCATAGTCAATGAGGCACATATCTTACATCCAATAGGTGTGTTTGTCTCATTGGATTAACATTTAGTTCATTTTCGTCCTCCCTAGGCTTATTCTAGTCCAATTAGTGTTTGTAACCAATCTTGTGCATCCAGTTAGTTTATTTGTGTGATTGGATTAACATTTAGGTCATTTGCATCCTCCCTAGGCTTATTCTTGTCCAATTATGGTTTTTAACCAATCTTGTGTGTCCAATAAGTGTGTTTCTCTCACTGGATTAACATTTATGTCATTTTCGTTCTCGGTAAGCTTTATCTAGTAAAATTAGGCTTTATAACCAATCTTGTGCATCCAATAGGTGTGTTTGTCTCATTTGTTTAAAATTTAGATCATTTTTGTCCTCCCTCGGCTTATTGTAATCCAATTATGGTTTTTAACAAATCATCTGCATCCAATAGGTGTGTTTGTCTCATTGGATTAACATTTAGTTCATTTTCATACACCGTAGGCTTATTCTAGTAAAATTAGGGTTTTAACAAATGTCTTGCATCCAAGTAATTAATTTGTGTGAATGGATAAACAATTAGGTCATTTTAATCCTCCTTCGGCTTATTCTAGTCCAATTATGGTTTTTAACCGATCGTGTGCATCCAATAAGTTCATTTGTCTCATTGGATTAACATTATGGCCATTTTCGTCATCCTCAGGCTTATTCTAGTCCAATTAGGGTATTTAACCAATCTTGTGCATCCAATAAGTTCATTTGTGTCATTGGATTAACATTTAGGTCATTTTCGTCCTCCATAGGCTTATTCTAGTTCAATTAGAGTTTTCAACAAAACTTGTGCATCCATTAAGTTCATTTGTGTCATTGGATTACTAGTTAGGTCATTTTCCTCCTCGTTATGCTTTTTAACCAATCTTGTACATCCAATAGGCGTGTTTGTCATATTGGATTAACATCTTGGTCATTTTCGTCGTCCCTAGGCTTGTTCTAGTCCAATTACGGGTCTTAATCAATCTTGTGAATCCATTAAGTTCATTTTTGTCATTGGATTAACATTTACGTCATTTTTGTCATCCATAGGCTTATTATAGTTCAATTAGGGTTTTTAACCAATCTTATGCATCCAATAAGGTCATTTGAGTCGTATGATTAACATTTAGGTCATTTTTATCCTCCCTATGCTCATTCTAGTCCAATTTAGGTTTTTAACCAACTTATGCATCCAATAAGTTCATTTGTGTCATTGGATTACTATTTAGATCATTCTCGTCCTTGCTTAGATTATTCTATTCCAATTAGGGTTTTTAAAAAATCTAGTGCATCTGAGTTTATCTAATTGGATTAACATTTTGATAATTTTTGTTCTCCCTTAACTTATTCTAGTCCAATTAGGGTTTTTAACCAATCTTGTGCATCCAATTAGTTCATTTGTATTATTGGATTAACATTTCAGTCATTTTCGTCCTCCCTATGCTTTTACTAGTCCAATTAGGGTTTTTAACAAATCTTGTGCATCCAACAAGTTCATTTTTGTAATGGAATTAACATTTTTATCATTTTCATCCTCCCTAGGCTTTTCCTAGTCCAATTAGGGGTTTTAATCAATCTTGTGAATCCATTAAGTTCATTTGTGTAATTGGATTAAAATTTAGGTCATTTTCGTCAACCATAGTCTTATTCTAGTCTAATTAGGGTTTTTAACCATTCTTATGCATCCAATAAGGTCATTTTTGTCATTGGATTAACATTTAGGTTATTTTCGTCATCCCTAGGCTTATTCTAGTCCAATTTGGTTTCAAAACAATCTTTTGCAACCAATAAGTTCATTTGTGTCACTCGATTAACATTTAGGTCATTTTCGTCGTCGCTAGGCTTATTCTAGTCCAATTAGAGCTTCTAAAAAATCTAGTGCAGCCAATAGGTGTGTTTGTCTTATTGGATAAACATTTTGGTCATTTTCTTCCTCCCTTGGCTTATTCTAGTCCAATTAGGGTTTTTAACCAATCTTGTGCATACAATAGGTGTGTTTGTGTCATTGGATTAACATTTTGATCATTTTCTTCCTCCCAATGCATCTTCTAGTCCAATATGGGTATCTAACCAATCTTGTGCATCCAATAGGTGCGTTTGTCACATTGGATAAACATTAAGGTTATTTTCGTCAGTCATTGGCTTATTTTTGTCAAGTTAAAGCTTTTAACCAATATTGTGCATCCAATAAGTTCATTTATGTCATTGGATTAACATTTAGGCCATTTTCATCTTCCCTAAGCTTATTCTACTCCAATTAGGGTTTTTAATCAATCTTGTGCTTCCAATAAGTTCATTTGTGTCGTTTGATTAACAATTAGGTCATTTTCGTTCTCCCTAGGCTTATTCTAGTCCAATTAGGGTTTTTAACCAATCTTGTGCATCCAAAACATGTATTTGTGTCGTTGGATTAACATTTACGTCATTTTCGTCCTTTCTAGGCTTATTCAAGTCCAATTCAAGTTTTTGACCAATCTTGTACATCTAAAAAGTTCACTTGTGGCCTTGGATTAAAATTTAAGTCTTGTTCGTGTTCCCTAGGGTTGTACTTGTCCAATTAGGGTTTTTAAAAAAACTTGTGCAACTAATAAGTTCATTTGTGTCATTGGATTAACATTTAGGTCGTTTTCGTTCTCGCTAGGCTTATTCTAGTCCAATTAGGGTTTTTAACCAATCTTTTCCATCTAATACGTGTGTTTGTCTCATTTGATTAACATTTTGGTCATTTTCGTCCTCCCTTGGCTTTTTGTTGTCCAATTAGGGTTTTTAACCAATCTTGTGCATCCAATAGGTGTGTTTATCACATTGGATTAACCTTTAGGTCATTTTCGTCCTCCCAAGGCATATACTAGTGCAATTTGGTTTTCTAACCAATTTTGTGCATCCAATAAGTTTATTTGTGTCATTGGATTAACATTTGGGTAATTATCATCCTTCCTAGGGTTATTCTAGTCCAACTAGAGTTTCTAACCAATCTTGGGCATCCAATAGATGTATTTGTATCATAGGATTAAACTTTAGGTAATTTTCTTCCTCCCTTGGCTTATTCTAGTCCAATTAGAGTTTTTAACCAGTCTTGTGCGTCCGATAAGTTCACTTGTGTCGTTGGATTAACATTTTGGTTATTTTTGTCCTCCTTAGGCTTGTTCTAGTCCTGTTAGGGTTTTTAACAAACTTGTGCATCCAATAAGTTCATTTGTGTCATTGGATTAACATTTAGGTCATTTTCATCCTCCCTAGGCTTGTTGTAGTCAACTTAGGGTTTTTAAAAAATGTTGTGCATCCAAGAGCTGTGTTTGTGTCAATAGACTTCTATTTAGGTTATTTTTCAGCCTCCCTTGGCTTATTCTAGTCCAATTAGGATTTTTAACCATTCGTGAGCATCCAATACGCGTGTTTCACTCTTTGGGTTAACATTTAGGTCATTTTCATCCTCCCTAGGCTTGTTCTAGTCCAATTTGTGTTTTTAACCAATCTTGTGCATCCAATAGGTGTGTTTGCGCATTGAACTAACATTTAGGTCATTATCGTCCTCCCTAGTCTTACTCTAGTCCAATTACGATTTTTAACCAATCTTGTTCATCCAATAAGTTTATTTGCGTCATTTGATTAACATTTAGGTCATTTTCGTCCTCCCTAAGCTTATTCTAGTACAATTAGGGTTTTTAACCAATCTTGTGCATTCAATAACTTCGTTAGCGTCTTCGGATTTACAATTAGGTCATTTTTGTCCTGCCAATACTTATTTTTGTCTAATTATGGTTTTTTACCAATATTAAGCACTCAATTGGTGTGTTTGTTTCATTGGATTAACATTTAGGACAATTCGTCCTCCAAAGGATTATTCTTGTCCAACAAGGGTTTTTAACCAATCATGTGCATCTAATAGGTGTGTTTGTGTTATCGGATTAACATTTAGGTCATTTTCGTCCTCCCAAGGCTTATTGTACAATCAGGGTTTTTAACCATTATTGTGCTTCCAAATGATGTGTTTGTCTCATTAAATTAACATTTAGGTCATTTTTGTCCTCCCTAAGTTTATTCTTGTCCAATTGGCATTTTTGAACTATCTCGTGAATCCAGCAAGTTCATTTGTGTTGTTGGATTAACATTGAGGTCACTTTCATCCTTCCTAGGCTTGTTCTAGTCCAATAAAGGTTTTTAACCAATCTTGTGCATCCAATAGGTCTATTTATGTCATTATATTACTATTTAGGTCATTTTTTGTGCATCCAATAGGTGTATTACTCTCATTGTATCGACATTTAGGACATTGTCGTCCTTCCTAGGCTTGTTCTTGTCCAATCATGGTTTTTAACCAATCTTGGGCATCCAATAGTTGTGTTTGTCTTATTGGTTTAACATTTAGGTCATTTTCGTCCTCCCTAAGCTAATTGTACTCCAATTAGAGTTTTTAACAAATCTTGTGTATTCAATAGGTGTGTTTGTCTCATTGAAATAACATTTAGTTCATTTTCGACCTCCGTAGGCTTATTCTAGTCCAATTAGTGTTTTTAACCAATCTTGTGCATCCAATTAGTTTATTTGTGTGATTGGATTAACATTTAGGTCATTTTCATCCTCCCTAGGCTTATTCTAGTAGAATTAGCGTTTTTAACCCATCGTGTGCATCCAATAAGTTCATTTGTCTCATTGGATTAACGTTATGGTCATTTTTGTCGTCTATAAGCTTATTCTTGTCCAATTATGGTTTTTAACCAATCTTGTGTGTCCAATAAGTGTGTTTCTCTCACTGGATTAACATTTATGTCATTTTCGTTCTCTGTAAGCTTTATCTAGTAAAATTAGGCTTTTTAACCAATCTTGTGCATACAATAGGTGTGTTTGTGTCATTGGATTAACATTTTGATCATTTTCTTCCTCCCAATGCATCTTCTTGTCCAATATGGGTTTCTAACCAATCTTGTGCATCCAATACGTGCGTTTGTCACATTGGATAAACATTAAGGTTATTTTCGTCAGACATTGGCTTATTTTTGTCAAGTTAAAGCTTTTAACCAATCTTGTGCATCCAATAAGTTCCTTTATGTCATTGGACTAACATTTTGGCCATTTTCGTCTTCCCTAAGCTTATTCTACTCCAATTAGGGTTTTTATCAATCTTGTGCTTCCAATAAGTTCATTTGTGTCGTTTGATTAACAATTAGGTCATTTTCGTTCTCCCTAGGCTTATTCTAGTCCAATTAGGGTTTTTAACCAATCTTGTGTATCCAAAACATGTATTTGTGTCGTTGGATTAACATTTACGTCATTTTCGTCCTTTCTAGGCTTATTCAAGTCCAATTCAAGTTTTTGACCAATCTTGTACATCTAATAAGTTCACTTGTGTCATTTGATTAACATTTAAGTCTTGTTCGTCTTCCCTAGGGTTGTACTTGTCCAATTACGGTTTTTAAAAAAACTTGTGCAACTAATAAGTTCATTTGTGTCATTGGATTAACATTTAGGTCATTTTCGTTCTCGATAGGCTTATTCTAGTCCAATTAGGGTTTTTAACCAATCTTTTCCATCTAATATGTGTGTTTGTCTCATTGGATTAACATTTTGGTCATTTTCGTCCTCCCATGGCTTTTTATCGTCCAATTAGGGTTTTTAACCAATCTTGTGCTTCCAATAGGTGTGTTTTTCACATTTGATTAACCTTTAGGTCATGTTCGTGCTCCCAAGGCATACTCTAGTCCAATTTGGTTTTCTAACCAATTTTGTGCATCCAATAAGTTTATTTGTGTCATTGTATTAACATTTGGGTTATTATCTTCCTTCCTAGGGTTATTCTAGTCCAACTAGAGTTTCTAACCAATCTTGGGCATCCAATAGATGTATTTGTGTCATAGGATTAAACTTTAGGTAATTTTCTTCCTCCCTTGGCTTATTCTAGTCCAATTAGAGTTTTTAACCAATCTTGTGCGTCCGATAAGTTCAGTTGAGTCGTTGGATTAACATTTAGGTTATTGTCGTCCTCCCTAGGCTTGTTCTAGTTTGGTTAGGGTTTTTAACAAATCTTGTGCATCCAATAAGTTCATTTGTGTCATTGGATTAACATTTAGGTCATTTTCATCCTCCCTAGGCTTGTTGTAGTCAAGTTAGGGTTTTTTACAAATGTTGTGCATCCAAGAGGTGTGTTTGTGTCAATAAACTTCTATTTAGGTTATTTTTCATCCTCCCTTGGCTTATTCTACTCCAATTAGGGTTTTTAACCATTCGTGAGCATCCAATACGCGTGTTTCACTCGTTGGGTTAACATTTAGGTCATTTTCATCCTCCCTAGGCTTGTTCTAGTCCAATTTGTGTTTTTAACCAATCTTGTGCATCCAATAGGTGTGTTTGCGCATTGAACTAACATTTAGGTCATTATCGTCCTCCCTAGTCTTACTCTAGTCCAATTACGATTTTTAACCAATCTTGTTCATCCAATAAGTTTAGTTGCGTCATTTGATTAACATTTTGGTCATTTTGGTCCTCCCTAGGCTTATTCTAGTACAATTAGGGTTTTTAACCAATCTTGTGCATTCAATAACTTCGTTAGTGTCTTCGGATTAACAATTAGGTCATTTTTGTCCTGCCAATACTTATTTTTGTCCAATTATGGTTTTTTACCAATATTAAGCACTCAATTGGTGTGTTTGTGTCATTGGATTAACATTTAGGACAATTCGTCCTCCAAAGTATTATTCTTGTCCAACAAGGGTTTTTAACCAATCATGTGCATCTAATAGGTGTGTTTGCGTCATCGGATTAACATTTAGGTCCTTTTCGTCCTCCCAAGGCTTATTGTACAATTATGGTTTTTAACCATTCTTGTGCTTCCAATACATGTGTTTGTCTCATTAAATTAACATTTAGGTCATTTTTGTGCTCCCTAAGTTTATTCTTATCCAATTGGCATTTTTGAACTATCTCGTGAATCCAGCAAGTTCATTTGTGTTGTTGGATTAACATTGAGGTCACTTTCATCCTTCCTAGGCTTGTTCTAGTCCAATAAAGGTTTTTAACCAATCTTGTGCATCCAATAGGTCTATTTATGTCATTATATTACTATTTAGGTCATTTTTTGTGCATCCAATAGGTGTATTTGTCTCATTGTATCAACATTTAGGACATTTTCGTCCGTCCTAGGCTTGTTCTAGTCCAATTAGGGTTTTTAACCAATCTTGGGCATCCAATATTTATGTTTGTCTTATTGGTTTAACATTTAGGTCATTTTCGTCCTCCATAGGCTAATTGTACTCCAATTAGAGTTTTTAACAAATCTTGTGTATTCAATAGGTGAGTTTGTCTCATTGAAATAACATTTAGTTCATTTTCGTCCTCCGTAGGCTTATTCTAGTCCAATTAGTGTTCTTAACCAATCTTGTGCATCCAATTAGTTTATTTGTGTGATTGGATTAACATTTAGGTCATTTGCATCCTCCCTAGGCTTATTCTAGTAGAATTAGCGTTTTTAACCCATCGTGTGCATCCAATAAGTTCATTTGTCTCATTGGATTAACATTATGGTCATTTTTGTCGTCTATAGGCTTATTCTTGTCCAATTATGGTTTTTAACCAATCTTGTGTGTCCAATAAGTGTGTTTCTCTCACTGGATTAACATTTATGTCATTTTCGTTCTCTGTAGGCTTTATCTAGTAAAATTAGGCTTTTTAACCAATCTTGTGCACCCAATAGGTGTGTTTGTCTCATTTGTTTAAAATTTAGATCATTTTTGTCCTCCCTCGGCTTATTGTAATCCAATTAGGGTTTTTAACAAATCATCTGCATCCAATAGGTGTGTTTGTCTCATTGGATTAACATTTAGTTCATTTTCATACACCCTAGACTTATTCTAGTAAAATTAGGGTTTTAACAAATGTTTTGCATCCAAGTAGTTAATTTGTGTGAATGGATAAACAATTAGGTCATTTTTATCCTCCTTAGGCTTATTCTAGTCCAATTATGGTTTTTAACCAATCTTGTACATCCAATAGGTGTGTTTTTGTCATTGGAATTAACATTTTTATCATTTTCATCCTCCCTAGGCTTTTCCTAGTCCAATTAGGGGTTTTAATCAATCTTATGAATCCATTAAGTTCATTTGTGTAATTGGATTAAAATTTAGGTCATTTTCGTCAACCATAGTCTTATTCTAGTCTAATTAGGATTTTTAACCATTCTTATGCATCCAATAAGGTCATTTTTGTCATTGAATTAACATTTAGGTTATTTTCGTCATCCCTAGGCTTATTCTAGTCCAATTTGGTTTCTAAACAATCTTTTGCAACCAATAAGTCCATTTGTGTCACTCGATTAATATTTAGGTCATTTTCGTCGTCGCTAGGCTAATTCTAGTCCAATTAGAGTTTCTAAAAAATCTAGTGCAGCCAATAGGTGTGTTTGTCTCATTGGATAAACATTTTGGTCATTTTCTTCCTCCCTTGGCTTATTCTAGTCCAATTAGGTTTTTTAACCAATCTTGTGCATACAATAGGTGTGTTTGTGTCATTGGATTAACATTTTGATCATTTTCTTCCTCCCAATGCATCTTCTAGTCCAATATGGGTTTCTAACCAATCTTGTGCATCCAATAGGTGCGTTTGTCACATTGGATAAACATTAAGGTTATTTTCGTCAGTCATTGGCTTATTTTTGTCAAGTTAAAGCTTTTAACCAGTCTTGTGAATCCAATAAGTTCATTTATGTCATTGGATTAACATTTAGCCCATTTTCATCTTCCCTAAGCTTATTCTACTCCAAATAGGGTTTTTTATCAATCTTGTGCTTCCAAAAAGTTCATTTGTGTCGTTTGATTAACAATTAGGTCATTTTCGTTCTCCCTAGGCTTATTCTAGTCCAATTAGGGTTTTTAACCAATCTTGTGGATCCAAAACATGTATTTGTGTCGTTGGATTAACATTTACGTCATTTTCGTCCTTTCTAGGCTTATTCAAGTCCAATTCAAGTTTTTGACCAATCTTGTACATCTAATAAGTTCACTTGTGGCCTTGGATTAAAATTTAAGTCTTGTTCGTGTTTCCTAGGGTTGTACTTGTCCAATTAGGGTTTTTAAAAAAACTTGTGCAACTAATAAGTTCATTTGTGTCATTGGATTAACATTTAGGTCATTTTCGTTCTCGATAGGCTTATTCTAGTCCAATTAGGATTTTTAACCAATCTTTTCCATCTAATATGTGTGTGTGTCTCATTGGATTAACATTTTGGTCATTTTCGTCCTCCCATGGCTTTTTATGGTCCAATTAGGGTTTTTAACCAATCTTGTGCATCCAAAAGGTGTGTTTTTCACATTTGATTAACCTTTAGGTCATTTTCGTGCTCCCAAGGCATACTCTAGTCCAATTTGGTTTTCTAACCAATTTTGTGCATCCAATAAGTTTATTTGTGTCATTGTATTAACATTTGGGTTATTATCTTCCTTCCTAGGGTTATTCTAGTCCAACTAGAGTTTCTAACCAATCTTGGGCATCCAATAGATGTATTTGTGTCATAGGATTAAACTTTAGGTAATTTTCTTCCTCCCTTGGCTTATTCTAGTCCAATTAGAGTTTTTAACCAATCTTGTGCGTCCGATAAGTTCACTTGTTTCGTTGGATTAACATTTAGGTTATTTTCGTCCTCCCTAGGCTTGTTCTAGTCTGGTTAGGGTTTTTAAAAAATCTTGTGCATCCAATAAGTTCGTTTGTGTCATTGGATTAACATTTAGGTCATTTTCATCCTCCCTAGGCTTGTTGTAGTCAAGTTAGGCTTTTTAACAAATGTTGTGCATCCAAGAGGTGTGTTTTTGTCAATAGACTTCTATTTAGGTTATTTTTCATCCTCCCTTGGCTTATTCTAGTCCAATTAGGGTTTTTAACCATTCGTGAGCATCCAATACGCGTTTTTCACTCATTGGGTTAACATTTAGGTCATTTTCATCCTCCCTAGGCTTGTTCTAGTCCAATTTGTGTTTTTAACCAATCTTGTGCATCCCATAGGTGTGTTTGCGCATTGAACTAACATTTAGGTCATTATCGTCCTCCCTAGTCTTACTCTAGTCCAATTACGATTTTTAACCAATCTTGTTCATCCAATAAGTTTATTTGCGTCATTTGATTAACATTTAGGTCATTTTCGTCCTCCCTAGGCTTATTCTAGTACAATTAGGGTTTTTAACCAATCTTGAGCATTCAATAACTTCGTTAGTGTCTTCGGATTAACAATTAGGTCATTTTTGTCCTGCCAGTACTTATTTTTGTCCAATTATGGTTTTTTACCAATATTAAGCACTCAATTGGTGTGTTTGTGTCATTGGATTAACATTTAGAACAATTCGTCCTCCAAAGGATCATTCTTGTCCAACAAGGGTTTTTAACCAATCAAGTGCATCTAATAGGTGTGTTTGCGTCATCGGATTAACATTTAGGTCATTTTCGTCCTCCCAAGGCTTATTATACAATTAGGGTTTTAAACCATTCTTATGCTTCCAATAGATGTGTTTGTCTCATTAAATTAACATTTAGGTCATTTTTGTGCTCCCTAAGTTTATTCTTGTCCAATTGGCATTTTGGAACTATCTCGTGAATCCAGCAAGTTCATTTGTGTTGTTGGATTAACATTGAGGTCACTTTCATCCTTCCTAGGCTTTTTCTAGTCCAATAAAGGTTTTTAACCAATCTTGTGCATCCAATAGGTCTATTTATGTCATTATATTACTATTTAGGTCATTTTCCGTGCATCCAATAGGTGTATTTGTCTCATTGTATCAACATTTACGACATTTTCGTCCTTCCTAGGCTTGTTCTAGTCCAATTAGGGTTTTTAACCAATCTTGGGCATCCAATAGTTATGTTTGTCTTATAGGTTTAACATTTAGGTCATTTTCGTCCTCCCTAGGCTAATTGTACTCCAATTAGAGTTTTTAACAAATTTTGTGTATTCAATAGGTGAGTTTGTCTCATTGATATAACATTTAGTTCATTTTCGTCCTCCGTAGGCTTATTCTAGTCCAATTAGTGTTTTTAACCAATCTTGTGCTTCCAATTAGTTTATTTGTGTGATTGGATTAACATTTAGGTCATTTGCATCCTCCCTATGCTTATTCTAGTAGAATTAGCGTTTTTAACCCATCGTGTGCATCCAATAAGTTCATTTGTCTCATTGGATTAACATTATGGTCATTTTTGTCGTCTATAGGCTTATTCTTGTCCAATTATGGTTTTTAACCAATCTTGTGTGTCCAATAAGTGTGTTTCTCTCACTGGATTAACATTTAGGTCATTTTCGTTCTTTGTAGGCTTAATCTAGTCATATTAGGCTTTTTAACCAATCTTGTGCATCCAATATGTGTGTTTGTCTCATTTGATTAAAATTTAGATCATTTTCGTCCTCCCTCGGCTTATTGTAATCCAATTAGGGTTTTTAACAAATCATGTGCATCCAATACGTGGGTTTGTCTCATTGGATTAACTTTTAGTTCATTTTCGTACTCCCTAGGCTTATTCTAGTCAATTAAGGGTTTTAACAAATGTTGTGCATCTAACTAGTTAATTTGTGTGAATAGATTAACATTTAGGTCATTTTTATCCTCCTTGGGCTTATTCTAGTCCAATTAGGGCATTTAATCAATCGTGTGCATCCAATAAGTTCATTTGTCTCATTGGATTAACACTATGGTCATTTTCATCATCCCCAGGCTTATTCTTGTCCAATTAGGGTTTTTAACCAATCTTGTACATCCAATAGGTGTGTTTTTGTCATTGGATTAACATTTTGGTCATTTTCTTCCTCCCAATGCATATTCAAGTCCAATTTGGGTTTCTAACCAATCTTGTGCATCCAATAGGTCGTTTGTCTCATTGGATAAACATTTAGGTCATTTTCGTCAGCCGTTGGCTTATTTTTGTCAAGTTAAAGCTTTTAACCAATCTTGTGCATCCATTAAGTTCATTTGAGTCATTGGATTAACATTTAGGCCATTTTCGTCTTCCCTAAGCTTATTCTACTCCAATTAGGGTTTTTAATCAATCTTGTGCTTGCAATAAGTTCATTTGTGTTGTTGGATTAACAATTAGGTCATTTTCGTTCTCCCTAGGCTTATTCTAGTCCAATTAGGGTTTTTAACCAATCTTTTGCATCCAAAAGATTTATTTGTGTTTTTGGATTAACATTTATGTCATTTTCGTCCTTTCTAGGCTTATTCAAGTCCAATTCAAGTTTTTAACCAATCTTGTACATCAAATAAGTTCACTTGTGTCATTGGATTAAAATTTAAGTCTTTTTCGTCCTCCCTAGGGTTGTTCTTGTTCAATTAGGGTTTTTAAAAAAACTTGTGCAACTAATAAGTTCATTTGTGTCATTGGATTAACATTTAGGTCATTTTCGTTCTCGCTACGCTTATTCTAGTCCAATTAGGGTTTTTAACCAATCTTTTGCATCTAATAGGTGTGTTTGTCTCATTGGATTAACATTTTGGTCATTTTCGTCCTCCCTTGGCTTTTTGTTGTCCAATTAGGGTTTTTAACCAATCTTGTGCATCCAATAGGTGTGTTTATCACATTGGATTAACCTTTAGGTCATTTTCGTCCTCCCAAGGCATATACTAGTGCAATTTGGTTTTCTAACCAATTTTGTGCATCCAATAAGTTTATTTGTGTCATTGGATTAACATTTGGGTCATTATCATCCTTCCTAGGGTTATTCTAGTCCAATTAGAGTTTCAAACCAATCTTGGGCATCCAATAGATGTATTTGTGTCATTGGGTTAAACTTTAGGTAATTTTCTTCCTCCTTAGGCTTATTCTAGTCCTATTAGAGTTTTTAACCAATCTTGTGCGTCCGATAAATTCACTTGTGACGTTTGATTAACATTTAGGTCATTTTCGTCCTCCCTAGGCTTGGTCTAGTCTGGTTAGGGTTTTTAACAAATGTTGTGCGTCCAATAAGTTCATATGTGTCATTGGATTAACATTTATGTCATTTTCATTTTCCCTAGGCTTATTCTAGTCCATTTAGGGTTTTTAACAAATCTTGTGCATCCAATAGGTCTATTTGTGCCATTAGATTAATATTTAGGTTATTTTTTGTGCTCCCTAGACTTATTCTAGTCTAATTAGTGTTTTTAACCAATATTATGCATCCAAAAAGTTCATTTGTTAATTGAATTAACATTTAGGTCATTTTCGTCCTCTCTTGGCTTATTTTAGTTCAATTAGGGTTTTTAATTAATATTGAGCATCCAATAAGTTTATTTTTGTTATTGGATTAACATTTTGGTCATTTTAGTCCTCCCTAGGCTTATTTTGATGATGAACAAAAGGATACCTCATATAAACGACGATACACCAAGCAAGAAAAGACTTGAAAAAGGATTGTGCACGATCAATTTTTTATTTTTATGTATTGATTGTTATTAGTAGAGAAAGCTTTCTTGAACATTATTCACATACATAAAATGTTGGTTTATCTAAAATATTTTGCAAAAACTTCAAATTAAATAATTTGTTATTAATAACTGTAAAAGACATGTTATGGACGTTTCTGACAAGTTTTAATTAAAATAATTGATTATAGTTGACACTTTAATGAGTTACGAATGCGAAAGCCACCTTTGTGTTTCTCGAAAGCCACCTTTGTGAAGAATTTTAAAGTGTTGAAAGATTTATGTCTGTGATAATTTAAAAATAGTCTCATTATTAGAAGCTTAAGGTAAGAATTTCATGTTAAGAAAATATTTTGTTTTAGTTGTTTAAGAAAAAGATTTGTGTTGAACTTCAATAAATTTGAAAAAAAAATTAAAAATTTCAAAAATATGGCATAAGTGTTTTGAGAAGGGTTTTGAAATTCGTTTTTGCCTAAGGAATTAAACCAAAGTATTTTAATGTTAAGGAACCTAATTGGGGTATGAAAATCTAAGAGAAAGTCAAACCCTAATTGATTTGGATAATGGTTGAACCTAGTGTTCATTTTGGGGTTGTTTTAGGAACTTGTATTGATGATTAATTTGATTGATTTGTTTAAGGTACAAGGAAATTGAGATGCGTCGTTGGAATTTTTTAATATGTTATGCTAGCATAACATAAGTTGCTTGTGCACTAAAGCGTCGTTGAGTTAAAACACTTTCTTACGATATTTTATAAGCTTGAATGCAAAGTGTGTTTGCATACACCTTCTATGTGCTTGTGATGAATAGATGTGCACATAATTGTTTATGTATTTAATATGATTATGAGTCTTGTTGGTGATAATATGTCATGAGTGTGCTTTGTGAAAAAGTGTTGAAAATTTATTAATGTTTAATGAGTATTAAAAGTAGAGTATTTTAATAGTTGTATTTACATAATAATTAATGTGTAAAAGTCAGAGTATGCTCATACACTTCATAGTTAGCAGTGAAGTCAGAGTATGCTCGTACATTTCAAATTGGTTCTAAGTGTTTTAATGGTCCACCTTACCTTATCTTTACGAGGATTATTGAGTAGTGTTAGCATGTGTTGAGGTTGCACCAAAGTGAATCGTTATAGTATGAGTTGAGACTGCACGTTGGTAAATATTACTAGTCTTTTTTGAGACAATACATTTATGATTTACGAATGAGACTTGATGTCACCCATGGGTCCTTAGTGACCACTCATCCTCAGTTTAGAGTTTCAAGATCAGCTAAGAATTTTATTTATTTCCATTCGTTCTTGGAATTTTGTTGTTGCAATGGAAATTCTATATTTGAAACAATTGTGACTATTTTTGTTCATTGTGAATTGATCAGTTATGAGTAAGTCAGTTTTGTCGAAATCATTTTAAAAAACACGGCAATGATTCTAATTGTTGCTTTTGCAAAAGAACCTTGCAATTAAATATTTTCTCTAAATTTTAAATTAAAGGACGATTATGAATATTTTATTCAAAAGCGTTAGTTTCTTTTATTAATATTTAAAGTACACTCTTAATGTTAAAAATTAGAGTGTTACATTTAAAAAACATGCAACAATACTTATGCATGAGAAACCTTTCTTTTTCATGATTTCATTCTTGTTCAAGTAACCTATATAAGTGCTAGAGAATGAAAATCCGACAAAATACACACATATCATGTAAATTAAGCTAAGTTTGGCACCACTCAAAATACCAAGTATAAACTAACTAGGAGACGACTCCTAACCATTACAACGACATCAATCATTCTTAAAATAAAAATCTAATCAACATATTTTTTCTAGTTAACATGTGTAACAATTCATAAAATAATTGTTTTGTTTCTTCATAAGAATTATTAATTATTTCCTTGATTTATTTTTTAAAA
This sequence comes from Cicer bijugum, assembly GCA_037974875.1. Lineage (NCBI taxonomy): Eukaryota > Viridiplantae > Streptophyta > Magnoliopsida > Fabales > Fabaceae > Cicer > Cicer bijugum. The sequence continues at coordinate 331,772 of JBBPBT010000524.1, forward strand.
ATTATTAATTATTTAATTTTAAAATAAATTTAAATTTTGAGTTAGCATAGTTTTCTACATGATCGTGTACACATTGTTGAGACAAAATTTCTCTCCAATGCTTTAATGATTACAAATTTTTTTCAAAAATTTTGATTATATGTGTTATCTAACATGTGCTCTTGAGTGTATCAAATTTAGAAAACAGGTTCCTCAACTTCTTGATCAGATGAAGTGTTTTTATACATTTTAAATATGTCATCTACGTTAGAGGATAAACTAGTGGAGGATGAAATTATGACCTTTATGATAGAGGATTAACAATATAGAAGAGATAATAAATTTATATTAGAGGACAAACAATGCTGAAAAGAGGATAAATTTATATCCTTTGACAACAAAGCAGAAGAGAGGATGAACTTCTGTTTTTCATCCTCGTACATGGAAAAATGAGTAAAAGTACCAAAGTACAAAATGTGATGTCCTTGACTAAAAAAGAAAGACCCTACAACTGTTGGGAAAGGAAAAAGTCAAAAAGTACAAGCCACGTCATAATTCATGGAAGCTTAATCCTCCTATCTGAGGATGAACTAGAACACTCATCCTCCTAACTTTCGTCTAACAAGGACAAATGAATGACATATTTGCAATTCCAAATAAAGATCATGGGCAATCATCCAAGACTCCAACAGATTATTTGTACTTCACTTTATATTTGAAGCACCATCACCTCTATAAGTTTAGATGAACTCATCTTCATCAAATACAACAAAACATCATACAAAAGAGAAAGATAAAAGTTGTGAAGAACACATTCATCATCTCATAATACTTTCTATTGTTCTTAAATATATCTTTGAAATCGTCCTCTTAAAAAGGTTATCTTAGAGGAAGAATCATACTCTTAATTTTGTTTAACTCTCATTTTAGTTTCAAACTTATATCCTCTAAAATCTATCTTATATCCTTACACCGAGGATATAGTTTTAAAAAAAAAAGAAAATTTAAAAAAATGTACAATATCTCTATTCAACTTTCTTCTAGTGATATTTTAGTTACTTCACACATTACTAGAATGATTTAGTTACTTCACACATATGATTTTTGCATATTAATTATTTTTTTATTGTGATTTATTTATTATACGTTGTATCTTCATCAAAGGAATCATGGGCATTTTCTAGAACTACTAGAAGGAGAAGAAGAATTCAATCCCTGATCCATGGAGACACGTGAGTTCATAGCATCAATTTTCCATTCCAAATCAAAAAAGTAATACAAACTATGTCTCCGATTCTAACCATGCAATCTTCTTCTTTTCCTCTCCGCAACTACAACCCACTTCCACTCTTCCATTTTCTTCCTAACAACAATCACTTTTTCCCTTTTACCAAATCACAATCAATGTCCACTTTCTCTTCCTCTTCTTTACCTTCTCCTTCAAACAACCCAACACAACAAACAGAACCTCAAATTCCAAACATCGAACAAAACAAACTCTCCCATGTCATCAAATACCACAACCAAACAAAACACAATTTCAACAACTATGCAAGAGGACCTCATGGGCTTGATTGGGCCAACCAGCCCAACCCATTTCGCAGGTACCTCTCTTCTCCTCTTCTCCCTCTTCTCCATTTCACTACACAACAACAACAACATCCACTTTACTCTTCTCTCTTCAATTCTCTTCCATCCCCAAAACCCATTTCCAAAACCACTATTTCTCAGTTTCTCTATGATTCTCTCTCACTCTCAGCTTGGAAATCCACAAGCTTTTCAACTTGGTCTTTAAGGGTTAACCCTAGTAGTGGTAATTTGCACCCAACTGAAGCTTATATCATTGCACCTTCAATTGAATCAATCTCTGATTCACCTTTTGTTGCTCATTATGCTCCAAAGGAACATTCTTTGGAACTTAGAGCTCAAATCCCATCTGGGTTTTTTCCCAAATTTTTTCCACCTAATTCTTTTCTTGTTGGGTTTTCTTCCATTTTCTGGCGTGAATCTTGGAAATATGGTGAACGTGGTTTTAGGTACTGTAACCATGATGTTGGCCATGCTATTGCTGCTGTTTCAATGGCTGCTGCTTCTCTTGGTTGGGATGTTAAGCTTTTGGATTCATTAGGGTTTGATGAGTTGAAATTTCTTATGGGAGTTCATGTTTTTCCTGAATTTGAAATACCTTCAAATGCTGTTAAAGGTAAGATTCCTGAGATTGAGTTTGAGCATCCTGATTGTGTTATGCTTGTTTTTCCAAGTGGGGCTAGTGGGTTTGATTTGGATTATAAAGAGTTGAGTTCTGATATATTGTTGTTTTCTAAGTTGGATTGGAAAGGGAAACCTAATTCACTTAGCAACGAACATGTTTGTTGGGATATTATATATAAAACTTCTGAGGTTGTTAAAAAGAATTTGACTTTAGGAGATAGGTTTTTGGTTGATCCATTTCAAAGGAGTGGTCTTTGTAGTGAAAATGGAAATGATTATGAAAGTTGTTATAAGGGTTTGACTGTTAGAGAAGTTGTTAGGAAGCGCAGAAGTGCTGTTGATATGGATGGAGTTACGGGAATGGAGAGGGATACGTTTTATCAGATTTTGTCACGTTGTCTTCCTTCTGGTTCTGAAAATGGAAAGAAGCAAAAGAGACAACTTTCTTTGCCATTCCGAGCACTTCCTTGGGACGCCGAGGTTCATGCTGCTTTGTTTGTTCATAGAGTGGTGGGATTACCTCAGGGATTGTATTTTCTTTTGAGGAATGAAAGTCATTTTGGTGAGTTGAAGAAAGCTATGCTTCCTGACTTTGTTTGGACAAAACCGGAGGGTTGCCCTGATGATCTTCCTTTGTATGAACTCCTTAGATCGGATTGTCGGCGGCTTGCGAAGCAGCTTTCGTGCCATCAGGTAAGCAATGCAACTATTGATGAATTTCTGCATGCCTTTTAAGATTTTCACATTGAATTATGAAGTTTCTTAAAGTCTGTGGAAGTTATGTTGATGCTACAATTTCCAACATGTAGTTAAATTGTGACTGTGACAGACACTTTAAAGAGGAGATAAAAAAAAATGCCCCCTTTTGTTTAGGCCCTCTTATTTTTTTTAACATGGTGTTAATGATTTTTGCCAATTGCTGTTACTATAGTTAGATTTTGGTTCTGAATTTGATTTTTCTTCAAGAAAATCTACTGTTAAAATTCCAGTTTACTAGATTATCAGTAATATTTAACCATATCACAATTACCAATTGTAGTTCTTTCACTTCTTTGATTCCTTAGCATTAAATTAGTAAATAAACTGCTGTTTGATCTTTAATAACCTCAAGGTGTGGAATTTTAACGAGGGTATCAAAACCTTGTTATTTTCTTGCTTTGATTGTCCTAAATTCTTGAGAGCAATTAGTTTTGACTTTTGAAGGATAAAAACTATGGGGGTTTGTGATTTTATGTAGCACAAACATGTTGGATTGAAGGCGTGTCCAGTGTTCGACATTTGTCAGTGTCTGACACCGACATGATATTGGCGCCACATGACACAGACACATGTGGTTACTTTCACCTTTGTAAATTATTGCCGTTGCCTATGTGTCAATGTCGTGTCTAATGTCCGTTTTTGTGTCCAATGTCCGTTTTTATGTTAGTGCTTCTGCCTATTAGTATCTCTAATGTAAAACGGCTTAACTCGATTCATTGCATAACAGTCTTGTTTCTAACTAAAATCTAAACAGAATACATATTGAATCTCCTGTTTCAAATGTGATATTTACTTGCAGGACATTGCAAGTGATGGTTGCTTTAGCCTTGGCATGTTGGCCCGAATGGAGCCTACATTGCGTGAGAAGAACGTCTGGATGTATCCACGTTTATTTTGGGAGACTGGAGTCCTTGGACAGGTGTTGTACCTTGAAGCTCATGCAGTTGGAATCTCAGCAACTGGAATTGGCTGCTTCTTTGATGACCCTGGTATGTTTCTTGTTTTTCCTAACCATTTGTTTTAACGTATTTGGTCAGTGGCAATTATTATGTTTTGGTAAGTGTTTGATGTCTTTCTTGAGCAAATGCAAATGTTAAATTTAGCTTTTATGTTGTTAGTTTATTACTTTTCTAAACTCCCTAAACCCTAAAACCAAATGCAAATGTGAAATTTTCACTTGTACTGTACTTGTATTCTGGCATTTGTTTAGTAATGAAAAATCTTGTCTTCTTTTCCAGTGCATCAGTTACTTGGGCTCAAAGGGTCAACCTTCCAGAGCCTATATCATTTTACGCTGGGTGCTCCTGTTGAGGACAAGCGTATAATGAGTTTGCCTGCCTATCCAGGGCCGGATGCCGATGCTTAATGCCCACATAATGACTTCACATTACCATTCAAAGTTGGGGATACTTGCATAAAAAAACTCCCGTCAAGTGATATCTCTCCCTAAACACTTTTAGATTGTTATAACATCTTTGTATACGCAAGTCGTCTGCATAGTTTAAATGTTGCCTAAATACACATTTGATGATTTTATGGTGACTTTAGTAGTAATTTTTTATTAGTTATCATATTTAAAGGATTAGCAAATATGATGATGTATAAATAGAAAATCATACTTCTGTATAGTTTGAGATTAGTTGTATTATTAGTATGATCAGTCAGCATTAATAAGTACTAGCAGTTTTTTTCTCTCTCTCTCTCTTCTACATAAGTATCAAAGGCTAATATGTCTCAAACTTTTCTCAATTCAATTTAATTCTTTTCTACCATTTTTCTCTACATAGAAACATAGTGATGACATTAATGCTTTAATTGCATTTACTTCGTTTATAAATTTTGTTGTTTAGATTGAAAATTGTTTATTTGAAGTTGAGTTATTTTTATAAATTTCAAAGTTTTGGGGGAAGAAATGAAAATTAAATTGGGGACAACTGAAATTTTGAAAAATTTAGAGGATTGTTTTGCAAATTATTAGGGACCTATTTTAAGAAACAGAAAAATTATAGGACTAATGTGAAAATTTTATAACATACAGTGTCGCAATTGTAAATGTAAAAATATTATAAAGACTCTTTTGTGATTCATATATATTAAAAGGTAAAGAGGAAATTTTAATTTATTTGGTTTGTGATTCATAAATTAAAAGGTAAATAGGGACTCTTTTATGATTAAAAGGCTGAATGAAAAGAAAAACATATTTCATATCAATTTTTTCAAAAAATAAAACGATAAGACTGTTTCTTTCAATTTCATAAACAAAGTTTAAAAAATCTATAGTTTACTTCATTTATAAAATCTTTAAAATATTTCAATGAGTTTTGTTGTAGAAGTGCATAAATTATTTAACTAATTTTATAGAAATATTTAGTAATTAGACAATGACTTTCTTTAAAATTATAAAATTTAGCAAAACTAAATGTATCATGGTACAATGTATTAAAGCCTCAATTTATTGAGGACAAACAATAAAAGAATACAATTATAAAAAAAGAATTGCTTATCTACAAGATGACTATCAAATAGCAAATTGATCGAAAACTATTGAATCACACATTTTGACCTATCCCACGAGAATTTTCTCAAAAACTAAATCAAACATTGACTTTATGGTCATGGTTAATGACAACATTGGGGACAAATTTTCTCCAAAATTGACGAGACTTCAACACTTTATTCATTTCTTCAATAGGGACGTTGTTTGTCTCAAGTAGAAACAAGGCAATGAAAATTATGATGATGGGCACAAAACAAGCAAAGAAGAAGAAAATATTGTACATCAAGTGACAAAGCATATTGAGAAGAATTTGACCAATTGCAAAGGTGAACGTGTTCATAACAACATTCATTGCTTGAACTGCAGATTGAAACCTCAAGAAAGCATATTTCACTAAACACTAACCATTCCTAGGGACCCCAAGACCATGCATATGTTACAACATAAGTACATATAAAGAACAAGAGAAGATTGACCTTATTTTTCGTAAACGAGTCTTCACCGCTAACTCTAAACTTGATAGCAATTATGCTTCCAACAACAATGTACAATCAATGGTTATTACCTTTATATTAGTGGTCATGCTCACAAAATGGCTTAGCCTCAATGGTACATGTATTATAATAATAAAATAAAAAGAATTAACTATTAGTTAAATTTCAATTTTTACCTGACAAATAAACATTTGAACACTACCTTCAAGGAATAAAATCCTTCTTCCAAATTTGTCTACAATGAAGATAGAAACAAAAGTAGCAACAACGTTGACACCTCTAGTAATTACTGCAGGCATGAGGGAAGCATCGTTTTCAAATACCAAAGTTTTGAAAAGCACAGGGGCATAAAACATGATAACATTGATGTCGGTGAGTTATTGGAAGAATGAAATTATAGAGCAAAAAGTGAGTTGAGGTAGGTATCTTGGTTGTGTAATACTCTTTCACGGGTTGTCCACCTTTTTTGCTGCCTCTCTAGCATCAATTAGATGTTAGAACTCCTCAACAACGTTATCAATGCCACAAATCTATTGCAACATTTTTTTAGCTCCTTCTTTTTGACCACCTTCAATCATAGAGTTTGGTGTGTCACCTAAAAAAAAAGATTTTATACACAACATGATTGTAAAGACAACTCCAATACCTGAAGACATTCTCCATCCATTCTCGAGATTTGTGGTCCAATAGTTGATAAGGTTTGCACCTAGGATGCCAATTGTGATTATCATTTGAAAGCCAATGTTGAGTGCACCTCTAATCATTGTCGAAAGAGACTGTTTAGGAGTGACAACAAAATTAAATGCAATCAATTTTGTAATATTCTTAACCTTTTATACATCAAATCATGAAAGCATAAAATAAAATACAAATTCATACCTGATTACAGTATCCTACACTGAATCCAAGAAGTAGAATACTGTAACATTGAGGCCTTACATCCAAACATTTAACTGATTACAGTATCTTAACTGAAATCAATAAGCATTTCAATGTTGATAGCAAAATCATTCAACAATGCATCAACAAGGAAAAACAAGCCACCTCCAAACATTGAGGCCTTAATTCAAACATTCTTGTAGTTGTAGAAGCAAAGAAAGAAGTTATTAATGCTTCAAGATATAAGGAAGATGTAAACAACATAAGGAGTTTGTTGTCAAATTTGCAATATTGACTCTCATGTCTGGACTCGTATTTCATTTGTTTGTAAATACTAAGGAAGAGTTTGACCAGGAATAATTCCATGAAAGTCACTCCTCCTGTAATACCAAGATCATAACTAAAAAGAAGACCCCCCATGGCCATCACCTAACATTTGACTAACACAAACGTTGTGACCTTGCCGCCAAATTGTCTTCCATTTGTTGAAGAAACCAAAACTCCACCAGTCGTCTTTCAAACTTGTATATCTTAAGGTTTATGTATCTCTCTTGTGCTTTCATTTATTTCTTTTCATGCTAGATGTCGAATATATATGTCCATTTTATAACTTCAATAATTGCTAATAACATAAGAGCAAACAAACAACTCCTTCAACAATATATTTTATTTTCGTTTTTTTTTTAATTATCTGCATCTAAGTAATTTGTCAAGTTAGGAGAATTTTTTATTATGAATTGGTGGCAATACCTTGTTTTAACGATTTGGAGAATAAGAGTTAACTTCTAGATTAGATCATTGTCAAATTGATTGATAGAATAAACCCTATGATTTTGTTAATCTATTTATAGAATAAATAGAAACTATGTTGAATCTCTTTTTATAAAAAATACAAAAAAGAATTAAAAGAAAAAACTAATCGCAATAGAACTAAAATATCTAATCGGTGATAACGACTCTTCCCATGTCGAACACAAAGAAAAATATTAAAACTCAAATTTAGGTTGAAAATCGAAGCCAAGTATTTTTCAGGCTGATCAAATACCATATTTGAGTATGGTGGAAATGTAGTATGTTGGAAATGTAGTATGTATAAGATTGATATGATGAACCACCGTCTTCGATGTTGACACAGTAGCAAACAATCATGCATTCTCAAAATCACAAAATCTTCGTCTTCATAATTTGTTGTGAATTGTGGCGCAATGATATCTCTTGGATTGCAACCAAACTATGATATTATGTTAGAAACTACTAAATGATAGGGTTAAAGATGAATCTCATTGAAAATAAGCTCAAGAGCTTTATACAAAAGAACATTCCTTAGAATATTTATGATTAAAAAGATACTAAAAACAATGAATACATTATATCTACTTATAGAGTATATTTCAAACTTAACATACTAACTAAGTCTAACCAACTAATAAATCAAATTTAACCAACTAGCTAATCTCCAAAACTATTAACCAAAATATGAATTCAGATCCTCTTTTTGTCTCAGTCTCTCTTAACATTTAATTCTACCTGTTAGATTAATCTTACAACAAAGTCAAAGCCCCAATTAGTAATAGATATACACATGAACAAAATGTTGCCTATAGAAGAGAGCTTGCACAAAAAAACTCCATCATTCACGATCAAAATTGTGGTGTTGGTCTGATGCTGAAAAAGTTGGCACGAAAAAATAACAACTTAGACCCAGAACACTTGAGAATTTTTAAGTAAACTTGCATTAGGAATTGAATCATACAAATTTATTGTAGAGGAACACAAACACTAAAAAGAGTTGAATCTCTCATTCTTCGAACCTGTCATTATGTGCAACAGTGCAAGTATCCTTTGGACTTGTTTAATTCATTCACGCAACCAAGACATGGAGGTATTGTATTACCTATTTCTGGAGCACCAACAATGACAATAATCTCAAGAATAGGAACAGTAACTTTATTATTTGCCTTGTTGGTCTATAATCACTTTCTCATTTACCTGCCTACCGCTTCACTGTAGTTTTTTTCTCAAACTCATAGCAGTCAACATTTAGATTTTATGCGTACCAAGACTAAAATCAAAGTGACTCGTGAAGTAATCATTCTCATGTAGATAAAATGAAATGCTTGTTTGGTTTTTTGGTTTTTTTGGCACTCCTAGTATAAACATATTATTCGAAGGATACCATACGACTTCTTTGATTCTAGGTGCCTTAAGAGAGTGATCTTTAACTAAGAAATCTATAAGAATTTAAAAATCAAGATCAAAAGAAGCTGTAGATAGTATAATTGTCAGTAAACGAAACACTAGAATTAATCTTGTTAACAACAACCGGAGCACTCATTCTTTAATCTTCAAAATGAGTTTGATTTCTACAAAACCAAATAACATCTAAAACGTTAATAATACTAGCTAAAGTCACATCTCTGCATTGCTTAGATCAAACTCTCTGACAAATACCAAGAGTCTGGATAATAGAACTAAGGACAATGTTAATTTGACATACAAAACTTAACCAACTCCAAAGACTCCTCACAAACCTGCAAATAAGTAAAAAATGAGAACTAATTTCATAAGCACAATAACAAATATCACATCTTGAAACTATATAACAAATGTTATTATATGCTGTTCTTAATGGAACCTGGAAGACATGTATTGTTAAAAATTCTTGTACTTCCTGCAATATAGATGATGCACAATCACTTATCTGATGTTCTATTCGAGCTGAATTTCACAATTCGTATCAAACTAGGTACCAGTCTGACAGGCGTTTGAGGTTCCTCGAGATGGTAGTTACATCACTTTTGTTGTAGAACAGTGACATTATTACTGCAAAGAATATGCAGTTTCACCAGTATCATCATCCATGCTAGCAACTCAACATAAAAATGAACCACTGTATGCTCGACTTGTCAGAACGGTGTTGCAGAATGAACACCTAGGAAAGGTTCTCAAAAGCAATGATCCGATGCCAAGAAAAATATTCAGCTTGAATGTCCTAGCTTGTGATAAAAAACCACCAAGTTGATTGCATAAAAAACCCAAATGCCCTTTAAAGCAATAACTACAAATCGACTGCTTAATAAACGCCAAGTGATGAAAAACCACAGAGAAATTCTGATTTTCATGGAAGGTATTAATGCATCCAGTATCAGTGTCATCAATCACGGATCACTAAAAAATAGCAGTTTGTTCAAATTCCGCTATGCTACAACGCTGCAATAGCTGTTGTCTGACAACACTTTATACTAAATCACAAACAATAAGGATTTGTTAAAGTTCCATCACACTGTAGCATTAAAACACCGACATAGCTGCTATTTGACAGCAATGTCCAATATAAAATCATATCAATATTTGAATGAATCCAAGAAAAGTCCGAGTGTAAGGCCAGCTTTCCAATAATTAAACACCGATATTAGGCTCTTGGTGACTAAAGGAAGAAAAGAACTATACATAAGAGCACCAATGCCTTCCACAACAACAACAGCCAAAGCAGCAGATAGAATATCCCAGTCCCCAGTTTGTCCGATAACAGTGGAAAAGGCAGTTGCACAATAAAATCCAGCCAAGAAGAAAAGAAGCTTCATTGGAAGATTTTTCTTTACCTTCTGAATTTTAGAGCCTAACTTGGTTTGAAATTCTTGAATCACTCTAACTATACGCGTTCTTCCGTTAGTTCCGTTTGAAGTCGAAGGACTAAAACTGCTGTCATTTACGCTGCTTCTTACTGACCAACTCATCCTCCTGAACAGGAATATAAGGATTCAATATCTCAAGAGATGTTCACACTTCATACTAATATATGATTCTATTTGTATAATTAATTTACGATATTCACGTATACAGTGTCCAGAGTGTTGCAAATGTTGTGAATCGTGGATCACCGTGGAAAATAGGGATTTGTTAAAATTCTGTTATGCTAAAGTGTTATAATGCCTCTATAACTACTATTTGATAACACTTTGTACTAAATAGTGTACCGCGGAGTACCGTTTATTCAAATTCCGCTGAGCTATAGTGCAAGCCGATATAGCCTCTATTTTACAACACAAATTCAAACAACATGCATCCAGGTGAAAACACATGAACATGATCATATTTATATGATCATAAAAATATACGTAAAATATCAACTTTTCTGAATTATATAACAATGGTAACCTACCCTTCTTTTAGAGTACTTATCAACAATTTGGTGCCCTTGGAGGGTAACCTACCCTTCTGAATTATATCTCCTTGTTGTTGGTGAAAAGGGTAAGATAGCCCTCAGAAATTATCCTCACTCACTCCATCTATGTCTCAACTTTTCATTCAAAACCACTCCCCGTGAAAGCTATTGTGATAAGTGTGACTGTTATGTTTGTGATTCTGCTGCACCATGTAAGTATTCGACCCTTTCCAGGCATTGCAATGCAGAGAGTGTTGGTTTCTAGAAGGATCAGAGGAAAGTGAGCCAACGAATTCCTTAAAATAAATGTCAATTTCACTCAGAAATTTGCCACTTTTTTTTTGTGGGTTAGAATTAGTCATGTATCTAGTTTATCTGTTTATAGATAATTAACACATCGCATTTTCAAACGTTCTGTTTGAAAAGGCAATCCGTGGTAGATTCTTTTTGGGATTAGAGGAATGTTGAGATTTTGAGCTGTAGTGTTGGTTACTACTGAATCCACTCGTGTTTATTTCAGAATATTCAAGGTGACTTAGTCATCTGCAACTAGTTTTTTTAACATAACTGTTTCCATGCTACTTTTTTTCATTCCAACACAGGCACTAGAAAAAGGGTGCTTATGTTTTGCACTACAACGGTTGTAATCGTGTTGTAATATATGTGTTGAAAATAAAATATTAGTATGTAAATAAATAGAAAACCTGTAAGTATTCTTGTCATTATGTGTATTTATTACTCGTAGTCTATATAAAGAACTTTCGTTGTGTAGTTGAAATACAAGGGTTATTCAACGTGTCTCTCAATATTCTCTTCTCATTCAACATGGTATCCAGAGCCTATTGAGAGGCAACCCTAATCTTCAACTATCCGATGGACCCACTGTCTTCGATAAGAATTTTTTTCTCCAGCAAACCATGTTCTCAACTCTGGTTTCCCCCTCCCTGTCTGTGCTACACTACTGTTTTCTCATTTTTTCTAGCCACCCACTTTTTGCCGTCATCACCTCTGCTCCTTTCGACAACCGTTCCGACAAACGACCACTTCAACAGCGTTGTACACCCCAGATTGACCCACCCCTCAACGCGCGTTATCAACAAACCTCTCACACACCACCACGCTGCATATCGCTCTTCACCCACTACCTCCTCGTATATTTGGGTCCACGTGTTTTGTTCATAATTTATCTTCCAGTCTCGACAAACTGTCAGTTCGATCACTCAAGTGTGCCTTTCTCGGATATCATCGATCCCAAAAGTTTTATCGTTGTTATTCTCCTGCGCTACACGATATGTTACATCAGCGGATGTTACCTATTTCGAGTTTGTACCATATTTTGAATCGACCCATATAGCTATTGAGCCCTATCAAGACATTAATTCCGAACCTCCTCAAATAGTTATCCCTATTCCGTCCACTTTTATTCCTCTTGAACTTGTCGAGTCTGGTCCCCAAACTCCACGTCCACTACAAACATATCATCGTCGTCACCCACCCTCAATTGTACCTGTTCCCATTAAAGACTCTCCTCCGATGCCACCACTGGATTCGGCTCTGCCACTTGAGCATGACCTTCTCATTGCAAGGATATTCGCACAACACGTAATCCATCTCCTCATTATATATTTGTGTTATCATCTTCTTTCTCCCTTGCATTACACTTGTTTCTCTTCTGTTTCTATTCCTAAATATCTAGGTGAAGCATTATCCCACCTTGAGTGGAGGCAAGCAATGCTTGACGAGATGTGTGCTCTACAAAGAAGTGGTACTTAGGAACTAGTCCCTTTACCTCATGGGAAGTCTTTAGTAGGTTTTCGCTGGCTTTATACGGTGAAGGTTGACCCTGACGGTAAGATTGATCGATTTAAGGCTCGCTTGGTGGCCAATGGATATACTCATTTTTGGGTTGAATTACAGTGATACCTTGTCACCTGTTGCCAAAATGGCATCTGTCAAACTATTTTTCTCCAATGCAACAATTTGACATTGGTCTCTCCATCAACTTGACATTAAAAATGTCTTTTTGCTTGGTGGTCTTGAAGAGAAAGTTTATATGGAGTAACCACCAGGGTTTGTTGCTCAGGGGTAGTCTTCCACCATAGTTTGTGGCTACAGAAGTCCTTTTATGGTCTTAAACAGTCTCCTAGAAGCTTGGTTTGGCAAATTCAGCCCGGTAGTACAAGAGTTTGGTATGATTCGTAATGAAACCGATCACTTTGTATTTTATCGTCACTCAGTCCAATGATGCATCTATCTTATTGTTTATGTGGATGGCATTATCATAACTGGTAATGATCGGTAAGGAATACTCTAGTTGAAACAACATCTTTCAAATCAGTTTCAAACTAAAGACCTCGGTAAACTCTGTTATTTTTTTAGTATTGAGGTAGCCCAATCCAAGGATGGCCTTGTAATTTCACAAAGAAAATATGCTAAAGATATTCTTGAAAAAACAGGTCTATTAAATGTCAAGCTAGTTGATACTCCTATAGATCCAAATGTCAAACTCTTACCTAATCGGGGGGAGCCTCTATCAAATTTAGGAAGATATAGGAGATTCATTGGAAAATTAAACTATCTCACAGTTACTCGTCATGACATTTCCTTCGCTGTTAGTGTGGTAAGCCAATTCTTAAATTCTCCTTGTCAAGAACAAATGGATGATGTAATCCGGATCCTTAAATACATCAAAAATGCACCTGAAAAATGTCTCATTTATGAAGATAGAGGATATATTCAGATAGTTTGTTACTCAAATGTTGATTGGGCAGGCTCACCTATTGATAGACGGATCCACTTATGGGTATTGTGTACTTGTTGGAGGAAATTTAATATCTTGGAAACGTAAGAAACAAAATGTTGTTGCAAGATCCAGTGCTGAGGCAGAATACAGGGCAATGGCACTAGGAACATGTGAGCTCATCTGGTTGAAGCAGTTACTAAAAGAACTTCAATTTGAAGAGGTCAATCCAATGACACTAATATGTGATAATCAAACTGCATTGCACATTGCCTCAAATCTTATTTTTCATGAGAGAACCAAGCATATTGAGATAGACTACCATTTTGTTAGAGAAAAGATCGATCGGACGTCATCACTAGCTTTGTCAATTCTAATGATCAGTTGGCATATGTATTTACAAAGTCATTGTGAGTATGTAGTCAGTAGCATATAGCGTAGCGTAGCGGCCGACCCTTAAAACGCTATAGCGGTGTAGCGGTTAGTGGTATAGCCGCTACGCCGAAGAGTCTAGGGGAACATTTTGAAGCAATTAATATTTAATACCATACACATATAAAGACAAAAAAAAATAGAAAAATGCAAAAACTATAGAAACATTCATAAGTCATAACTTCAAAGGTCATTGCTACTCATATTTCAAACATTATATAAAGCAAAGTAGCACATAAGTTCTAACCTCTAAGGTCAAAATAACACATCTTATATTCAAACATATTGAGTGTGCTCTATTTCTGATGTTTGAGTGTGCTTTGTTTTTGATGTTTGAGTGTACTCTATTTCTGATATTTGAGTGTGCTACGTTTTTATTAGGAAAAAAAACAAAGCATTTTTTGCATGAACCGAGTAGCAGAAGAGGTGCAATAAAATATTAAATATGCGCATTTACTATTGCGTTTTCCCCATAAATAGAACATTTTACCCAGATAATTTACTATTTTGTTTTTCCTAGAAACAAAGTATCTTATCCAGAGAATTTATTGTTCTGTTTTTCCCAGAAACAACTTTTATTCCATTGCATTTATGGCTGCACGTTTTCCCAAAAAAACGCTTCATTTTCTACGCGAGACAGTCGCGAGTGACGGCGCGATGGCCACAACACTAATCTGCGACGTGGCGGCGTTTCGTGTATTGCCGGACCACTGCGACGCCATGCGACGGCGTGATTGCGGCCGCAACAGCCGCTTCTGACTACATAGCGAGGTCCTAGAATTAGTTATATATGTAACAAGTTGGGTGCATTTGATTTATATGCTCGAGCATATGGAGGATTGTTGCAAATAAAATATTAGTATGTAAATAAATAGAAAACCTGTAAGTATTTCTATCATTATGTGTATTTATTACTCATAGTCTATATAAAGAATTTCCGATATGTAGTTGAAACACACGGGTTATTCAACATGTCTTTCAAAATTCTCTTCACATTCAACAATATGAAATGCAGAGGTTATCGAGTCTAAAAACACAACAAAAAATTATCCAGATTTAAGTAACCAAACGCATTATCTTATCATTATTTGTGTTGGTGCTTAAAGACCTAAAATAAAACCCTTTCTTGTCACTTAGATTACTTAATTAAACCTAGCCAATCAAACACTAGAATACAACTATCTATAATAATGAAGACGAGTTTAGAATAATAATGATGTGTCACACAACCCGGTGTTGTCAGTGCGTATCACAAAAAGTAGCGATTTGTTCAAATTCTACTACACTATAGAGCTATAGCTTTCCTATATAGCCACTATTTGACAACACTTTGTACTAAATTGCATATCACAGATCAATAATGATTTGTTCGAATTCTGCTACAGTATAGCACTATAGCGCTGCTATAACCATTATTTGAAACATTGAGACAATATATATCTGAAGCTCCATATATCAGTTTGTTTCTTGCAGAATCTCAATCTATGCTACATTCTTAAGTTAATATCATTATGTGTAATAATTTTTATGCAGTATAGACTATTATAAGCATAAACTGCTACCGACTTACTTGAAATCGATCATCAAACAAGGTCGAGTGAAATTAAAGGAGAAGCATGAAGAGCATTGCTTCTGGCCGAATGCGGCTTTGTTAAAGAATGCAGCAAGACCAACTTCAGAAACTCTTGAACTGATATAAATAAGAGATATAACTTTGGCACTTGTCATACAATTGGATAACATCATTCTAGTCGGAAACAGCATGCAGAGTCCTCACTCCTAGAAATGATACAAAATGTAAGAAACATCAATAAGCACACAGTACTCCGAGATGTAAAGAATGACGCACGTGTAACTGCAAACAACTGAAATTTTCCAAATGAAGTATCATTGTATTAAATACAATTATTGGAACCATATAAAAACTAGGGATTACCATTTTCTCAACAGTATTGTTAAATAGCGGCTATAGCGCTTATAATAATGTAGTAGAATTTGAACAACTCGCTATTGTTTTGTGATACACTATTTAGTACAAAATATTGCCAAATGTCGGCAATATAGCACTATTGCATAGCGGGATTTGAATAGACCGCTATTTCATGCGATCTGCAATTAACAACAATGGTTGAAAGACAAAGTAGGATCCACTAGTAGAAGGAAATGAATCCTTAGTTTCTAACCTAACAAGGTTACATGAAAAGAGGGAAAGACACAAACAATGCAGGGCCACACACATTTAGATGAGTTTTATGGAGAATTATTATCGGTATTTTACACTGACATTCAATTTAATGAGAACCGATTATATGCTTCTAGTCATAGTTGAGGCTTTGTATAGCTCCATCACAAGGTTCCCCTCTCATAAAGTTGCAAAAATCTATTATTTTTCCAAAATAAGCTGAACCAAACACATTTATTAATCATATGTTTTCTTATTCTTATCCAAATATTTGCTTTGTTTTTCGAACTTGTGGGTAATTCCTTATCGAAGGAAATCATGTTCAACAAGCCATGAGACATTAAATGCGGACACCTCTTGCATCCTATCATAAATTCAAACCTTGGTTTGATGTGTTGTCGGGGGTTAGCCCCTTCCCCTGGACCTACCCATCATTGGTCACAAACCTTCTATTCAAATGTGTGTCCCAGTAATGACATGACATCGACACATTGATTACATTCAATTAATTTATTTTATCAAATTATATCATGTATACGGGGCATTATTGTGACAGATGTCTGTGTTAGTACTTCTACTTCATAGGTTAGAACTAATGAGTTAATGGGAGAAACAACAAACAAAAGAAAACAAGTAATTAAATTTTTACCAAACAGTGCGTTTAAATTTTCTAATTTGTTTTTCCTCATCTCTGCATTATGTTCCTACCATGTGTCTCAATTCAACTCCTTATCCTCAGTAATAGATTATGATGTGATTTCCATGTGAACTCTTGCTTACTCTGATATTCATTGTAAATAAATAAATAAAAATTAAAAAACCGAGTTGGGTTTAATTTGTGAATAAAAATATCATATTAAAATACCCAGAAGATAAAAAAAAAATTAAAACGAAATGAAACAGAAAGAATTAAAACAAGTTGAAAAACGAAAAGGGGGTATATCTGTAACATAAAGTTAAAGTTTAAAAGATGAAGTTAGAAGAAAACTTACTGCGTATAATGGTTTGAAGTTAGAGTGTAAAGGGGGTGTTGCTTAGGAACTCTTTTTCTTCTTCCTTCAATGAAACATTGTTTGAACGCTTATCAGTTCGGAAGAAAAACATAGTCATACGTTTTGGAAGGGCGTGCGTGTGTTGACGCTCTTGTGTTGTAACTTCGTGTGTGGGTGTGTTTGGAACCATTGCCCTTTCACGACTCTTTGTTTTTAATTCTTCAATTCTCAATGTTTTTTTAGTATAAATTAAATTTTTGAACTTTTTTATTTATCTCTAAATCAACTAATGATATTGTTAAATGGAATATTTCTGTGTGAATTTGAAATCTCGCATGACTTTTATGACGATGGTATTTAGCATTTGGACCAAAAAAAAGAATAAAAATAGGCAAGTTTATAAAATGTAATTTATTATTTGTACCAAAATGTGTTTTTGGCCTAAATTTTAGAAACTACATTTCAATATTTTTATAGAAATACATTTTGTTTTAAATCAATCAATATTTATATGCTTAATTTTATGAGAAAATGGAAAATAAATTACCAATGTAAAATAATTTTATATTAACATTCAATGAACATTTTATATTTTCTTATTAATTATTTAACATGACTTGTACATTATTATTAAACTCTATTTTTATAGGAATATGTCTGTAGTATGTTAAACTGAGAGAAAATATTAGTACGACCTAAAGTAATTGTTTTAGACATCTATCAAAAATAAAAATTTTACTTAATTAAAAGGCTTAAAAAAATTACATAATAATAAAAGGATTTCAGATTTTAATATTTTTAAAATTAAAACATATAAATTCTTTTAAAATTTAATATTATAGCTATGTCTTATCTAGCTTTGCCATTATCTTTTGTTTTCCCTTTTACATTCATCACAATATTAAACATGTTGTCAAAGAAATTTTTCTCGATATGCATGACATCGAGATTGTGTCTCAAAAGGTTATCTTTTTAATACGGTAGATCCCAAAAAATACTTGTACAATTATGTCATTGTTTGTAACCTTGTGGTTTACAAGCCACACCATTAACAACTTGAACCTTTGGCACATCTTTTACTTTATTCCAAACTTATTTCGATGTCAATTTAAGTGGCGGTCCTAGATTTTTGGCATAGCCATTGATAAATTCAACTTTGTTTCTTCTAAATGCACGATCAGTAGGTAATAACCTAAGGTGCGAGTCAAACCTTGATGCCTTCTCGCCAAATTTTGAAGTAAATGATTTTGTGTCTTCCGTACAAATATGACAAGCCAATTTACCATGGGTCCCTCACTTCGACAATATTCCATAAGCGGGAAAATCATTAATGGTCCACATCAAAGCAACTCTCATCATAAAATTTTGTCACCGAGCAATCTCGTGTGTCAAGACACCACTCCACAACCTCTTCAAATCGTCGATCAAATGTTGTAAAAAAATATATAAGGTTTAGACATACACGTATCAAGAGGAAGATTGTAAGGAGTAAGAATAACAAGCCAACAAGAATAAGGAGTAGACGATGCTTGTATATAAGGTGTAAATCCATATGAGGATAATCCAAATCTTACATTGTGTGGATCTGACGCAAAATCAAGATGCATTTTATCAAAGTGTTTCTATGCCAGACCATTAGACGGATGTCGCAGTTCACATAGATTTCTTCTACTCTCATAATGCCACATCATCTTTCCTGCAATTTGCATTGATTCAAACATTCTCTACAATCTTGATACAATAGGAAGATAAAACATTGATTTTCCCCTACTTATCCTAGAGTTATTTATTTGGTGATATCTTGGTTGTTGACAAAACTTACATTCAACTAATTTGACATCATTTATACCAAATTTGTTGTCATAATACTGTTGAGGCAAAAACCTTTTTGATGTGTGTTTTAATGACAACAAACCTTATGAAATAAAACATTAAGTTTTATGAATTGTGGTCTAATAATGATTGCACTTGAGTTTTGTTTAAGGATCATGAATTGTATAAGTGAACAAGCAAGAAGCCATTCACTTCATCAAAGTACATATGTATCCACTCAATAATGAAATAATCTCAAAAGGAATGTATCATATATCAATCACTCAAGAGAATTATTATTTCATCTTCCAGATAACATCTTCATGAAGAAGATGATCAAATACAACAATTAATGAATGTAATATGTTATAAATCAGAAGCAAGATCATTTGAAAAGAAAGCAAAAATAAAAAGACAAAACAGAGAATGTGTAACACCCCAAATTTTATAATAAACTATTTTATTAATTAAATAAAATTTTAAATAATTAATTTGATGACTAATATTATTTTAGAATATACGTTGATAAATTTCATGGCTAATTTTCGTTATATGGATGCTTTATATGATGTGCTAGTTTGATACATGTTATATTACATGAGCGATATAAATAATACATATTATATTTTATTATTTGATATATTTAAAAAAATAATAATAGTATTTTAGTGTAATATATATTTTAAAGAAAAAGATTTTATGCAATTTTACTTGTATATACATGTACCCAATTAATGTAATACTTTTGTGTGCGCTTGACTGATGTTAAGTATGCATATTGTTATATTTCAATTATTTATAACTATTTTCTATTTTTAGTTATTTTTTATAAATAATTATCTTGATATAGAATTGATATTGTGTTTGATTTCATTTATTTGAAATACTTGTTAGGGTATTGTGATTTTATATATATTTATTATGATTTAGTAATTAATATAAAATATTGATGTTCTATTTATTTATTCTATAATTTTGACTATTTTTTAATATGATGGTATTATTATAATGTGAGTATTTTGAGAAATAAATATAATTGTAGAGATTATTTTGAATGTGAGAGTTTTGATTATTAGTAATATGTTTTTTTATATTGATTATTTTAATTACTCTAATTTATAAATTATTAGTAATAATTAGAAAATTGGAGGAATATTTAAAAGGAGATTAAACAATTATTAATTTTATTTTAGTAAAATAAATAATAATAATAATAATAATAATAAAATGGGATTAAAAGAGTTAGATTAATAATAACTTTTATATATATATATATATATATATATATATAAGGTAAAATATAACCCAAATATGCTACAATACAAAAGCTGATGAGCAGCCGCACTGTGCTACGGTAGGAAAGATGAACCAGCCGCACTTGGAGGAGAAAAATAGAAAATTGACACCGGTGATCGATAACTGTTATAAAAAACTTTCTCCATTTTCTTCTAAATTTGAGTATGTCGTTTCTTATATTTAGTTAGTCAATTAAACATCATTTTCCAGATTTTTAACAACCCCAATTTCTCTCTAAAATACCCAGCTTCTCCGTTTGTAGAATTCGTTATTTTGCATCGTTCTCCTTCACCGTAAGTCCGATTTGAGTGAAACCAACGCCAAAACGACCATGTAAAAAATGGCTATATTATCTACTGATTGGTTTTCTGATTTATGTTAATTTTCTTTGACCGTTTTTCGAATTTAGTTTTTAGAATATCTCTTCATAATTTATTTTCGATGTTTACCCATAAATTGTCGAGTTAGATCGATTGAGGACAAAGAGTCAAAGAAAAAAGAATGTTTGGGCGTCGAATCATATTCATAGCTGAAAGCGTCGAAATAAGGTAAGGGCTGAGAGAGCGTTTGAATTCATGAGTATAATATAATTTGAGATGAACGGGAAAACCGTATTTCCCAACGATTCATTCGAGGCTCGCTACATACAGCAGTAGCCCTTTGAGTGACAAATTAATTAATATTAAAATAAGAGAATTGTGAGATTAAAATTTGGAATAGAAATATTTATAAGGTGTTGATTGAATTAACTTTGTTAAATGTGTGGTATTGGATATTTTTGTGATGTTTGATTTATTTTTATTAAATGTGTGATATTTGAAATTATAGTGATATTAGATGTTGAATGAATTTTATGTATATGTTTGATTAGACGTGTTTATGTAATGTGATAATAAAAAGTGAATTTATTTTGATATGTTTATGTGATTATGGTGATGTATAAATAATAATAATGATGTTATAAATTTTTGAAGAGCCTATTTGATGAGATATGATTAATGATAGTGATATTGTGAATTTGTGATGAGAATATTGAGGTAACCCCATAGTTGGGGAAATAATTGTGATTTCAATTTGTGTTTAAGATAACGGTTCTTAATGAGTATCATAGGTCAACAAGGGGAGAAAATAAATATCGAGAAATTGGGAAGTGAAGATTATTTTGTCATCATATAGGTAGGGTCTGACAAGCCTAGTGATTCCGGGGAAGTACAACTGAATGAGCCTGATCGCGGCGGTTTGTTGTCGAGCTTTAAGGCAAGATTGTTAGACCTTGGAGGTATTCGGGTGGGGAATTCCTAGGTGACTTGGAGGTAGCACTCCAAATGTCGGGAGCTACCACACAACACACGTTTACCTCGACTGTCACGTATATGTATCTTGGGTTGAGTTGAGGGGATCTATGAGGATAGGGCCAATTTGAATTGTCCGTCCACCAGAATAGTGGCATAGTATCAAGCCTCCTAACTAAGTACTTCAGAGTTAGAATGGTACCAAATTGTGAAGTAGAGTTTAAGCTCATGCATAGCATTGCATTTTATTGTAATTATTTTGTTGTTATTAATATGTATCGTGTGTGGTGATAATTTCTCTTAGATAATTTGATGTTACAATGAAATCTATTGATTTTCCTTGAGTGATTTTGACCTTTGAATGTGATATTTTCTTGATGGAATATTTTTGTAATCATACGATCCTATTATGATAGTTTGCGTATTCTTCTTACTTGTATTATACTGCCATCATGAATTCGAAACTCACCTCCTTTGTTGTTTGTGTTTGACTGGTTGGGCCCTGCGTTTGCAAAATCACAGTTATTACAGGTTAATGAGTCTTGAAGTTCAAGTTTGGGAGGAACCCCGCTCTGATAGGTGATACCGGGAATAAGGGTTTTAATTTGTATTTTACTTATTTAATTTGAATCGAATTTTTGTATGAAAACCTTAGAAGTACTAGTAAGTTTTTAGAATTAAATCAAGTAATTATACTTAAATCAAGCTTATTGAGATTGCACTATTTTAATAGATAAAATAAGTTTAAAGTGTTTTTATTTTTATTTTTGAGAAACATGATTTCCTAAATTAAAAAAAAAAAGTTTTTATTTTCTTGAAAATATATTTTTATTTATCCGTTGCAAATTTTATAGGAATATGATGTAAATTATTATTATGTATTATTTGGGGATATAGGGTGTCACAGAATGTTCTTGACAGAAGTCAGGAAAATGGAGAACGTTCTCCGCAATTATGAGATTTAAAGAACAAATGATCTTCTCTGTTGAAGAAGAAGTTTCCCCTGGATTTCACAATCATTATTTCTATATTTCACAATCATGTGATTTATACTCTTCAAGGAATATATAGGATTCATCTCAACAAATAATCAATTCAACATAAAAAGTAGAAAAACTATCGATTATGATGAATCAAACAAGTTCAAGCAAGACTGATCATTCTCCAAATTGACTGTCAAGAACGAAGAACATTCTCGATAGCATTCTGATCATTCAGGACAACAAATTGAAAATCAAATAATGTTCTGGTTATTAAAACAAGAGTATGGAAAAACGGAGAATGTTCTCCTTTTCACAACTTTAAATCCAAGAACATTGTCGTTTTGACAACATTAATCCAAGAACATTCTGGTTTACAAAGAAAAAAGTCTTCTTTAGTTTAATATCGATCTGGGCAATAAAAGTACATCAATCTATATTGTGAATCCCCAATATTTGCTACAAAGGAATATAATTATATGCTCAAGATAATTTTGGACAGATTCAAAGAGAAAATGATCAACAATAGCAAAACAATGCATCAATAATGAAAAGCAAGACTAATCTCCAAAGTTGATAGCTTGCAATCGACAAGAACACTTCTAGTTTGTTGATAAACCAGTCCCTATTACAGAGGTACCAGAAGTAGGTACACAAAGATCATACCAAAAAGATCTACTCCAAAAGATTAACAAATGAAAAGGCTAAGCATCAAGAACTAACAAGCAAGATCAAATCAATTTTTAATGCAAGGAAAGCTTTCGCAAACCGTGAATGGATTCCCAGTTCACATACTAGGAATGTACAACTCTCATATGGGCAAAAGAATCACTCAAAAGGATCAAAGGATCAAAGGCACAACTCAAAGCAAAAGTGTCCAATGATCATTTTCCAATAGTGTAACATCAATCTGCAGATTGATAAACATTCTCCAATCTGTTACACTTGATCTTCAGTAGCAAACATCTTCCTCTAGAATGATTAATAACTATCTCCATAATGATCAATATTATTTTCAACTATATTTTTTTTTCTTAGGAGTAGTTCATCATGTAATAAATTGAAGATGCGTCAGAAAATGACTTGATATATTTTTTTGTGTAAAAGAATGTAATACAATTTACTAAAATATTATTTATTTGCAAAATTAATATTTCAGTTGTTAGATAGATATTCATTTATGCTCAAAAATAAAATAAATAATCTTTAAGTGAAATTCAAAAGAAACAAGGTTGATTGAAATTAATGTCATTCAATTACTTACTAGCGAATTAAATCTCACTTCTGCATTTCTATTAGAAGTTAATGATGAAGAGTAAATAATTTTACACGTACTACAAAAAATTTAGTAATACCAAACATTATTTTTAAGTAAAAGTCCAATTTTCCCATGCGCACGCACCAAGCAAACATTATTATACGACACTTTGAGATCATTGGTACCTAAATGTTGGTGTAAGGGGTCAGTTCATCCCACAACAAAAATTAAACCAAATAATAAATTAACAGTCATAAAATATAAATATAAAATCTTTTTGTATTAAAAGATTTAAAGAAATTGATTCTTTAATGGTTCTCAAAGATGTATCAAAAGTCATATGTATCCAAATAAATCAAGTATCAATCGTAGAGCAAATAATTAGATCAAAATCAAAATAACAATTAAATGTGTGCAAGTTATGCGTGCTCCTAAACATATATGATCTAGATATCAGCCACACAGGCGTCCACACAAAAGTCACTCATACCAATGGGGAAAAATTAAACTAGCCACACAGGCATCCACAAAGATGCATATGATATGTCATGAAATAATAATGATACTCAAAATGTACATGTCACCATTCACTTAAATAATCACACAAATCATTAGCCACTTAGGCAACCACAAAGATAACAATATTTAAAACACAAATCACCAGTTACTTAGGCAACCACAAAGATAACAATATTTAAAACACAAATCACCAGTTACTTAGGCAACCACAAAGATAACAATATTTAAAACATAAATCACCAGCCACCTAGGCAACCACAAAGATAATCATATTTAAAACACAAGTCACCGGCCACTTAGGCAACCACAAATATAACAATATATAAAACACAAATCGCTAGCCACTTAGGCAACCACAAAGACAAAATATTTTAGATTAAATTTTTTAATCACATAAGACATCAAATTTATATTCTCATGGATGTTCATAGTTATAGCTCAATAACTTCAACACGTCAAATATGGACGTGAACAAATATCTCAAAATCACCACTTTCATTTTAATAATCCATAAGATTCGATTTGACTACGTCTTATTGATAACCATTAAAACTCATATCACCAAGAATTCAATAACAACATAAATTTCATTCATTTCACTATAAAATTTTCAGCATTCTAAAAATGGACTATTCATTAATGCATTCAATAATCAATTTTCTCATACTATTAAAATTAAATAAATATAAAATTCCCATCAATTTCCTCACGAAACATATATTGTTCATAAAAGTCAAGTTTTAAATTTAAAATACTCAAAAGCCAACACTTAAAATAAAATACATCATAATAAACATATTACTAATTACATCATTATAAAAATTATAACTTTATACTTAAATACTCTAAAACACGTAAAGCACTAAACATTTTCACTACAAACATATTTATCAAGGTATAATAATTAAAAATATAACTCTATAATTAATTTCATCAAGATAGAGGTATTAAAAAAAACAATCAAAGCATTATAGTTAATTTCTTTACGACGGAAATAAAATCAACATTTTTCTTTTAAGACATTCATACATCATATCAATATCTTATGAATCGCTAATTTAATATCTAGCCTAACTCTGCATGGGGAAAAACCCTTACCTTAGGCGTTTTCTTTCTTAACATCTCTAAATTCGCACGAGAAATAGCTTATGAGGCAATGATGAATTCAACACCGATAGATATTGGAATTTATGACTTCAAAAATTATTTTAGGAGTGTACGAATGACAAATTAGTGTGACAACAAGAGGCCTAATGAAAATGTATGAACATAATAGTTATTTACGTTGCAATATTACAATTGAGTTCTTGTCTAAAATTGAAGTGCATTTAATTTCAAAATTATGCTACCAATAATTACTATTTATATAATTTTATTAGGTTGTTACAAAGTCAATTGAAATCATGTGTATTTATGTCTATGAGTTAATTAGGATTAACTAATAAAGTTCATCATATATTGCAGGGTGTCACACCATCTATTTTAAATAAATAAATAAATTAGATGTGTCACATCACTCTTTTAATTTTTTATCTAATAGTTACGAAACCAAAAATAATATATAATTATTTTTGTAGATAATTAAAATAAAATTATAATTTTAGTTTAAAAGAGATGAATGCATGAGATACAAAAAGGATCATACTTATCTCTTAATTGCTCAAAAAAGAAACTCATAATTAAATTTATAATCTTCCTTTAAAAAATAAATTAAAGGTCTTAAAAATGAATTAATGCACATTAGGCCGAGAAACACAACGAATTGTCATAAAGAAGAGTAAAAGAATGAGTCAAGTAACTACTTTTATTTTTTTTTAGGATAGACCAAAAATATTTTCAAATCACTTATATATAAAGGTTGGGTTTCACTAACTTTATAATATCTCCTAAAATAAATACTTATTTGGTCATAAATAAAACTAACAAACAACAATATAACTTTTATAAATTCTAATTTAATTAAATAATTCAACTAATATTTTATATACTAAAATAAATCTAACAAGACAAGAATACCACTCACACATAACAAAATAAAACAAACATATCTAACACATCAATTTCATGATTATCGAAATTAATCAAATAAAAAATGCACAATAGTCCATTTAGAAAATAATCACATCATAAATCATCTCCATGTAATTGTCACACCAAAATAATTAAATAAAAATAAAGGTTAAAATTATTCATGTAAAATAGAGTGTGATAAAATTTAGTTTAATTTATTTATACATAAAATAATTATTAATTTAATAATAAATCATAACAATTACTAACAAGACACATATATAAGTGTTACATCCATCTTACTGACCATCATTCTCCACCTTTCTCACATCATTCTCTAACCTTATTTCCTCATTCTCCAGCCTGTTTTGCATGATTCAAAAGGCAGTCTTAATCTAAATCAATTAAGCACATCTTTAAGATGTTTGTGTGCATAAACAAAGGATCATCACAGTCAAGAATGAGAAGCTACATGTAAGACATTGTGAACACATAAGCAGAAATGCAGAATGTTCAAAACAGTAAAATTAAAAGTTCCAAAAGTCTTGTCTTTGGTCAAGTCCGACACATGACAGCAGGCACCTTTTCAACGGTCAAAATAGTTGTCATCAACCTCGTTGAAGCCTATAAAAGTAACCCCAAGCTCAAGGAAAATGTAGAGCTTGAAGTACTAAGCAATTCAATACTCATTTCAATTATACTTGAATTTCTCTCACTCACATACATTGAATCAGTTCTGATTTTTCCAATTCAATTCTCAGAATTATTCTTGTGTATTTCTCTATCAAAGAATCAGAACTCAAACAAGTGTCGAGCCTTCTCAAATTCTGACAAAACACTTTGAGTAAGGTTGTAGGAAATCCTTTTATGATTAAAAGGTGAATTGTAAAATCCTATCTAAAAATTGATTGGTGATTTGATTGAACTACTTTTTGGGCGGAAAGGTTTTTTTTTTTTTTTTTGTAACAGATCAAGGTTGATCTAAAACAAGGTGTGTAAAACCAAGATCATTCTTCATTTTAGCACTTAGGGAAAGTCTCACAGTTGTGAGGACTGGATGTAGCCGGAGTTGGGTGAATGAGCATATATCCTTTTGTGGTATATCTTCCCTTATCTACTTACTTTCAGACTGTTTGATTATCTAGTTAAATAGATAAATTAAATTGTTAATTTTAACTAATCAAGAACCTGTTTTCTGGTTAAAACCAAGAACGTTCTTCATTTTCTGTTTTTACAACCAAGATCAATCTTGAGTTTTCTTCAAGTTTTAATAGGAATTTTAAAAGAGTGCATTTACAATTCAAACACCTTTTTCTTATATATTGACATTGCTACTTCAAATACAACATGCAACCTTTAACACAACAATCAATCTTCTTTACACCCAATCCTAACTTTGACAATAACCGTTTCGTGTCATAATAACTTTGCAGCAAACCATCTTTCACAGGTGTTGCATCGAGTATCATTTTAGTAATCAAATCGAAAGCTAAATTAGGAACAAGAAACTTAGACTTTAGACCTAAAAGTCTAATACACATTGATAACTTTGACTTTAGAGATCCTTCAAACAATAGTTTATTTGTCTATTTCAAAAGACCATAAAATCTCTGAGCCTCTTCATTTGGACGTTCATCAATATCTTCATATTGATCTTCATTGAATGAAAAATTAACCCAAACAACATCCGAAATCATATCATTCACCAGCCCAAAGTGTTGATAGTTATACTAATATACCCCCAACATGTTAGTTCTACTTGAAGTACCTATGCAAATCTCCACACGTGTACCAGTACTAGGCGTTGTCAGAGACTCTTCCAAAAAGATTAGTCCAAATCCAATAGTTAGGTTGAAATCCATCTTCATATAAATGCCCTCTTATTTTATCTTCACTCTTAAACCATCTACATCGACATAAAAAATATGGACATCTCATCTGCCCTTCATCTTCGATAATTTTTTACACTCTCACGAAATTAAGAAACTCTTCAACCTTGTTAGCAAAACATTGTTTAAAACCATTCCTTCCATGAAAATTTCTATCATACATATGATCTTTATCCATATATATATATATATATTCTAAAAATTAAATAAATTTTACACGATCATTAATAAGATCGATGTTTTTATATATAAATTGCTTTATTTTTCAAAAGCATTATATATATTGTTATTTACATCTACAAATTACTAAATAATAAATTATAAAATACTTTATATATCAATTAAGTGAACATTTACAAAAAATATGATAAATCATAATAGAGACTACATATATATAAATTAAAATAATATTCTAAATGACGTGTAATGAAATTTTTCATAAAATAAGTCCTTAAAAACAAAAATAGAGACCGTAAAAG